>JAHDVE020009520.1:0-358128 GCA_022606495.2 Halesus radiatus | reverse complement strand
AAGTGAATACCAGTCGTTTGAAGAAATTATAAAAATAATATTTATTATTAATTTTTTTTTAAACTTTGGTAATATCCTATTTCACGAAAGTCGCTCAGTGTGGTCGGTAACACCGGCCGCGAGATGGGTTACACTCAATTTGAATACCACAAATACCACCCAACAATGTACACTCATTTACTAGTCTAGCAGTTGCAAAAAGTTATTCCTATGCTTCTCTACGGGCAGTCTGCTCTGTAGAAGTCAAGTTGCATCCCATCTGAGCAGCACCGAGTAGCTACCGCTACCACCAACAAGTGTCTCCCGCCCCGTCCGCCCCCGCTCTACCACCACCCCCGCCCCTGACGTCACGGCCTGTTGCCGCCTTATAAGGGCGGGCGCTGGCGGCCGCAACTCAAAACCACTCCAGTCGCCGCCCGCACAGGACGCCCTTGCAAGCACCCCATAGCGATTACACCGAAAACTTATATAAAATAAATTTATTTATTTTTTTCGAGGTTTTTTCTGCTATACGTTCCTACATCGCGTCGCAAATCAAAAAAAAATAATTTTTGAATTTTTTTGTTTCCATTTTTCTTTAGAACTTTTCTTTGAGATTTCTTTTCCGTGTTCGGTCGTTAAGTTCCTGTAAGTTTGGATTGTTATGAAATTCGACTGAGGTGAAGCTGACGAAAGCAGAAGAACTGGCCTTCGCCGCAAATCGACTCCGAAAAGCAGTCCTCCAAAATGCTCAGGTGAGTCATTACTTAACTTTTTTTGCACATTGTCGACGTTTGACAGAGTCTGAATATCTATTCAAACACACTTCTTAAACGATTATACTCAAATCCCCATACAATTGCGGGATAAATATCTGAATTGTGAAAAACTTGACTTATTACTACGGAATATATATCGGTTAAATTTTATGCAAGTTTCACCAGGGCCTATAAATAAAGGCTTCAACTTGTTAAGATTGAGCCTTAATTTCTGAAACACAATTATTAGCAGTACTGATGTGAATTCAAATTTGTTTGAAATGAAGTAACCCTCTCTGTTTTATTTTATTTCTTTTAATGGTTTGTTACGACATTTAATTGTAGCAAACAATTATGCGACGTTGTAAAGTATGAAATAAAACAAAGGGTATTATACGTAAAACAGTTCTCAATGTTCCCTACGAAGGCGGTACTCAATTATTCTTAGTTAAGACGGCAGCTTGGTTTAGCGATCCTTTTTATTTTAACGACATTTTTAATTTTTCATACTTAATTATAATGTTTATCCTTAAATAATGACTACCAAAATTCCCACGGTAATGTGTTTGCCTTAATTACGGTTCCTCATAAAAAAGGAGAAAATGTCTTTGTGATTTTTTGCGGTAAAGTGCGTGCATTTCTCTCTACGTAATGAAACAGCATTTGAAAAGAAAAATAAATCGAAAAAATTACAAGCCTTGATCAAATTAGCAATGAAATAATTAATTATTTCACACTAATAAACAATAGAATTATTTATCAAAGCGCTCTATCACGAAACAACTTACAACATAAAACACTTTATCATAAAACAGTCAATTTTATTTCAAAGAAAAAAATTTGCTTCCCAAATCATCTAAATTATTTTCATCAAAAACAAACGTCAGCGTTTTTATCTCGGATTATTACAACGCAAATCCCATTTTCCGGAGTTTCTCGCAGCATCTGAAAAGTTTTCCGAGATAAAGTTAAAGTGCCAAGTTCCACATATTAACGAGAAGTCTTTGCATTTAACGCGCACGAATTAAAAGAAACGAGGACCTAAACTACATACGTCATGACATCTGTAGAAATGTCACTTATTAATTATTTTCATAACTGAACTGCTATACATAGTAAAAAATAATTTATATATAAATCTATATATGAGGGTGTATTCCAATATTATTATATAAGATTGTTTACGTATTTAAAAGCTGATCAAGTCTCCCGAATGAAGTTAATATGCTGACATTGCACGCGAGTCGCCCGACAAATTAAATACTAATCTGGTGATGTACATTTCAACAAGCTGCCAGGGGTGGAAAATACGGCACCTTGCCTAGTCTACTACTAACCTCACCACTAGAAAGCTGGCCCAGGTGAAATACCAATATTCAGATACATACATTCCATTTTTCTATTCTCCATCTACTTTCTTTATCGATTCTCTTCAGCCTTGCAATGTACGGCCCTGGCTCCGGATAGTTGGGACTCCTTTGTGGTATTTACATCAACAAATAATATTTAGCCTTTTTGTACAATTGTTTCATAATTATACAACATTTAACATCAGTAGGTACTACTCCTACTCCTACTCCTACTCCTATTGCAAAAACCGGTGTTTTATGAATTTTCAAATGGTATTAAAGATTTTTAAAACCTCAAAGAATAGAGAATTTTAATTTGTTTCTAACTAAATCGGTTTTACGGGTAATAAATAATAATCTTTTAAACACCGTCCAAATTAGAATTGGGTGGGAGTAAATAAAATCACATAAATAAGTCGTCGCAATATGGATTGACCACAGTTTGAAAATGGCCTTGAACGCCGTAACAGATGTCACAATAATAAAAACTGATTATTAAATTTGATTTACATTCAATTACTTATAACATTAAATGGAGTTCTACGAATTAAACACAAAAACAATAAATATTTTGAAATGAAATCTGTTATATGTTTTCGAAGTGAAAGATTACCACTTTATTAACATAAACATGTTAATATGTACGTGACGTAGTGGTGGTGATCACAAAGTAATTTTTAATTATTTTATTAATTATTACGCCACAAAGCGAATAGAAATATTTTGAAGAAATTATTAGAAACACAATTATTCTAAATAGCCATAAACTATGTACAAAAATAACACCTAGAATTTTTTAATCATATTAAATTATTTGAATAAACTTGCCTGTCATTTTGACGCCGACGCGCGGCCATTTCGAATCATTATATTCTGTCAGGCCAAAATGAAAGTAAAGTGGACGTAGAATATATTCATAAACTCCTGTCACCAATGGAAATAAACTAAGGCAATTTTTCGTTTTCACGGATTAATGTCAATTGGGGTATTTCGTTGACCATCAATCATATGGTTTATTTATTAGGGTAGGTATTATTTACAAAATCAGATATTTAGAATTTAATTTTGTATAACATCTCCCACAACACCGAATGTCACCAAAATTCCACTTCCACTTATTAAATAAATAAAAAAAATCGCTGCCTTCGAAATTATTTTCGGTGGGTGGGGGTTGGAAAAATTAATTATAAATGACTGTAATCATCACTTTATTAATATATACATATCAACATGTTTCGAATGCGATGCTTTCCTCATCATTAGTACACCGTTCACCGTTTTCGTAACATGTTTATATGTATATATTAATAAAGTGGTGATTACAAGGTAATTTTTAATTCTTTTATTAATAATGACGCCACAAAGTGAATACGAAACTTTTGAAGAAATTATGAACACATTGTTTTAAACAGATGTTCACGAACTAAAGAATAAGACTAGATTTTCGGACCCCTATAACGACGTCGCAATCTGTGTTTTAAAATATACATACACATACATACAGTACTAATAACAAATGAATTTAAAAATACACTAAGTATTCACAACTTTATAAATACACCTCGATATCTACATGTTTCGAAAGCGATGCTTTCATCGTCAGGAATATATGAATATATGTATTCCTGACGATTATTGTTATAAAAAAAATTATAATACTTCGTTTCACTAAAATTGTAAAGGCGCTAATCTCGACACAGGACTGTCCTAGTGAGATAAGTGGATAATGTTACGTAAAGCCGCTAATCTCAACATAGGACTGTCCTAGTGAGATGAGTGGATAATGTTATGTAAAGCCGCTAATCTCAACACAGGACTGTCCTAGTGAGATGAGTGGATAATGTTACGTAAAGCCGCTAATCTCAACACAGGACTGTCCTAGTGAGATGAGTGGATAATGTTACGTAAAGCCGCTAATCTCAACACAGGACTGTCCTAGTGAGATGAGTGGATAATGTTATGTAAAGCCGCTAATCTCAACACAGGACTGTCCTAGTGAGATGAGTGCTTAATGTTTATTTTTTTTATTTAAATTTAAGAATAAATAAATACATTTCTTATACTCATCCTATCGGGTCAGGGACCCATCGCATCGACAAGGCACTTCCAGGCGTTCCTGTCCCGTGCTACGTTTACGGCATCCGTCCATAGTATGTCCAGCCTCTCCTCACACAGCCTCTGGAGTTGCTTCTCCCACCTGTCTGGGGCGTCCCACTGGATGTCTTCCCTCTGGAATAGCACTCAGAATTGTCAGCGGAATTAGACGTTCTGGCATTCTGAACGCGTGCTCAAGCCATCTCAGTAGCGACTTTTCTATGAAGAGTAATAGTGGTTCGATGTTAAGCTCCTCCCGGATTATCGAGCTTCTTATTCGATCCCATCTCGTGACTCCTGCAAATCTCAAAAATTTCATTTCGGCAGCTTGTGCCCTAGAACGTGTATGCTCGTTCAATATCCGTATCTAATCTTGGGGCGATACACTGATTTGTACACTGCCAACTTTGTCTCGATAGTTAGATCAGCTTTCTTTATGACTGAGCTGTAAAGAGGATGCAACGATGAATTTCTCCGTGTTGCCTGCCATCGCTTGAGAACTCAACCTATTCATACCTACAGGATTGAAAATCTGGCAAATTGATAAAACAGTAGATATTCGATCACGTTTTCGAGAGGCAGTTTCCGGAATGGAAATTGCCGCGATAATTGCTATCCTCCAATTCGAACCAAAATAAATTAATACTTAAACATAAAGATTGTTAATTTACTAGCGTTAACTTCGTACAATTTTACTTTTTGTAATACAAAACTTTCACATGTATTACAATATATTTCAAATGATACTTAATCGCCCAAGAATTGTATTTCCTATTTTATGAACAAAGTTTCATAACAAGGCTTGATCTGAAGAATACATCTTTAACTTGTAAACAGTATTTTTGTGGACATTTATGACCGTTCTTCCCAGCGCTACTGAGCAACTGTTGAACCAACATTTAGCCGTAACACTGTTCAAATGCACAAATATGCTCTTAACTACAAAATTCTCTATCGAATTTATCATTAATTTAGGATTCCGATTTTTATGGATGGAACAGACCGCCAAACAACTCAATCTTGGCATACACTTCTCGCTTCATTCATATTCATACATCGCCTCATACATTCTCTTCTGTTATTCCGGCTTCTGACATGACTGGACTCTTCCTCAGGCGTCCCCGGCTTCTTTTTCCATTCACATTCCCGTCATGTATTCTCCTTACACTCCCTTCTTCCTTCATTCGCTCTACATGCCAAACCATCATGGATATACCGTTACAAATTTCGTTAATATTTTGAGGCTGAAGACAGCGGGGAGGGGAAGGAGGTGAGGATAAGGGGAAGGTGATGGTTGGAAGGTAAGTAGCTAATAAAATATGAATATTTGCTTTTATTGTAAGGAACGCATTATTTTTTCGTTATCAAATAAATGATTACCATATCCATATAAAATAGGATACTCGTATATGTATCATTATTATATATCGAAGTTGAGTTTTAATATATTCCTGACGAGGGAAGGGTACTTCCAAAACCGGTGGAGATTATTATATTAAATTAAAGCGGTTCAAAACAAATTTATACGTTTTTATTATAAATATATTATATTTTAATTAAATTCCGCAGACGTACTCTTTTTACAAAAAATAGCCACCCTGTCATAGATTGCCCTCAATTACTTGAACAAATTCAATTGTGAGTGCCTAACAGACAAACCGCACAAAACCAAACACTAAACCTATCTCAATGCAACACTAACTCAAAACAAAACACTTTTATTAATCGCGCTTCACACATTTTTGACACTTCATACAGCGAGTTCGATATATTCAACTCACATACATAATAATTATTGTAAACTGTTGATTTTCCTAATAATATATTTTTTTAATTATTAGAAGCCACAAAGTAAATGCTTTTTACGAATACATAAAACTCGTTTCACATAAAATTTTTAAATATTGCTATTAAATATTAGTAGTTTTACAAGCCGACTAAGCTGGAAAAGAATTGAAAAGTACGCAAATAAAACAAAAAAACTATTTGCTTGGAACATTTATTATTATTACGGGAAATATAATATACTATTAAAGGGCACGGAAATAATTTGATTTATTTTCTGAAATCATTTTCGATAGGACATTTGAAAGGTTTCTGGGCTTTTTGACAAGGTATGTAGTAAATTGTTCTGTAGTTCGAATGAATCCTCTTCCGATAAATGATAAAACCGTCAAAATTCTAAACAAAGGGATGAATTATTTCTAAACTAGAGGAATTCCTATTGCTAAGTCACTATCGATACGATCGCAAACCGTCATTAGCGGGGATTTAACGATGGTGAAAGGTGTCCACTATCTATACGTTACTGGCTATTGGCTATTGATTGCTGGCTACTGGCTACTGACTATTGGCTGCTGGTTGCTGGCTATTGGGCATTAGCAATTACCGTGAATTATTCGACAGGTAATCAAAACACCTACGCCATTTATTAAACACGGCCTCCGTAGTTAAGTTGTTACGATCATCGTCTACGAATCCGGAGGTGGCGGGTTCAAATCCACGCGTCCGCAAGTAAATTTTATTGATTGATTTGTGTTGTTTCAAAGTTTATTATTATCAAATAACATATAGTATATTTTCGGCACGTTCCAGATCGGTAGTATCGCCCTGGTGAAAGACCACCATTCAGAATCGAAACATTGCTTGAAATGGCTTTAGCCGTGTTTGGTGACCAGATCTGAATAGCCAGGTACAAGCCACACCATCTCCTTTCACTCCAATCGGGAATGCCATAGACCCACTAGTTTCATACAGTTGGGACTCTTGTGCGGTATTCGTATAAAAACATTAAAAAAAAAAAATTAAAAAAAACCCTAAAATGAATCGAATTTTACAAAACTATAAAACAAAACACTCACCACAACGTATTTTATTACGCAAGTACTCAAGAAAGTACCAATGGCGGTTGAAAATGTTATGTTTTTCACCTTTTATTTAAACCCTTTCAGCTTTCTTTGATAAATATCTTATTTCTAAATCAGAAAATCCATTCATGTTCTGCAAATATTTTAGCTAGGTGAGCACCGGCAGCATAAAATTTTTCACAACTTTCTTTCAGCTGATCACTTCGGTCACAAGTATATACAACTTCATATTTTACAGTTTATTAATTTTTATAATCTCTTTTATTCTTTATAATCTCCTTTTTGGTTTTCTGTATGTATCATTTCAGACCTCTTTATTTTCTCAATACCATTTATGTTAAATAATTCAAATATGTGAACTAATTGACACTTTTAAATTTCATTTCATTATATAATATGTTACCGCTGAAATAAAAAGAAAAACTGTATTAAAATGAAACAATTAATAATTATATTGAGAACCTGCGCTAGCTGAAAGAAGATACTTGAGAAGATAATAAGGAAATATTATTTTATGTACGAGTATGATTTATTGGTGACGTTTATGTTTTTTTTATTTATTTTCAAAGAAATATTTTTGAGTAAGATTCTTGACAAATATTGATGCTTTAAGTTTGATTCATATCTTTTTTTATGTTTTTATTTTATATGTAGTTTGTAACCTTAACTGTAAATAAGTTTTGAATTTTGAATAACGCTCCCGTTAGACAAACCACAAAAAATATACTATTTTATGAAGCTATCACTTTGTGGTAATCCATTATAATCTAAAAAACTCAAACTTTGTTTTCACCACATTTATTTTACACGCCTACCGGTTTCGGAACGACCGTTCCATCGTTATGGCAAAGTGTGTAGTGAAGATTGTTTCATTTGATTAGAAAAGAATAGTTTATAGAGACTTTTTGCATTGTATTTTTCTTCTGTAAAATGTAAATCCAAAGGATACGTTAAGTAAGTACTTACCCTTTATTCGTATCGTTATATAAAAAAAATAATAATTAGGAAATAAAATACGTTTTGAGAAAAACATTAAATGTAATTTGACGACAAATAAAAAAATGTCATTTATAAAATTCATTAAATTATGCAGTGCATCATATATATTAGATACGAGTATATATATATAGGTATATTGATTGCAAAACAAAAACTAATTTTTTTGTTTATAAATATCCGTCAGAAGTCTCAACCCCCGTAATATCGGAAATAAATGTCGTCAAATGAAACTTGAGCAAGAAAAAAACAAATGAGAAAATGGTGTAATTGTTTATCCAAGGATGGGTTACTTTCAATCACACTGTTAACCATCAAATGGCTGATATAATTTTTTGACAATAATAAAAAAAAATTATCAATCCTTAAATATCATTATATTTTGTTACTTTTCAAAAGTTAGTTTCCATAGTTAAAATTATTTTCGACGTTTCAATTTTTCAAAGCCCGCCAAAACGCTACAAATCTGAGGCTGGTCGGTTTTTATCAGTTTTGAGGTTAAATGTAAAAACAAGGATGAGCTTTACAGTACATAATTTTGTATTCTATTCATGGTAAACCATATCTATACATAAGTAAGAAAATTACATACCTTTTTAGAAACTCTAACTCAAAGAATAGTAATAGTATTGAGCATTAACATTATCATAATATATGTATTGATAATTGGTTTTCTCATAAATACTCTAATTTCTATCATTAATTACAGTTTTTTTTTTATATTTAACTACAATTATAGAGCTGAAAGTCACCCAAATTAAGTTTAAAATTCACCAAAATTTAAAAAATATCTGTTTAAAATACAAAACAAAATCGAAAAATAAAAATTTCCATACTTATCCAAAAACAGAATGCGCACGTGACGTCAGACGTTCCTAATTTAATATACACGGTGTTTCGATGAGACGATTTTTTATTCACATTTAAAAACGATTTATAAATTTTACGTATAATTTTATCTATTGAACGTTGTATATTCAGAATCGGCGTTTGCCGATCTATATGAATATATATTTTTAAAGCAATTATATTTTTCACCGGAGTTCCTTATTGAACGGTTCCTTTAAAACGCTAATTCTCGACCGGAGTCAGCTTTTGATCAAAATGCGATCAGCTACCTAACTAACTAACTAACCATCACACCGTTTCTCCGCAGGGGTAGGCAGAGAGGATGGACCGCCAAACAACTCGATCTTGGCATACACTTCTGGCTTCATTCACATTCATACAACGCCTCATACATTCTCTTCTGTTATTCCGACTTCTGACATGGCCCGATTCGAGTATTTGATTCACTTGATCGTGCCATGTCTTCCTCGGGCGTGCCGGCCTCTTCTCCCATTCAGATTCGCGTCATATATTCTCCTTACACTCCTCTCTTCGTTCATTCGCTCTAAATGCCCAAACCATCTAAGCGTCCTTTTCTTAATCTTGCTCACTACGCTTACCTAATCAAGAATGTTTTTATGCTTTTTAGTCTGTTTTGATGCTTGGTCATCTGATTACACTTTGAATAAAAAACAAATCACAGGACGATTAAAAAAATGAAAAAAAAATCTAAATTGTGCTGATCGTTGATTCGATGGTCATCAAATGTGATGTGGTTTCAAACACCCGACATTAAATTCTGTGAATTTTTACATTTTAGGGTTTTCGTAGCTTTCCGTAATTCTGCAATAATTGTTGATATTATTTTTATTGTTCTTGTGGGTTAGGAATATTTGCATTAAGGTGACCAGGCCCCCTCTTTTATCAATAATGTCGGTAACTTGTCATCATTCCTTAGCAAGACTGCAGATCGCCAACGAACAAACAAGAGTTCACGCCAACAAATATAAGCATGTTTAGTCGATTTGGACTGTTTTTTGTTTGTTAGCTATCTGCAGTCGTACTCGGGAACGATGACAAGTTACCGACATAAACGATTTTTTAAATATATATATTTTTAATATTGTATTATATTAATTACACACAATGGAAACTTTTACCCGCTAAGCCACTGCAAGTACCTTGTCTACGGGAGTTTAGTTCAACAGTATTATATAAATAAAATAAAAATAAATATGAATTGGAAATCCACCACGAATCGGGAATTCCTGAATTAGAAAGATTATATTTTATCTTATGTGTGATAAAGGGAAAGACGAAAAGTCATCAATATGTATGGAAGTACTGATCCATTAACAGTGATGATAATAAATCTCGGGAAGCTGGGGGCGTCGTTAAGGCGATTAAACAACGCGTTTTTCTCCGGACGTTTTTCATAATATGAGTAAACATACAGAATTTATTATGAAATGCCTTACTTTGAGACCACTGAAGAGACACACCGATTAGAAGTATGCTATGGGCGTGTTTGTGACTCCGAACTAAATTCTATTTTATCTTACTTCGGATTAAAACGATTTCAATTTTTTTATCGAAATTCTTTCTTGGACAGACAACCAATTGCCTCGGCCTGTCTGGCGTCTAGGAGTCGTCAGGTGTAATGTAAATTGGAACGTCAGTTTTCTTTGAAATCGCACTTTTTGGGTTTTTTTATTCAGTGCCTGAGACGTATTTAGTATTTTTCAGCAGTCGGACGCGTTTGCATAGTTCATATTATACACACTCTCGCGGGACAGTCCGTCTGTCTATTTCACTTTTTTATTTTTTTATTAATTTAAATTATAAATTAAGTTATATATTATCTACTCATATTACATTTTAATGAATTACAATATGTAACTAGAATTCATATTTTATCGAAAAAAAAGACAGAGAATTCGATGTTCTCAATTTTTTTTTTAATTTGTTGCTTCTTTTTTTATGGAATAATTTATTATACGAGAATTGTTTTCTTCGGGTTTCGGAAGGTGTTAAAGGTTGAACAAATATCCACGCGTTTGTCAGTAATCCGAGAAAAATTCTTCTTCTATGAATGCTATTTTCATAAGAAGTACGATGATGTGTATTATGTCTCTAATACAACGGAAGAAGAGAGATATTTACATTTTTATGATGAAAATATTAATTATGTAAGTCTGATTACGATGTCTGACAAGAGAGTTGTGTCAAACCTAGTTGTATTATATAGAAACATTAACAACCATATTGACAGCCCTGCCATCCTCGCCACTATTAAATTAAATTTATCGACGAGGACCACAAGACATACTGCAATATTTTTCTGCAACACCTACACAAACAGTCTCATCGGAGGTGTTGTTGATGTATTTTCTGATTCCATTTATACAGTAAAGCGTCATCTATACCAGCACTTTGGTGAATCCTACAATATGTAGTATTGTGGCGTTAATGATTTGTGTTATAAAATTGTTTTTGTTTTCTATTTTAGGTCACTGTTAAACATTTGAAATAGGTTGTTCACTACTGTATGGTTTAGAATCTCTATGTACTTGTAATATTTGATAGCTATTTCTATTGTATTCTAAAATCCACGTAAAAGCTCAGTTGGGCGTGTAATCAAATAAATAAATAATTTAGACTTCGTCTTTTCTATTTCGTGATTCCGATTGCATTCAGATTCCGTCGCCTAAAAGCGTAAAGAGTAATGAGTAATGAGTAATGAGTAATGACGTATAAATGTATTTTGGTTTCGAAATAATAAACATCACTGGGTGTTTCCGAAATGGGTGTTAAGATTAATGGTTTTACCTTTTTTATATCAGTTTTTCCTCATTATTTTACAATTTATGGTTATCAAAATTTATGATTATGGATGCAAAAACCTGTTAATATTATTTGCAATAAATAACATAATCACAAAGAAAACTGTTTTGCTTTGTGGTTTGATAATTTAATTTCTTGTTTTTGAAAATGCGACTAAGTTTCTATGCTAGGCCACTTATTCGTTGAATTTTATAAAATACAAGGCACAAAGTCCCGATAAACTACTTTTTAGTTTCAAAATACATATATCCATATAAAATAAAAACATGCGAAACAAACATAAAACATAAATATTTCTACAAAAACATAAAAAATAAAACGTAAATGATCATAATAAATCGAACATAAAATAAAATTTCCTAATTATCAAATACAAATAGTTTCTCTCCTCTAGCCTAGTTTTCAATAGATTTGTTAACTGTTTAGTTTATTACAGTTTTTTTTATTTTATTTCAGCAGTTAACATATTTAAACAGCTAGGAATCATGTGATCTAAAGTTATTTGTCCATATTTGTTTGTATGCTTGGGAATCATTAATCCTTCATTAAAATTGAGACGAGTATTGTAAGAACATGAGAGAGAAATAAATTCAAATAATTACAAAATAATAATTAAATCAAAATAAAATAAAGAAAATGAAAAACATAATAGTTAATGAAAACACAAAAAATTTTTTTTTAAGGGATCGTCTTTCAGGATGGTAGTCGCATTATCTGCATCGATCGCTCATTGAGTGGAGAGCTGAGCCACTCGGATGCAGCCACGACAATGGCGTCGGTTGACTTCCGTGTCCTGCCTAGTCCTAGAAGCTGGCTAGTCGGTGGCGAAGTAAGGCGGGGAATGAGTGGACCTTCCCTTGAGTGAACGTCGTCGTGGCACTGCAGAACCTTTGAAGTTGCCTGTATGCGTTGTTGTAGCATACCCCCGGCTTGTCCCATTGCGCTGCTGAGTATTGCGACCACAGCTCAGATTTTTTGGAGTTGTACAGCAAGTTATTTGCATAAGTCGTCTCATTGCATAAATCAATGATGCGAGCAGATGCTGGTATTAAAATGAAAAAAAAAACTCCTGGTGGAGGAAATGAACCTTTTGAAAAAATTTCCAATAATTCGAGGCTTTGATACATTCTACGAGTATATATACTGACACCTCTGTATTTCACTTGTGTAAAATAATATTTGTTGGTTTCTCCAAATACCGAAGAATACCAGCGCTTGTTTTTTCTACTGAAAATTATGTTATTCCTTTCAAATCATTTCAAACGAGATATTGACGTACTTGACGACAAAAACATGTTTATTGATGTTTGGAGTTAAGCGGACAACATTCACTAAAAGCTTATAAAAAATTGAATATTTTTTCCAGTTGGGTCAGATATAATATTTGGAATTAAAGAAAATAACATATATATAGACAAATTGAGAAAAAAACTTCTTGTTTAAGCAATACTAGATCAGAAAATAAGAGCGATTTCTTAGCAATGTATAACGGTGTTTTCATTACAACGAATGTAATGTGAATTAGACCGGTTCAAAGCGCCTAAAACCCACGAATCCTCTGCCTTCTGTGCCCTCTCAATACACAAAAAATAAAATAAACATTTTATTTTATAATGATGGAAGTAAAAGTAATTCAAAATTTATCAGCTAATTCGTAATCTGGCAATGTTTGAGTTCTTATGAATACATTTTTTATCTTTTTGATTTTTATGACGATGTGTAGAAAATAGTACCAAAAGAATTTTATTCACTAAAAACGAAGTAGTGAACTTTCGCTTTTGTGCTTTATCGCTCTTTGTATTGTGCTATGCGCCAAAAAGCCTACCAGTCTAGCTATAAAGAATGCTTTATGTTCACATTTCTGCGCAGTAGAATAAAAAGAAGATTGTCAATTGTCGAAGTCTTTTGCATTTCAAAGGAACTTTACACTTCACTTGCAGCATGAATGTTTCAATACAAATTGCACGAAGGAAGCGTTATTTTGCACCGGACCGTGGATGACTGACCAGAGCGCTTTATATAAAAATGTGCGTCAAACTTGATTATTTAATTATATACTCAAAACATGAATAGCCATCTATATGAAGGAACCAATAAATAGGAATATTACATATTTTTCAATTGATATATCAAACTTCAACAGGTGTATTTCTACGTTGTTTATATAATATCTAAAATGTATATTTAAAAAATGTTATTCAGGGAATATTTCATCAAAAACTACAATCGTTTTACTAATCAGATTGGTTGGCTTCATTTTAGATATTAAACTGCGTTTTTACGGAAATTCGCAAAAATTCTGATTATTTCGGATCCCATGATTAAAAATACCATTTTTTAACGTCTGATATAACTGATAAGTCTGATATGGATTTAGGAAATAATTATAATAGCGCTGTTTTTGTGAAAAATCAACTCAATTACTTCCATTTCTCTTTCTAATAATGTACAAACAGTTACAGAAAAATAAAGTCGCTTCAGATGAACACAGTTTGAATAGAAAATTTAAGCTTAGAGAAGATGTGATTTTTACAGTTGCTATTTAATCCTCCTTTTCTATTGATATTACATTTATTAGAAGATTGGTGGCACATGAAGCGCTGATATTTATTTGAAATATTTATAATTTTTAGGACTGGAGAATATTTATGGAATGATCTTAGAAAGCTTAAGAATTTTTTAATAGATATTTTCGTTTTTTTTACACATTTAGTTATTTACAATATTGCGGGGTGTGGACGCATTAACGCAACGGTGTGTGATAATTTTTACTTATTCTATAAGTGACTTTTGGTAAGCACTAACGGGCTAGCCTAGCTAAGCAATTTACGTATGCATTTCTTTCATTTATGGATATGATTGTGTGACATGATGAGTTTTAAGTTTAACTGTCAAGTCTTTGATCATTCAATTACAAAGAATGCTTATTAAGATTTCAGTACGCAGGAAATACATTTAGCTATGCGCTTGACACGAAAATTTCTACTTTTAAATTTAGTTTAGTAGAATGTAAAATTTAGTATTTTCTTTTTCCGGACGTTTTGCGATCTGAAACTCACTTTTTTAAAGGGCACTTGAAAAACGATCAGCTTCTTGTACGAGGATTGTATGTATTTTTATTTTGTATCTTTTACGTGGATGTTTAGCATAATAGATGGATTTTTAAACGAATCTAGACATACGTAATCTGTAATATAAACCTAAATACAGATGATAGATTACCACTGACTCCGGGTAGTTGGGACTCTTGTGCGGCATTCACATTAATACGGAGGCAAGAAGACACATTCCTTAATTTATTCACAATCATATGTATTATTCTGTAATTTTATTTTTATTTATTTTAGAAACAAAAAGTACATACGGGAAAAGAGTACAGGGTTTTACAAAAAATAGTTTTGTTTTATTTTTTTTAATTTTATTTGGAAAGCCAACAGATTACAATCATTATTATGCATGGTAAATATATGTAAAAAATGAACTAATAATAGATTTTAACTTAAATATTTAAATTATTCAATTAAAAGGGAAAGTTACAAGATTAGGTTATGTTGATGGGAGGAAGGGAAGGGAAATGATCTAGTGTGTGCAGAGTATGTATTGTGCGAATCTTATTTGTTGATTTTAGGTTTGAAATTATAAGGGGATGAGTTGAATAAGTCCAACTCTTTGTATGAAGTGTTAAAAATGTGTGAAGCGCGGTGAATAAAGGTGTTTTGTTTTGAGTTGGTGTTGCATTGAGGTAGGTTTAGTGTGTGGTATTGTCTGGTTTGTCTGTTAGACACTCTTAATTGAGTAATTCGGGGCAATCTATCACAGAGGTGACTATTTTTTGTAAAAACATATTTTGTTAAATGTTTAAATTTTATTCCAATAAATGCCTGGGTTGCTGACAATGAAATGAATTTACATAGTACCTACTCATACACCAAGTATTGAAGTAACTCGGTCTTCCTGGGTTTTTCTGAGACATCTCCGACGTGTTTGTTCATTCTCTTGCGCATTATATTTACTACTGGCACCCTTCTACATTGTGTTTCTACTCAGTCAAAACATTTTTTTCATTGTCCTTTCATGTAATGTTTAGTCTGAATTTATTTATTCTTTAATTTAAAAAACTAAAAATTATAATTTTTTTTAAATAACACCAAAGTTATTCAAACTATAAACGACTATGAAATCTACACCAAATCTTTATATTGGGGTGTACTTGATTACAACAATAATAATTTCATTGTCAGCCAAATAACTATCATAAAGTATCTATGCTCCAATTAGCCACAATCATAGGGTGACCATATGTTTGTTGACAAGAAGTAGTGAGTAAATAATAATAGGTAAATAATAATAAGTAAATAATAATCACTAAATAGTTGTAAGTATTTAATAATACACGAATAAAAATTAATAAATATTAATTTAGGGGCTGAATGCAAAAACAGCCTCGGGAAGCTAAGTTCGTTTTTCGGTAAAACGTTTTATTTAAAGGATTGATTCCTTCTTTACCCGCTGTATTTAAATCAGTTCTATCTGTTGCCAACAGATTATGCTATAAGCGTTTGTTTCGACCTGCTCGGTGCGTCGTTTTTGCATAGAAAACCTCAAGAGAGTTGAAGTACATGCGTATTGCTAATTTTTACCCTTTCACAAAAACAAATTGTTCCTCGCTGTATCTGACAGTTCTGATTCTTCTCTCGGAGAAAGGGGTTTAAGGAAGTCTATAAATTACGACAGGTGGAAAAAAAGGCTTTAGGGGAAATAAAAAATCGTGGCCAGACATATCTACAAAAAGATTGGTAAATATTAATGGAGAATTGACGCCATCTTTAATGTTGTCAGTATATGACATTTGTGAAAAGTGCTAATTGCATAAAATGGATTTTTAAATAGCTCGTTAAGTTTTACAGTCGACACTTTGTATGCAACTATTATATGATGTCATATTATAAAAAATAATTAAAATTGAAAATGGCGGTGTCAGCTCTCTATCAATATTTACGCGTTTTTATTTAAGTAATGTAAAAATTTAAGTCCATTTTCTGGATTTCCGCATTTGCAAATGTTTTTCATTTATTTGGTTTGATGAATTTTTCTTCTTTTTTCAGTTATTAATTTTACTAACTAGAAATATTTTCCAAAATAAAAATTTTATTTGGTGTAAAAGAGTTGTGAAAAAATTGGAACAAAAAATATATCGCATCGGAGCAGAAAAAAAATTATTTAGGGCACTAGGCAAGAAAGCTTTGCGAAATACGATTTATGAAAAAAAATCAATTGTTCGACAAAAAATAAATGCAAAAACCAAACATATTTCCTCTTTATGGTCCTACGTCTTAAAAATCGATAGTAAAAATAGAATTATTCTTTATTTAGTTTTAATATGTACTTTAACAAATTGTTGTTTCGAAATACTCACATGTTTCAATGTTTTATTTTATTTTAATTTTAAAAATTATGAACACAATCATTCTAATTATTTTAACAGTTAAATAAAAAAAAGAAGTTCTCTCCAATAATGACTTCTATATAATACCAAACTTTTTTTGAATACTAAAAAGGGTTGATATTTTTACTCTAAATCAAAAAATTAATGAGAAAAGAGAAAAGTACTATACTTGAAGGTGTGTATTTGTGTAGATGAAATGTTTAAAAGCGATTATCTCAAAACTCGATTTTGACAATGAGGTTGTTTTTGCAATGAGCCCCTCAATTAATGATCAAATTAAATAAATGTCTAATTATCCACCCAAAGGCGATCAATTTAATACTAGAATTCATAACTCAAAGGAAAATCTATTGATCTATGATTAACAGGCGAGTAGCTTTGTAAATCATTTTACATTTTATTGAAAACAGTGGAGCAGGAATCCATTGAAACGAATTTGGGGTTCTGATCGCCAAAGCCGATAGGCGATGCGATGGAAAGGTGTGGCGTTGGGGGGGGGGGGGTTCGTTTGTCCTTTCACGAAGTACCTACGTATTTATTTCACCTATTATGAATATTGTGTAACAATCCCTTATCTTTCGTATTATATAAAGAGTCTAGGTGAACAATGATTACTCACATCTATCAAATAACTTCTCAGAAAATATTGCGTGTAACTAACTAACCAACTAACTATCACGCCGTTTCTCGGGGGGGGGGGGGATGTTGAAGGTAAGTTAAATACCTTCTTCACTTTCTTTTTTTTTGATTTTTTTTCTTATTTTTTTACTTATTTATTTTACTTTTATTATTGAAGCATGAGTACATATCGTCGGTGCAATGCCAAAATCGCGAGTCTGCAAAAACATCAGCTCGAGGTATTGAGGGTTGAAGTCTCTAAACTGCCATAAAAAAATCTATGAATATTGTTAGTAAGCTAGCTACTATGCGTTCATTTTCATTAAATCCATAGATTTCATGGAAATTAACTTAAATCGTATTTTGATACCAGTTCGAGTACCTCAATACAATAATCAGTATTATGCTTTTGTAAAGTTTACATTGTACTCGTATAACATATTTTAAAAGTACTCTTCCATTAAAATCATTTGGTTGCGGGTGGGAGAGTAATGTACGTTGATGCATTCATTTGCTAAGAGTTATGTAATATTTATGGTACATTACAAGTATAATCATTATTTATTTATATTATATTATGTGCCGTCGTAAGTACAACGCAGTCTGATTGTGGAAAAAAATATATATTAGTAAATGTGGTGTCTAGAGATATTTATATTTTTTTGTAAATACATATATTATATCGTACGATGACAATGTAATTAAATATAAATATAAAAAGTGCATATTAATTTTAAAAAAATATTAATTACTTTACCTGTGTGGGGATACTCGACATTTCAATTCGTTAAGTTGTATGAACGTTGAAAATTAACATTCAACCACCGAAGGTAATGAAGTACTAAATATTGTGGGATAATTAAGGCACCCTAGAAAGCAGTTAGCAATCACGAATTGAAGGAAATCTACTTTAATGTTAAATAATTACTAAGTACCTCTCAGAGTTATAACGTAATTGATAGTCGAAATAATGGAAAATTATATCGAATAATAACTTCACAACAGGTTTCTGGAAAATACTTACACTAACACATCACATAATGTCTATTCAGACAAAGATGTAGTGGTGATAAAAAACCATAGCTAACCATAGCTAGCCATAGCTAACGGTTGCACATAGATGCACGGGTCCATGACAACACACGTCTGAATCGGCACACTTTTTAAAAATTATAAAAATTAATTAAACGTATGAAAAAAAAAAACTCTCTCAAAAACCTAATCCAATTAATAATAATTTGTTTGTAATTTAAAAAAAATAATAATAGGAAAAATTTTTAAAATTTCGACTTTTTTATTTTTTTAATACGTATTAATGAAATAAAACAATGGATTTGTTTATAACCACGAAATTAATTTAATTTTTATTAAGACCGACCTATTTCACTTAAAACAGTAGTCATCGGGGTATAAAATTGAACTAATCAAAAAATACATAATGTATGTTTATATATACAAATAAAATGAGACAAAACATAACATAGAACAAAGAAACAATGAGATAGCATGAAATAGAAATCTAATATAATAGCAGAGAGAAAGAGACAGATGTATACATAATGCTGGCCAAGCAACACCTGAACAGGTGATTAAGGGATAATGGGAAATTTTATGAGTGTATGGGAAATATACCTAATATTGGGCTATTGGACACATTTAAATGATTATTAAGAATTTTACTTTCGGTTGTAACTATTCGAGTAATTGTAAATTATTTAATCTGTTGCCATGAAAATTGTTATGCAGAACATTACCATTAATCTATTTGTATATAGTATGTATTTTTGGTTAATGTAATTTTATACCCTGATAATTCCTGTGTTAGGCGAAACCGGCCGTCTTGCTTTTATTGATTTTACAGCCATTTTTTTAAAAGTGTGCTGATTACGTTTGTTGAATTATTCGGTCACTGCGATAGATCATCATTTAAACATCTATACAATGCGCCCTGCTTGATATAACCTGTCCGACGTATTTTGTCCAGAACTGAGTAGTCAGGTTTTCACAACCCTGTTGAATAGTCTTTAGAAAGTAGTTCCTAGTCTTTACAACAAAAATAAGTATTTTAAGAGTCCAAATAATATCAATATAAGGAATCATGTTGGCAGTTCTTGACTCCTTAACTAGTTAGAAAAACTAAATATTGACGTTCAAACATAAATACCAGTTATATACATATATATAATTTTCATAGTTGAAATAATTTTCAAAGTTTCAATTTTTCAAAGCCCGCTAAAACGCTCCAATTCTATGGCCGATCTATTTTGATCAGTTTTGAGGTTGGAATGTCAAATTTCAAAACAAGGACAAGCTTTAGCGTACATAATTTTATATTCTATTCATAGTAAGCCATAACTCAATATAAATGATGAAATTATGTACCTTTTTAGAAACTTTAACTCATGGAATAATAATAGTAATGAGCATTAATATTATCGTAATATCTGTACTGATAATTGGTTTGCTCATGAATATTCTACTTTCTTTCATTAATAATACTTGTTTATATTGAGCAATAATTATATACCTTAAAGTCACCCTAATTAAGTTTAAATTTCGCCAAAACTAAAAAAATGTAAAACAAAAAGGAAAATTTAAAATGTTCATACTAATCCAAAAACAAAATGCGCACGTGTAGTCAGTTGTTCCGAATGCAATGGTACCAACATAATAAGATGTTTCGAAGAAATGATTTTTTAATTCACTATTTAACTAATGATTTATAAATTCCACCTATAATATATAATAAAAGTAATATTTTCAGAATCGGCGTTTGCTGATCTATATGAATATGCATTTTTATACCCATTATATTTTTCACTGGAGTTCCTTATTCTGTTTTTCCACCCCTTTTAGAAATAAATGTAAGAAAACTGTTCTTAGCGCTTGAATTTTGAATTACACTGTAAAATTATGTGTAATACTTTTTACCCACTATGCAAATCACATGGGATTCGATACTGAATCAATAGCACCGCACACATGACATGGGCTTTATTTGTTATTTCCATACCATTTGCCTTTAATGTCCCTTGTTTAACAGGCAGTCCGCAGTTTTCATGTTAATGTTTATTGGAAATATGTAAAACGCTGATCTGCAAACCAAAGAGATAAAAAATACAAATTTATCCTGTGCGATGCTGTAAATCGTTTATATTAGAATGAACACTTTCGGTCTGGGTTAGGTATTAATTTACCTCAGTACAATTTCTTGAGAGCTGTCGTGAAGGACGTTGATAACCTTATAAAAGGCTTTATATTTTTGCAACTGTTAATAAATGGTGGAATTCCATTGTAATGATTAAATAAAAGACACTTTTTAACTTTATTCCACTCTTATTTTTGACCGTGACCGGTTTCAGCCTGTGACGGCTATCTTCAGACTGGTACAATTAATTCTTAAACTATGGTTTGTGGTAATCAATTTCGGGTGTCAGGGGTAACAAACCATAATTTGTTATGGCATGATTTTACGAAGGTTGACTTATACGGTACTTTTGAATGTATTCGTAATATTAATTTTAATTAAGTAATATTATGAAACACGTGAATAAATTCAAGTGGAATAAGGTTGAAAGGTGTATTTTATTTAATCCTTATAAAAAAACGTTTGTATTCAATTGAAAGTTCCAAAGAACAAAGCAAGAAATACATATCGTGAAGCTTTGGAATTCTTGAATTTAGCCTGCAAGACCGCAAAAACGTCATTAATCAGCGATTACTCTGTGCTCTCACCTCTCACGCCCCAAACACGTTTATAGTCCTAACAGTGAACTCCGTTATAATGCCCTTTTCCGTCGCACGTGTCCTTCAGAGAGTTATAACGAATCTCTCAGCGGTCTGCATCAGATGACCAAGCTCATTAAGAGGAACGGCTTCGCCCTTTGTTTCATACAAAACTCAATTTTGGATTCAAGGCCGAAATACCCACCCAAACTGAATGTTTTTTTTTAAATTATGGGTGTTATAAATATGTAGTACGTATTAGAAGCAATTTTTTAATTTTGTTTGAATTTATGAAATATAGGTCAATAAAGAAATCATTTTTTGATAATTTTAGAGGCATATTTGGAAATTATTTACGGAATTACAGTATTTTTTTAATTGTTATTTTTGCTATATAAATATGATTACATAAAATAAAATATGACAATAAAACATTAAAAAATATATTTTTTCGAGTCGACATTTCAAATTATGTACGTCAAATTTGTGTTCCAACGTAAATTTGTCGTTATAAATTTAAATGTTTGTATTTAATCATTGAAGAAGATAATATTAAAACATCCCAAAATGAACCACGAAACCAAAAAAACAACAGAAATTAAAAAGATTTCAGTCGCATCTGGGACTCGAACCCAGGACCTCTACCTATCCGGGGTAACCGCTTAACCAACTTACCTAATGAGACCAGTCCAATTTACGCCATTTACACAGATATCATACTTCAAGTTCAAGATTTGTTAATATTATCCTCCATTTTTATAAATGAACCACGAAACCGAAAATATAACAGAAATTAAAAAGATTTCAGTCGCATCTGGGACGTGTTAGTTAATCGCATCGGGGATGTGTTAATACTATCTTCTCAATGATTAAATATTACAATGAGGTTAACAAACTTCAATAAGTTATAAAAAGATAATTGAATATTTCTTTCCAGACTTGTAAAATAAGTCAATAGATGACTCATATAAATAAAATCGGGTAGGCATATCCGAGACTCTGTTCCGATTGCAATTGAGTTCGGGATGAAACTTTACAACTATCATAAGGATAGCAGCCAATAATATGGGATTTATAAAAATGGAGGATAATATTAACAAGTCTTGAACTTGATGTATGATATCGGTGTAAATGGCGTAAATTGAACTAGTCTCATTAGCTTAGTTGGTTAAGCGGTTACCCCGGATATGTAGAGGTCCTGGGTTCGTGTCCCAGATGCGACTGAAATCTTTTTAATTTCTGTTGTTTTCTCGGTTTCGTGTTTCATTTTGGGATGTGTTAATATTATCTTCTTCAATGATTAAATATTACAATGAGGTTTACAAACTTCAATAAGTTATAAAAAATAAATTGAATAAATTTAAGTACATCGTAATGTTTATTTAACCGTTTTTTAATTTTATTTTTTATATTTTATCATATTTTCATAGTAAACTGGGTAAACTTTTTTTTTAAATTCGCCATAAGCCCCCAAATAATAGCTAAAGTTGCCCCTGAAATGGCGAAAATTCGGTTTTTTTAATGGCATTTATTTTGTAAGTTCAAAAATAAATATAAAAAATAATTGTAATCAGTACTAGATATTTACTATGCCTTTTGATGAAAAAACGGTATTTCAGTTTAGGTGAGTATTTTGGCCTCAAATCCAAAATCAAGTTTTGTGTTAGCCGTTCCTCTTAAGTTCGCAGTCGGCTGTGGAAACCGTGTCGCCCGACGCGACGCGTCTGGTGTGTATCCCAGATGTTATACAGTTGGAGGTTTTGTGACAACTCTTCATTTTATCAACGA
Source organism: Halesus radiatus (assembly GCA_022606495.2). Classification (NCBI taxonomy): domain Eukaryota; kingdom Metazoa; phylum Arthropoda; class Insecta; order Trichoptera; family Limnephilidae; genus Halesus; species Halesus radiatus. Next base: position 334,835 of record JAHDVE020009520.1, on the reverse strand, counting down.
GCAATTAGATTTCGATCGGTTTTGATCCGGCTGACCTCGTAAACATAGCACCTTGGCTTTTAGGATCGTGTTATAGGGTAGGTATGTCTTTGTACCAGAAGTGTACAAAGTGAGTTCAATTTTATGTTATTTCGAATGAAAATGATCAAATATGTTCATTAATCGAAAATCCTGCATGAGCGGATAATCAAATTTTTGGCCTTAATGTAATTTGTCGGTGCCATTTTTATTTCAAATCGGTATAATTATTTAGCTGGGCGTTTTTCGTCCAGTTGTGCTTTTCCAGGTACTTGACCTAGAATTGCCCCCGAGGGTGAACAGAGTATATGTGTATTTTTATATGAAGCGGTAACTTTGTGATGTGACATTATAATTTTAAAATAAAGCAACAACTTTGTTAACATCACTTTTTTTAATATTTGCAACACTTACACAAACAACTATCAGTCTCATTCATTAACCAATAGGATGCATGAACTGGGCAACAGGTTTGGAGGTGTTTTTGATGTATTGACTGACTCCATTTATACAGTAAAACGTCATCTATACCAGCACTTTGATGAATCGTTAATGATTTGTGTTATAATTTGACGACCTTCATGGTCGAGGGGTAAGGCTCTCGACTACGAATCCGAAGGTCGCGGGTTCAAATCCCGCCGTGCGCAAGTAAATTTTATTTTATTAATTTGTGCTCTTTCACAATTTATTAATTTAAGAATAATATATAGTATGTTTGCGCACGTTCCAGAGTGGAAAATGCTCTCAGTATCGCCCTGGTGAAAGATCACCATTCAGAATTGAAACGTTGCTTGAAATGGCTTTTAGCCGTGTTTGGTGACCAGATATAGCCAGGTATTTCCCGACCTCCTTCTTCTCTTCTCCTTCCTCTCCCCAATACCTTCAGCCTCACAAGATTCCCTAATTGGTAATGCCATAGTCTCACTGGCTCCAGACGGTTGGGAGCAGTTGGGACTCTTGTGCGGTATTAATATAAAAAAATATTGATTGTTTTGGTTTTCTATTTTATGTCACAGTTAAACGTTTGAAAAAGATTGTTCATTACTTTAAGGTTTAGAATCTCCATATACTTGTAATTTTTGATAGCTCTTTATATTATGTCCTAAAATCCATGTAAAAACCCAGATGGGCTTATAATGAAAAGAATAAATAAACTTCTTGCCGATCGGTTTTAATGGAATACTGCGCTAAAGATGAAACCTGGTCGCCAAGAAGTATGCGTAATAAATATACTTCTTGCCGACCGGTTTTAGTAGTATACTGCCCTGAAGAAGCTACGATTGTAGAAAAACCCGAGCGGCCAGAAGAAGTATGTGTAATAAATATACTTCTTGCCGACCGGTTTTAGCAGTATACTCCCCTGAAGAAGCTACGGTTGTAGAAAAACATGAACGGCAAGAAGTATGTGTAGTAAATATACTTCTTGCCGACCGGTTTTAGCAGTATACGGCCCTGAAGAAGCTACGGTTGTAGAAAAACCCGGTCGGCAAGAAGTATGTGTAATAAATAAACGTGATGTAAAAAAAGTTATTGTTTCATTTTCAACATATTGTTACATAGCGGAATCTCGCGATCCGGTTCGTAATTACATTTAAATTGAAATATAAGTAAATATCACCAACAGATCTCACGATGTGGAAAATTCCCGACTAACTCGACCTCAGGAATATTCATATGCCTAAATATACACATATATAGCGTGTTCTCAGTTTATTTATAGACAGTTTGAGAAGTCATCGCTTCTAGTAAATATAAATAAAAACACACACATACAAGTAAATGCAGGAATAGGGAATTCACATAAAAGCTATTCTCTTTTGCTATAAAATACCTTGCATTAAGGCCTATATTTGGATAGCGGATTCTAAGGCTCTAGGAAAAGCTTTAACCTTTCTGTGGACGCACTAAGATCATTAAAGGTTACAATGAAATGTTGACTGATTTTAGATTATTTCTGTATTAGCAAAAAGAAAGTGAAGTAAATAAGTAAAAATGGAACGATACCCGGTTTTGGAAAACTTATGGTGAGGATGGAACGACAGCTCTTCCCGGATCCCAAACTAAAAGTGCTCCTTTTTATCCCTGGCCCAAGCCGACCTGCGGCTCCTGGCTTGTTCTTTCCCGCCCCCAAACGAGCGGCAACCATTCGGCTAGGCCCCAAATGCCAATAATAAGAGAAAATAGTGTTTGCTTTCCAGTAATTCCGGGGTAGTTTGTCAACCTTAGTTGTTAGGGACTTGCTTCATAACAATATATTAAAATAGACGTATTGAAATAGATGATATAATTGGTAGCAGGTAGGTAATGTACTAAAGTAATGTGTTCAATATGCATTGTAGTTGTGAAAAATGATCAGATGAAATGATTTATTTATTTATTATACCGATCGTCAATAGTGATCGTTCGTTTCGAGGCCCCAACCTACGTCACGAGCGTACGAGCGGTACATGGAGTTTTTATTCCAAAAAATCCCCGTATGAGCAAACTTTGTAATGTAAGAACCTTGGAGGGAAAGGAAAGAAGAACCGAATCTGAGGAATCGAGTCCGTGTGGCTGAACTCGGAATTGGATCCGAGTTACACCACCCTCTATTAAACTGTTAACTCGTCATTATGTGACGTCACACCCAACAAGTCATAGATTTTGATTGTTTTGGTGGGCTATGAAAAATTGAAAGTTTATCAATTATTTTAACTACGAAAACGAACTTAAAATTATTTTTTTAAAACTAGTATTTAAGTTAGAACGTCAATATAAATAATAAGAATATTGTGGACTAGGACTGAACACGGTCTTTTGATAATGAATTTTCTATAAATTGTCAGAATAAGGATGGGATTAACTTAGTATAGGGGCGGTGCCATGACTGCAGTGATACGTCCTTTGTACAGCTCGCTGATAAGGAACCAGAACTTGACATATTATTTCAAATCTAAGATAGCACTGGACAGCAGACTGTTCAAGTCGGCGTATTGTCCCACCCTTATAAATGGTACATCGAAGGTTGGACTTTGCCACTCAACAGCTCTACCCTAGTTACCACTAAAAATACACTTTGTAGCGGCGAAGAGGTCGTAGCGGGAGCAATTTTGAATACTCGAGGAAGAAATTTCTCAACTATTCGAGAAGCGCTCCCCATCGCACCGTTCGGGTCTAGGAGGGCTATGAAGTAACAAATTTAGGGAAATGTTTCAATCTGGAGAAGCTCGTAATTTAAATACAGCAGAATGTCGTTTTCGGGCTAGTAGCTGAAATAAAATAATCAAATAAATAAATATATATATGTATATTATGCTCTTGGTCAATCTCTTGTTTCATACAATATCGTATGTTGGGGTGCATGTTACAAGACTACCCTACAGTCCTTAAATGTTGCTCAAAAATAAGTTTTAAAAATAATGTACAAGAAATGTTTTTTTTCATATTCATCACACTTATTATACAGTGAAAGTAAAATTATGACAGTAAGGCAATTGTACATAATACAGGCTCACTGTAATTTTTTTTAACATATTGATACTGCTATAAGGTCACAACAAGTGCATAATACTAGAATGGGTTCTTCTCTAATGTATCAGCCGGCAAATAACAGAACATCATTTGGACAAAGGAGTTTTTCTTGTAAAGCTCCTTTGTTATATAATAGGCTTAGTGACAACATTAAAACTATAGTAATCAATGTTGAAACTATGTACGAGTATGCTCGATATTATCATTATTTTTTACTTATTGTTACTTACTTATTACTATTTATTTATAATTTTTTTTTTACCTACATATTTTTATTTACATACTACTATTTACGTATTTTTATTTACATAGTATTATTTGCCAATTTTTATTTAAATATAATGATTTACCTATTTTTATTTTGATAATTATGTACTTATTACTATTTACATCATTTTATTTACTTGTTATTATTTACATGTTTTTATTACTATGTACTTATTACTATTTATGTATTAATATTTACTTAATATTTAATGTGTATTATTATATGCTTATTACTATTTACCGATTATTAGTTACTTACTATTATTATGTAATTATTATTATCTGTACTTTATTATTTATTTACTATTGTCTACTTATTAATATTTACTAATTTTTATTCATGTATTATTGTTTTATTAAAGAAATTTACTGAATATTATTAAATTGTAAAGCAGCTCATCTCAACACGGGATTGTCCTATTGAGATGGGTGGCTAATGTTTTTGTTTTCATAATTAAATTTAAGAATAAATAAATAAATATTTGTGTGTGACACCGCAGAAAAGTATCCTCCGGGAGTAAAAGTTGATACCGTTGGAACTGTCGATACTGTCGGTACTGTTGGCACTGTTTGAATTGTTCACACTATTGGTACTGTTGGCACTGTTGGTACTATTATTTCTGTTGATACTGTTTGCACTGTTGGTACTGTCGGTACTGTTGGCACTGTTTTAATTGTTCACACTATTGGCACTGTCGGTACTGTTGGTACTATTGGCACTGTTGGTATTATTATTACTGTTGATACTGGTAGCACTGTTGTTAGTATCGGTAATGTTGGTACTGTTGATAGTGTTTACACTATTGGTACTGTCGGTACTGTCAGTACTGTTGGCACTGTTGGTACTATTGGGACTGTTGGTATTATTATTACTGTTGATACTGTTTGCACTGTTGTTAGTATCGGTACTGTTGGTACTGTTGATACTGTTTGCACTATTGGTAATGTCGGTACTGTTGGTACTGTCGATACTGTTTATACTGTCCGTACTGTCGATACTTTCGATACTGTCGGCACTGTTGGCACTGTTAGTACTGTTGGTACTGTTGATACTGTTTGCACTATTGGCAGTGTCGGTACTGTTGATACTGTTTGCACTATTGGTACTGTCGGTACTGTTGGTACTGTCGATACTGTTGATACTGCCGGTACTGTCGGTACTGTTGGCACTGTTAGCACTGTTAGTACTGTTGGTCCTGTTGATACTGTTTGCACTGTTGGCAGTGTCGGTACTGTTGGTAGGCTCGCCATGCTGAGAGCTGAAAGTATCATCAAACTCTGGAACAAGCCGAACATTTTAGTTTTGGTTAAAAAAGTATACAAATAAATAATTGCGCTTTTATGATTGAACCCACGACTTCTGAATCCAGAGCAAAGAGACCTTAATCCACGTTTCCTATTTTGTATTAAGGTAATGCATTTTACATACCCCGCATATAATGACATGTTGTCCCCTCGACGTGCATCGAATACAAATTAATTAACTTACCTATCTGCCAAAGTTATTTTCCCAAGGCAATCCGTATTAAAGGTAAAAGAAGCGAAAGTGGAAGATGATAACTATATCCTGGGGATGTTTCTAATCCACGGGACGCCTTTTCAGACATCGTGCTTTGAATATTTTTAATATTTCGCACACATGTTAATTAAACATAATATAAATTTTATGAAACATTATTATTTGTATAACTAATAAAAAGAACTTTGTTTACTTTTTTCTTTGTTTATTTGAAACACACATTATTTAACAATAAAATGTAAGAAAACTTTGTCTGCCCAACTAGGAACAAATCTCGTTTTAGGACAGTCAAATTGACAAGTTAATTTCAAATTAAGTGCCATTATACAAAAATGAAAGGAAAAAAAGCTGGTATTGACATATTATGGTAATATAATATATCTAGAAAAAGGTGTAATAATTGAGTATAAAGAGATGTTAAGAATAGTACAGAAAGAAAACAACTGTGTATATCGGAAAATTTGAGTATAGTATAATAGTTAAGTACTTATGGAAAGATGAGAAAAACAAATATTACATATTAAACAAATATATATATATGTTTGATAGGTACTAGTTGGTGCTATGAGGAAAAAATGCGTTTAAAATTGAGTACTAAAAAAAAGATAACATCATTGAGTTATATTGATAAGATTGAGTTACGTATTACTCAGCTTTATGAGCCGACGTCGAAACTCGTGGATGCAGCCCGATGAGGGCGAAGCAAATAGTTAATAACATATTAAGCCTATTTTATTCAAGTAGTACAAAAATTAACATCAGTTATGTGTTTATTACCAAATGTTTGTCCTTTTTCCTTTCCTTGGTTAGGGTTTTTAATCTAGTTAAGATCTTTTCCCAAAGAGCACAAATAATGAAACATAAATTAAGTCAAGTAAATAAAACTATGAGATGGTAATAGTAACAGGGCCAATCTTAAAAATGGGGTAAACAAAGTTCTTCTTATTAAGGGGGAAGACTCAAATAAGGCGGTAAACGTCCCTTCGCAGTATGTTAACTTAAGCAATACAACACATAATTTATCTGCAAATTCTTAACGGAAAGTTACGAAAGTGTCCAAGGTTTTCACTGAGGTAAATTCTTATATATGAAATATCTACTGCAATTTCAAGTAAAACGCTCGACAGTGCCTTCGCCGTTATGTTAACTGCACCCATTACAAACATGTTTAATTAAAATCCGTTCATAATCTCACAGTAAATAAGATCAAGAACCGAGATCGTTTATTAAAAATAATTCAGTAAATCTACATTTTAAGTGTAATTCACTCAAAGATTCCGAATTTTTAGTTTCAGTTCTGTCATAGAGAAATTGTATGGGAAACGTATGGGAAACTGTATGGGAAACGGAAAAATTATTTCTTTGCTGTCAAAATTGACCAAAACAGCGAAGAATGACAACTTACGAAGAATTTGCATAATTTAGAACAGCTGTATCTCGGACACTATTAAGTCCTTAGAAACGGATTTGTTTTCAAATTGCAGCATATTTAGTCTACTTTACTTTTGGGGAAGGGGGACGGACAAGAGGAAGATAGGGGAGTTTTGTGAAAATACTCCCTGTTATAGGTACCCACCTGCAAAATTTCAGTTTTCTTATTGCCTTCATTGACTGGGCTACTAGTGAATTGTATTCAATCTTATTGTGTGCATCTGGATTGGGTTGTAAATCATTGTTATCTACATATGTTTTATTTTTACTGCTGTTTAGTATACAATAGTGAAAAAGGCGTTTCCAAATTTTCCCAAAAATTATCGAAAGATAAATAATTCTTATTCTCGTTTAATAAACGGGAACGAATTCACATCAGCCATCTTGGTTCCTAGGTCAAATGTAATAGTCGGATTCCTTAACCAGTAATAAAAACCAAAGCCAGTGATAGAACGGCCATATAAAAAAGCGTCTAATTCATTTCAACCATCTTGAATCTCCAAGTGGACAATCGAAAATCGGATTGCTTGACTCCAAAACTATGAAAATAATTCCCTATGTCAAAAAACTGCACTTACAAGTATTTCCGAGCAGGTGGTCGACGTTACCCAACCCTATAACATTTCCGAAGCAAAAATAAAAGATTATGCTGTGAAGAAATAAATACGTAAATAGTAACAATTTTTTTTGTACGAGGCAGGTATTATCTACAAATTTAAAAAAACATATTCTCATCCGTTACCCTATCCTATACCAACAGATCGACTTACTTTATTTTGCAGTAGGCGGCAAAAAAATCCTCCTTTTTCCGACTGCTAAGTTAAGCCTGTCAAGCTTCTATTTATTTATTTTTATGCAGCGAATAAACAAAAAAAATATAGAGCAAATTATAATAAAACAAATTTAAAACTTTTTTCCACTTTAATTTTTATTTGACCGTAACCGGGTTTCAGCTCGTTAGAGCCATCTTCAGACTGGTACAAATTATTCTAAATCTATGGTTTTTATACACAACATATGGGGGAGGGGAAGAGGGGTGGACTACAAGGGTTTAACTCAATTATCTTAATTACATTTGTTATTAGGTCGTTTTAGTAATTCTAGTATTCTAATTTGTTTTATTATAATATACTATAATGGAATTCCACCATGTATTAACAGTTTCAAAAATAGAAATATTATAGAGCAAATGTTTTTTGTTTCATATTGCATCAGTATGCCGAACATTCTTTTTCCAATTCGGTGTGGTCTACATTGAACCCATTTCCCCAAAGCAAGTGGCGATCCTGCAGCCGGCCCGCGGCCCGCGGTAGTGCGTGGTTTTGAGTTAGCTGCCTAAAATTCAGACTGGCACAATTAAAACTTAATCTATGGTATATATACCATCGATGTCAGGAGTCAGTCCCCCTGCTTTCTAGTATTGTTTTATTTATGACTTTAAATGTTGTTTTATTGCTGACGGTACTGTTTCCTAGTATGTTTTTAAAAACTACTTTCGGGTTGGTTTATCACCCTCTGGAAGACGGATTACATTGTGTTTGGTTACTAAATCTATGTTTTTTTCTATTAAATTATATAAAACCATTCGTGTCACATTTTATTTGAACAGATACTTATTTCTGGTTTTGCTTTTTCCCGATGATTTTCGTCTTGTTTGCTTAAAAATTTAAAAATTGAGTCGAACTTTTCCTGTCATATTTCATAGTCAATATTGTAAGTCAAGCATAAACTCACATTTCAATATTTTAAAATTTGTTCGAAAAATGGGGGTGCTACTCTTAATTGCTAAATATATTTAGTTTCATTGAATTCCTATATTTTCCGGTCAAGCTTTATATTCATGTTTCGAAAATTTGTATGCACCTTCTTTGCCAATTCTGTTTGAAGCATATTCAAAAATATAGGATATTTACATCATCACACATAATCTAATCTGGAGTAGTAACCGTACCTGTAGTTAGCGGGTACACCGCGCTCCGTGTGATGTCTGATGTGGTGGTACTGTAGTACTGTAGTACTGTAGTACTGTAGTACGGTGGCACGGTAGGTACCGCCACGGCGCTTGATGTATTCCACGGTATCAATTTATCGCCCAAATAAAGGTGATTCACAGCCATTATCGATTAAATATTAACTTATTAAATACCCGCTACGTCGTTTTAAGGGGCGGTTCTTCTGATACGTGAACCGAAACACTCGAGCTTTTTAATATAAAGCGGTCGGAAACTGTATTTACTTTGGCCCGGTGTCTGACCGCGTTTATAATCAATAATCCCTTTAAAATATATTAATGTTTTTTTTAAATGTATTATTTATACCTGGCGAGAATCATCTTCTTCAGCTGGTATAAGATCCGGCAATTAGTACGTTAAGCGAAAAATTCCAAAGAAGGAATAGGGAAAATAAGATTGGTGATAAACGCAGGAAAAAAAATGACAGACGAAAATAATGTACTCGGGATGTCTGATGGAAAATGAGCCTAGGAGTAAACGTCAACCGATTTTTGATTTGTTCTATATTTTGTAATCTCTTTGAACGTCAATGTTTGTCTCAAGACATCACAAGTTTTACTGATGAAATGCGCATTGACGGCGGCCTTCGTGTCATTTCCACTAATAAATCTTTCCCCTGGTATGTTTTTTTTCAAATTTGAAATTAAATAGAAATCAGACGGGGCCAAATCAGGTCTGTAGGTTGTGTTAATAATTTCTATCATTCCTGTCTACCTTAGAGCACGCTGCGCAACTTGCGCAGTGTTGTCTATGTGCATTGCCCCGAAGCAACATCACCCACTGTCTTCTACATCTTCCGCTATACAGACCGTATCAGCCCCGCTATTGGTGATAAAGACAAAGCAACCGTCTACATCGGCCACAATTGCTATTTCCGCTCTGGTATCGAGGTTAAGAAGCTGCATCCATATTTGCCATCCAAATCGGCAGTACCCGACGCTCCCACTACTGAGTACAGCTGATGCCATCAATCGGCAACCCTCGTGCCCATCTAAATCACCCGAATGGACTAAAATAACAAGCAAGCGGCGTGTCACCGTGAGGGGTTGTGTCAGGTACGAGTATGTAACGGAAGCACCAAAAACATATTCTTTCACTGCAACTCCCTCAACTCTTGAGATGACATGGCGCTTTATCTAAATTCTCTTGTCAATCCTGCTTCATTCGCTGCGCCCTCTTCGGGCTGCATCCACGAGTTTCGTCGTCGGCTCATAAAGCTAAGTGATACGTAACTCAATCTTATCAATAATGTTTTCTTTTCTTAGTACTCAAATTCGAGCGTATTTTTTCCATATAGCCAACCAGTGCCCATCAAACACACATACTTCATACTCATCTCGTATAATATTTGTTTTTCTCATCTCGTTATAAGTACGTTCGTGCGATTTTTTTGTATACTATAATTCTTCACATCTCTTTGTACTTAATTATTATATATTTTTCTACATGTATTATATTACCATACTATGTCAATACCAGCGTTTTTCCCTTCTATTTTTGTACAGTGGCACTTAATATGAACTAAATCTGTCAATCTGACTGTCCTAAAACGGGATTTGTTCCCAGGTGGCAGTCAAAGCTTTCTCACATTTTATTGTTTAATAAGGTGTGTTTCAAATAAATAAAAATAAAAATTCTCAGGAGTGACAATTAAATCAATGGGTGAGTACTCCTTTTTTTAATATTGGCATACCTCAGTCAGCTGTGGCCAAAGTTTTGAAAGCAAATCACTTGCATTCGGCCAGGAATGGGAAGTTAGGGGTGGTGGTTGACATCGAGAGGGTGTGCCGGATTGCATTAAACAATGTGAGGATTAATTATTCAAACTGCCTTTTGGGTTAGCCTGTACTCAGAAAATAATACTTCTCTTTAGTTGGAGAGTGTTAACTATTTGAAACCCTCACAAGGTGTGAAGCCTCGTGTTGGAGAGAGTTCAAAAAAGTTTTGGTGATTTCTCCACCTGAGGGAACGGGGCCCCTATCTGTGGTTGCGTCCAAATAAATATATTTTGGATTTGCTGGAATTTCAATCCAGGTAGCTCAGAAGAGGTGGGTATTTTTTAGAGTATCTAAAACAGCGTCGTCATAGATTATTCTATTTTTCTGCCTGTAATTCCAATCTGCCAATGGTCCTCCTGGTGAGGAGGAGTACATTGTCCCTGAACAAATCTCTTCTAATATCGGCATTTTTCATTTTATTTTATAAATTTATTAACGCCCCAATCGGCTTTTTACATATTTTAACATTTAAATGATTTTATGTACAGAAAGATAAACAGGCTTTAATAAACAAAAAAAGAGAACATGATCCATAGTAACACTATAATATATTTATAATATAGATGTATGTATAAGATGTATAGGACCATGACACAGAGAAGTTATAAAGGAAAAGGTTTTAATTTGTAGATAATACTTTATTTTTTAAATAAAAATATTAGTAGTCTGATTAACATGATACATAATACACATGTGCATCATATAATATAATATGAGTGCATGACATTGTGAAAAAATAAATTCAACTTGTTTTTATATTTCGGATGATGTAAAAATGTATGAAATTGCATAATACCTAATATAGTACATAATACATCAAAAGAAAACAGGGGAACGACATTTTGCATTGTAGATAAGTAAAAAGATAATATTAAAAAATATATATTGAAACAATAACTCTTACACGATGCTCTTATAATCGTTGCAACATAAAAATATCATACAGGTATAGGTATGTTTTAAACATGGGTAAACTTATATTAAATATATCTACAACAGAGGTGAAATTGTTTCCTAGTCTATGTAGGCTAGAAATGGGTGCATGTATTTGGTAGTCAATTATTTTACGTCAGTGAGATTCAGAGGAAAAATTCTATTGATTCTTGAAAGAATTTCGCCTCATTGACCCAATTTCCACCACTGTCGACATTTTTTTTTATATCTGCATACGTATTTCTTACGCGTATTAAACATATTTGCTTGTAATGTGAAAGAATTTAAAATGTAAGAAATATTACTGTTATTATCATCAGACGGGATTTCGTGTAATCCCGACGTCACCGCACAAAAGCAATAAAATCGCATAGCGCTTACATTAACCGGATCGATTACAGGTTTGAGGACGTTTTGAAGTGGCGAATGTCAAACATCTGAAAGTGGGTATTGAATTGATAAGGTTTGTAATTTACACCTGCAATAAATTTCACCACAATCATTTACCTTTATCTTTACTCTGTAATAGAATATTCCACAGAATGATATACTGTTCATCAGAAAGGCAATAATCGTTGTACAAAAAGCTAAGCCTCGTGTATTTTACGCCGCTGTGACATTATGGCGGGCAGTGTACATTTCCTTCAACTCTGGGCATTTCACTCTGGGACACATTTTTTGTTAATTTATTTGGTGTTTAATTTAAAAAAAAAACATCAGCCATTCATCTCACTAGGACAGTCCTGTGTTGAGATGAGCGGTTTTACAATTTTAGTATTGTAAAACGATATATTATTTGATTTTTTTAAATAACACCAAAGTTATTCAGACTTAAACAACTATAAAATCTATAGTAAATGCATAAGTTGGGCCGTACATTTATAGATTACAATAATAATAATTGTAACCCAAATAACTATCATAAAGTATTTGTGTTCCAATTAGTTACAATCATATAGTGACCATATGTTTGTTGACAAGAAGTAGTGAGTAAATAATAATACATTAATAAAAATAAGTAAATATTAATAAGTAAATAATGATAACAACAACTATTGAATACAAATCAAAATTACTATACAAGTAAGAAATACAAATTTATTGATTTGAAGTATTTGGATTAGGTTATCAAATTACTGTCATTGGAAACCGATTTGCAGTAACAGTAGATTCCCGTTTCTGGAAATGGAGATCGATTCCAGTGAAGGAATAAAAATGTTTTTACTTTTCTATTGTTTATTGTTAATTGATCAACAGCATTTGTTTTTATTTCTGTAATTGGCTGATTGGAAGTAAATATCAGTACAGTACCCAATTGTTTTAAATAAACGCGTGCCTTGTGTAATTAAAAACAAATAAAACAAAACAGAAGGTCAATTTTATATATCACTCGAGTGATTATTGGGAACTAGTCTAGGCAGAGGATGAAGTAAGGAAAAATACCTCGTGATTTTGGGAGGCCTACATGTGTAAATGTATCCGTATTTCAGAGCATCTGAAAAGTTTTCTCTAGCTGAAATATCCTGAGAGAATCCAGTTTAAGCTTTGCTGGACGGTATTTAAAATAATTAACGGAATGATACCGGCTTACTTAACGAAACTGTGTATTTCCGAAAATTCCAAATCACAACATTCAACTCGTAAATCAGCGACGTCATCAGCCATCAGAAGGTTGAAGGAACCAAAGCGCATACCAAATACTAAATTAGGTGAGCGTGCTTTCAGCGTGCCAGGCCCTAAAGCCTGGAACAAACTGCCACACAATTAAAGAATAATTAATAAGACTCAGAATTCAGAGCAAAGCTTAAAAATCATCTCTTCAGAAAATCATATCCACGAATGGTACAGTTGTAAACCCAAATTACATAGCAAAGCTAGCCGTTGGTACCGTCTAAAGGCATTCACAGAAAAGATAGAAACTTTTCACAGTCACATAGTTCACACTGTAAATAATTATAAATAATTGTAAATGTAAAAAATATTAATACACGAATTAAAAATTACTTTGTAATCACCACTTTTTTAATATTAACATGGTTCGAAAGCAAAACTTTCCTCATCAGGAATATATAGAATATTGAAAAATAATAATGTCAAGTACAAACAAATGATAAACATAGAATACAATAATGTAAGAATAGACAAATTATAAATATAAACAAAAATTGATTAAAGTAGGGAAGTAATTAATCAAAAATTACTATAAAACATTGAATAACAAATTTACATTAGAATTTAAAAAATAAATTATTTTATTAGAAACATTAATTTGCAAATAAATTCAAGAGACAGCTATTTTTTTAAATAATATTTGATTATTAATTATACTTAATTGAATATTAACACTTTTTCTGATTTCTAAAATTATAAAAGTTGTCCAATTGTAAACCAGTTGTACTTGTATATAAATTTTTTATACCTTTATTTATATCAAAAGAATGATTTGTTTTTCAAAATATGATTGGCAAATTCAGAGTAATTATTATTATTTAAACACCTGAGGTGTTCCTTAACCCTAATACTAAAATTTCTTGAAGGCTATGTAAAAAAAGTTGAAATAAAATCATGTAAATAATTAGTCACAATGTTGATTAACAGCAGTTTGAAAATGGCACTGGACACCGAAACAGCTGTCACAATAATAAAAACTAAAAATTCTTGTAGAGAACTTAACGACATTATCAAATTTGATTTACATTACTATTTTTTTTAAATTAAACAGAGTTCTACCAATTAAACACAAAACAATTAATAAAGCCGTATAATATGACGCGTTAACTTGGAGTGACCTGCCAGGTGCAAGTGAGTATGTTTTTGTACTGTTACATAATGAGATAAACCTTAGCAAGTAATATTTGTACAACAATATAATATTTTAAGGTGATTTTTCACAAAAAACGGCGTTATAGAAATTATTATTATTATTAAACGTATGAAGTTGCTCTGAACTGCAATCTGCAGACTAAAACTAATTTCATGCTGGCCAACCTTTAAAGCATGGCATTAAAACACAGAAGAATTATTCAAATAATAAGGAACTCCAGTGTAAAATATTATGTCTTTAACAATATATACTCGTATTCATACAGATCAACAAACGCCGATTCTGAATACATATATAACTCATATTATATATAGTTATGCGAAAAATTTATTAACCGTTATTTAAAAGTAAATCAAAAATCACCTAATCAAAACGCCTTATTATATTGGTCCCATTGTCGTACCATCTGACGTCAAGTGTGCGTTCTGTTTTCGTATTATCATGAACATTTTTATTTTGTTTTGTATTTTTTTTTAGTTTTGACCAAATTTAAACATAATTTGGGTGACTTTAAGCTCTATAATTATCGTTCAATATAAAGAACTATCATTAATGAAATAAATTAGAGTATTCATGAGCAAACCGATTATCAAAACGGATATTATGATAATGTTGATGCTCAATACATTATTATTCTTTATGTTAAAGCTTCTAAAAACGTACATAATGTTATTACTTATATTTAGTTATGGTTTACTATGAATAAAAATTAAAATGATGTATGGTAAAGCTCATCCTTGTTTTGAAATTTGACATTCTAACCTCAAAATTGATCAAAACCGATCGGCCATAGATTTGAAGCGTTTTGACGGTCTTTATAAAATTGAAAATTATTTTCACTATGAAAACAAATTTTAGAAAAAAAACGAAATATACTGGTATTTATGTTTAAACGTCAGAATTGATAAAAATAAAATAAAAATGGACTGGAGTTCTTTATTGTACATATTTTTAAGTTTTTAGTACATAATCTAGCATTTTGTGATTTAGTTTTGAAAGTTTTTAAGAGTTGTTCGGTTAGTTGGTTGGGTTACGTAGCACAATAATAATCCGGGCTTCGTAGGCAGTATTAAAGTTCTCATTGGGGTGACGCTTACTGCCTGCTGCTCAGTGCTTAGTGCCCAGTGCTCGGTGCTTAGCTTTAGGGACGTAATCTTGGCTTTCCGTAATCCTGTCACAGTTAACTTCTCGCCTAAAGACGTGTCTTAAAATATTTTGTTGTCGAAATGAAACACGTTAATCGATATTCTATGATAAAAATCAAAGTTATTTATTATTGCTTCCAAGCTTAATTCTGCCAGGTTTAGAGTAAGCAATTATGCATATGTGTTTGATAGGTACTGGTTGGTTCTATGAGGAAAAAATGTGTTTAAAAATGAGAATTAAAAAAAATAAGAAAATATTAGTCAGTAATATTGATAAGATTGAGTTATGTATCAGTCAGCTTTATGAGCTGACAATGAAACTCATGGATACAGCCCGAAGAGGGTGCGGAGAATATTTAATAACATATTAAATATATTTATATAATAGAAGAGAATGTATGAGACGATGTATGAATGTGAATGAAGCAAGAAGTGTATGCCAAGATCGAGTTGTTTGGCGGTCCGTCCTCTCTGCCTACCCCTGGGGGGAAACGGCCTGATGGTTAGCTAGTTAAATATATTTTATTCGCTAAGTACAAAAAGTAACTTTAGTAAATTCAGTCAAGTAAATCAAACCATGAGATGGTTATACAATAGTAATAAGGCCAAAGCGTCACTAATGTATGTGCTTGTAATTGTTAATATTAAAGAATTAACCGTCAGTCAGCATATGTTTATTTTCGACTCTCCCTAAACCGAAAAGCAATGTTTCTAATTTTGTTATCCCGCGCCTCCCTCCTCTCCGGCCTATTTTCTCACAAATCGATGGTAATCAGTGCAGTGTTGCAAGTGATAGAGGTAGCTGTAAGAGACTGGGTGGCAGGTTGTACAGTCGCACTACCCAGGTAAGTTAGGCTAGGGTCCGCGGATAAGGGTGTCACTCCCAGACTCCGACTCATGTCTCTCAGCTCTCGGTTTACTCTGTTTGCACAACCAGACGTGTGCTTCCAGGAACGGACTGATTTATTTACCTTAATTAGATTTAGTCGATCTTGAACACGATGTGGTTTAAGCTTCTCACCGACAAAAGAATAATGAAGACGGTATATCTGAGGTAATTGTTCGTGTTGCGCTTCGTCCTTTGACCAACGTTTCGGGCAGCCTTGCAATGTGTGTACGCTGTCCATCTGCACCGATTATAGACTAAAAGTGGGTACCTATTCGCGCAAACATCTTTTAATAATAATTATATTTGGATATAGCGCCATTTTTGTGAAAAATCACCTCAAGAGCGCTGTACAAATGTTATTTTTTCTTATGCTCTATCTTATCATTAACTAAAGACAATCTGTTATTACTACCTATTGCTAACTAATTGAGTTCACCGGTTCATCGACCTGCAAAACCAAGCAATATATGGTAATAATAATATTTATTTGAAACACACGTTATTTAACAAAAACATACTTAAGAAGATTTTGACTACCCAACTAGGAAAAAATCCCCTTTTAGGACAGTCAAATTGACACGTTTAGTTCATATTAATATACATGAAAGAATATAAAAGAATCCATAAAGTAAATTTAACCAAAAAAAAAGAGTTGTTTTTTTGTTTTGTTTTTAAAGTATGATATAGATTTTTTTAGTTTAGTGTAGAGTAATAAAGAATTACACGTAAGGTTTTATTAAAATTGTACAACTCTATTAATCATCATATAATCATCATATGTTTAACCCTCCCTACTGGTACTGACCTATGAAACACATATACATAATCTCTTTACAATTAATTATTATACTTTTTTCTAGATATTTTACACTACAAGACTGAGTCAATACTTTTTCCTTTCTATTGTTTATATATTGTAACGGCACGTAATATGAACTAAACTTGTCAATTTGACTGTCCTAAAACGGGATTTGCTCCTAGTTGGGCAGTCAAAGCTTTCTTAAATGTTCATGTTAAATAATGTCTATTTCAAATAAATAGTAATAATAAAAATTATTATTATTATTATTATTGACTTTTTTTAATGAATGTCATTCACTTAATAACAGCTGGCAGCTGTCACCCGAGACAACCGGAACCGCAGTTGAGCAAGAAGTTTTTAAGCCTAAGGGAAAAGATAAGAAATCTTCCTTAAAAAGAACGGGAATTACACTCCTGATCGCCCTGTTGAAGAATCCCGTGGTCAGCCATCCACTAGGAGGGGATTGTTTTGTGTTATTTAAACTTTTTTAAATATAGGTTAACTCTAATTTAGTTTTATTTATCATCATCATTGTTAATATTACTGCATTAAAACAATCAGCCATAAACAATCCACTAAATAGCATTTGTATATTAAAGCAAGCACGCAAATAATAAGATTGGGCTTTTCCCGATAGCCAAGTCCGGCGCTGTAGGCGGGTTGTTTAGCTGAAACTACTTCAGTAGAATTACCTATTACCTAACGCAGGTGTCGTAAGGTTCCGGCGATAAGCAGGTGAATGTGAACAGTGCACGGGGGACACGCAACTCCTGCTCTGTACATACGTTCCCAAGGGTGTTTATTTACTGAAATTGATAATTCAACGAGTGAGATTTTTATATACAAGATATTTATTCAACTTAAAATAGAGCATATATATACTTTGGTAACATGTATTCTAATATGTACATAATATCTACATACAATCATTTTTACAATTTAAGTTACAATATTACTAGTTTTACATGCCAATTACCCAGGATAAGCAGATGATAAAAACATATGTTTAGTTGTCAAATCAATCAATGGCTGCATCAAACTTCAAGATGACCTCAATCGTCTTTTTGTGTACTGCAAATTGAACAAATTAGTTATTCATATTTCAAAATGTAACAAATTATCATTCACACGGAACAAAAAGAAAAATAATTATAATTTCTCTTTAAACGATACAGAATCTAGTAGAATCTATTCGATACCCCAATACCGCAATACTGGGTGTGAAATTAAATTTTATGAAACAAACTAATGAGGTTATCAATACCATAAAGCCAATAAAATGCTGGGATTTACAATTCTTATTTAAAAACTTTTTCGCAACATAAATACTCTATACTCCCTCTGCACAGCGTATATCCGCCCTCACTTAGATTATTGCACACAGACATGGAAACCTTTATACTAAGCCCATATTGAAAGAATCGAAAGCATTCAACGTAAATCCTTTAAGCATATAAATTTGACAAATTTTGCAAATAATACCGAATCATTAAAATTCCATAACTTCATCACACTTCAAAAGCGAGGCTTAATATTTGATCAAATCTTATTGTTTAAAATTATGAATAATAGCCTGGACTCGGCAGAGCTCATTAAATTTATAAACATTCACATACCATCAAGACCAACCCGACAAAACGATTTTTTTTATTTGCCCCCCCTACAGGACCAATCTTAGGATAAATTCTCCAATCCCCGTATTTGTGCGCAATATAACGCACAATTTCACAATATCGACATTCTTCACAATACCCTTTCAAAATATTGAACCGAAGTAATTAATACGTACGACCACAAATTGATGCGAGAGTATAAAATGTATGGACAGCATCTCCTTTCCCGATCCTCCTCATCTTCCTCTTTCTCTATCTCCTTCCTTTTCAATTTGTTTTATTTTTTTATTTATTTTTTATTTAATAAAACATCTGTTTTTAACCACTGTTAGCATAAGAAACTTTGTTGAATTACCTTTTGTTATACTTTCTCTGTATATACATTTGTATTAGAAGCCGTTTGTTTCATACAAATAAATAAATATACAATAAAAATTACAAATCAAACTTAAAAAAAAGACGTATTTCTTGGAAGATCTTCATGGCTTAATATAGTAATGAGTTTTGCGATTTTGTTTTCTTTCGAAAGAGAAGTCTTATTTCATTTCTTCTTTTTGTAGAGTGGTTATGTCTGTGTTTATGTTTATTAATTTTTCTAAAAAATTCATATTTTTTTTGGCCGTTAAACTTTTTAAAGAGAAAAACTGTTATATAATTTGCTTAAAAGACAGTACGTTTAGATCCCTTAGCATTTTTTTAACTGTTTTGTTTCGTCTAAAATTTATTCGCATGGCTTTGTTTCGTAAAAGTGTTAGTTTTCTAAAATCCTCCTCTTTTGACAAGAACAAAATACTGCTACAATAATTAATATCAGCAACAACGATGGCATTGTATATAGTTTTACGGGATTCCGGACTGGTATGTCTTCTTATCTTTCCGAGTGGTAAGACTTTTTTTTTTTTTGAGATATTTTGTGGAAATTTTTAAGGGGAGAGAACAGATTAATGTAAAGATGAAAGCTCAAAGAATTTAGTAAAGACAATGTTTAAATTTTTTTTTTTCAAAACTGATTTTTTTTATCGAAATAGAGTATTTTATAATCTACGGATACCATTAAAAATGTGTGCAAGATTTAAGGTTCGTATTTCTGATTCTGATAATCGCACAAAAATGTGTATTTTTTTTTTCATTAATTATTAAAAAAATGACCTAAAACCGCACATTTCATAACGGTTCAAACTGACTATAATGTCATTATGAAGTACATAACACTACTGGCTAGTAAGACGACTGTCACCGATGTTGTTGGTCGGCGTGACATCAAAAACGCCATATTCTGACGGCCCCCATGGTCGAGGGTTAAGGCTCTCGAGTCCGAGTCCGAAGGGCGCGGGTTCAAATCCCAGCGTGCGCAAGTAATTTTCATTTAATTAATTTGTGTTGTTTCACAATTAATTCATTTAAAAATAATATATAGTATATTTGCCCACGTTCCAGAGTGAAAGACACTCAGCATTGCCCTGGTGAAAGACCACCATTCAGAATTGAAACGTTGCTTGAAATGGCTTTGAGCCGTGTTTGGTGACCAGATCTGAATAGCCAGGTATTTCCCCTTTTCCCCACCTTCCTCTCCCCCTTCTCCTTCCCTTCCCCAATACCTGCAGCCTCACAACATTCTCCAATGGTGAATGCCATAGTCTCATTGGCTCCATACGGTTGGGAACAATTTGGGACTCTTGTGCGATATTCATTTAAAATAAAAAATAAGAAAATTCACAAACATTTGGCGACATATCAAAAATGGCGCATTGTAAATCGTAATAGAAAATTTATTCATAAACATAAAGATATAATAAAAATGCCGTCATTATTGAAATTCTTTTCTTAATTTTTGTAAACAATGCAAAAAAACAGTGAAAATAGCCTATTATATCGGACATTTCGGGTTCCGATACATACTCGTAGGCTGTAAAATAGAGGCCGGTCAAGTCATTGGAGCCGCTACTTGTCTGCAGCTTCAGTAGTTCAGGAGTCCGGTTCAGGTAGCCGCCAGAATGCAGTCCCGTTGTAAGTAGGATATATTCTGTACGGACTCTTTTTGTCAATTGGTGAACTCTGCTAGGTCGGTTATCCAGTGGCAGGAAAAGGCGGTGGTCCAGGGCGTAGCAAAGTAAACATATTCAAGGTATAGCAGGCATGAAGGTGTCAGTCAGAGCGCAGAGTCGTGAAAACGGCGAGCGGGCGATGCGAGATTTGAAAGAAGAGTGGTCTGCCAATGGTTGCCCACTTGTACTCGTATTTACACCAAAACGCTGAGCCGTTGTTCATAGCTCGGCGCCAAGAATCGGGCGATTTTATTGGTCGCGTGTACAAGCCATTGCGATCTCGACAATGGATTACACGAATCTTCATGAGATGCCTCTATCCACGTTCTATCCTCTGACCCAAACTGCTTCCTTTGAGCACGTTTATTTAGATGACGGAATGGAGAATTTTAGTTATTATCTAACTAAATCGGTTTTACCGATAATAAGTCATTATTTTCTTAAACCCATCCAAATTAGAATTGGGTGGGAGTAAATATAATCATATAAATAGTCGTCATGATGTGGATAAACCGCAATTTGAAGATGGCCTTGAACGCCGAAACAGCTGTCTCAATAATAAAAAACTAAAAATACTGATA
Source organism: Halesus radiatus (assembly GCA_022606495.2). Taxonomy (NCBI): domain Eukaryota; kingdom Metazoa; phylum Arthropoda; class Insecta; order Trichoptera; family Limnephilidae; genus Halesus; species Halesus radiatus. The sequence continues at coordinate 313,468 of JAHDVE020009520.1, read as the reverse complement.
CCGTTATTAAATTTGATTTAAATTAATTTTTTTAATAATTTAACGGAGTTCTACGAATTAAACACAAAAACAATAAATAAATAAATAAATAATTTTAAAATACCCTTGGGCGCATTACCCAGAGCACAGTTCGCGCAGCAATGCACGTTTCTAATATTGGTCAATTCACACTACTTTAGGTCGATATTCTAGCTTCCTTCCGTTATAATTTTCATTAGATCCCCCATGCCCCCGGTGCTCCCAGTGCCCCCAGTGCCTGCTATCGTGATCTTTTGATTAAGCGTTCAAGAATTTACGGCCTTTAATTCTGGAGAGATAATGTTAATAAAGTGTTAGAGGTACTCAACTTCAACTTTTAATTACTTTTGCAGACTTTATTTCATCGCCATTAAAATATATATTTTAATGCAACAATTTTAAATTTTATTTGTCGTAAGAATAATTGAACCAGTAATATAAAAGGTACAAATTTTCCTTTGTTTAAACGATTTTCCAACTTTTAATAACTGCCCGTTATAGTAAGCCGGAGCTTTTGAAATTTGATTACAAATATTCACCCGGCAAAAATTATCTACCTGAAAATATTGTTTCAGAGACACGGGAAATATACGCAAACAAAGAGTCGCGTGCTTTGTTTGCAATCCTCGTGAATTCTTGCAAACATTTGCCAAACGAACGCTTCGTTAAAATTGTACAAATATTGCGCATTCTCCAATCTCCATACTCGTGTATTAAGCCTATTTCACACGGGGAGTTTTTAACAAGCAAAATAATTTAATTACATATCATAGAAGCTTACAATCGTGAGTTGTAGCCAGCTTGTAAAGGTGTACTCGAAGTCTGGTGGTTTCTAAAAATTCTACAGAGAACTCTGCAAAAATTTAATTTTTTTTGGGACGCCTCAGAAGAGCCTCCCGCAAATTCGTTTTTTTGTTCAATACTGTGTATAATCAGGAAATCTATAAAATGGTCCTTTAGAGGCTTGCTTTTTATCATTAGTTCAATAATGAGCTACTCTCTATAGGTACCACATCCATTAATACAAAAAAAACAAGAAATAACAACGATCTCACATATTAGAATTACTAGATCTCAGAGTCAAAAACACATCCAAAAAGGAACCACAAACACAACATTTAGATTAAAAAAAACTTCTTATACTATGGTACTAAATTCTGCAATAAAATCCCACTCTCCTTTAAAAAGCACAACAAGAATAATAAATTTAAAAATTAAATAAAACACTGGATACGTTACATAGGGAGATCTGAAATAGAAAATATATTAACACCAAATACAGACTAATACCGAAACCACTCAACTGCACTTAAAACACCTCACCTTACAATTATTTAATTAAGTTACATCAATTTAAAATAATTTATTTTCATATTTTGAAATATATATAAAAAACATTATTAATATTATTTCCATACTAACCATATTCCTAACCATCTTGTTCCCCGATCACATTCCCTGCCAAGATTCCTCCAGCCGGGTATAATAGTTACATAGGTCACACAAAAACTGACAGTGAAACTATTTGGATCTGGAAAAAAAGGAATTGTTTGATCTTGGAGCAAAAATCCCCGTTCATTCTAAAATTCATTGTACAAATCGTGTAAAATATCAACAGACAGGTGCTGCGTTTTCCCCTTTGGGAATGAAGCATCGTGGAATTCAAACTGCTATTTACCTACACATGGTACAATCACAACCAAACAGTAAAACTGATTTTCGGTTTTTTTAAAGAACTGAAAATATTTCTGGAAATTCGGTTGATGTAAGCAAAAACAAAATGTTGAGGTTTTTTGTTCAAATGCCGGTACACCATTTTTCTCGGTAAATCGGTAAATATGTTTTACTTGATTCTATAGCAGGGAAGTTCCAAAATATTTATTTCGAAACAATGTAAACCACTATCATTGTGCACAAATACATTCAAACGTACACTCATTCAAATGACTTACCTGTACACGAGTAGATATTATTTGTATAGTTTATTTCCGAGAAAAACACCCCGAACTAACCAACTAAAACACATCGAAAAGTGCAAATATTGATTGAATTGAAATCTGAAAACTTGTCCTGTTTGCCCGGCGCGGGGGAACCGGGGCACAGTGGGTACTTTGTGGGGAAACGAAAAGGAGAGGAAGAAAACAAAGTACTTAAATTAATTCAATAATAAAATACCATATCAGGATATATTGTATTCAGATGAAGAATCCATTGGTTTTGTAAGATGTTTATATTTATTTATTAAAAAAGCGGTTAAAATAAAATATATTTACATTTTATTGGTTAAAATTGCTTTGACTTGTCAAATATTTATTAATTGATAAGCTAAAGTTCTTAAAAACTTAAGACAAGATTTTTGTGCATAGCGCAAAGGGTAACAATTATTTTTTATAAACAATCATTATTAGCCTGAAACACTCATCCAAATTGAAAAAAACCTTTCCGAGCAAAGATAAATGTCGCCGACAGGACTCGAACCTGCACGCTTCTGATGTCCGGTCAGATGCTCTATCGTTGAGCTACGTCGGCTTATATATTGATATATTGATTAACTAGTATATATTGATTTACTTGGCGGGTTTGCGATAAGCCGACGTAGCTCAACGGTAGAGCATCTGACCGGACATCAGAAGGGTGCAGGTTCGAGTCCTGTCGGCGACATTTATCTTTGCTCGGAAAGGTTTTTTCAATTTGGATGAGTGTTTCAGGCTAATAATTATTGTTCAAAAAAATAATTGTTACCCTTTGTGCTATGCACAAAAATCTTGTCTTAAGTTTTTAAGAACTTTAGTTTATCAATTAATAAATATTTGACAAGTCAAAAACATTTTTCACCAATAAAATGAAGACATAATTTTGTCTCGACGCCACCTAGTGAGGGATTTAGCCGTTACAAGCCTTCCTCATACTAATAAAGTTGGTTGTTTACAGGTGAAATATAATTTAAAAAAAACGTAATTATTGAATGAAACACTAGTATATATTGATTAACTTGGCGGGTTTGCGATAAGCCGACGTAGCTCAACGGTAGAGCATCTGACCGGACATCAGAAGGGTGCAGGTTCGAGTCCTGTCGGCGACATTTATCTTTGCTCGCAAAGGTTTTTTTTCAATTTGGATGAGTGTTTCAGGCTAATAATTATTGTTTATAAAAAATAATTGTTACCCTTTGCGCTATGCACAAAAATCTTGTCTTAAGTTTTTAAGAACTTTAGTTTATCAATTAATAAAATATATTTAATTAAAAATGATGCCACAAAGAGAATTTGCATTTACTGAAGAAAAGTACTATTTTTTATAATAGTTTCATGACAATTCAACACACGTATGAATCTAAACGCTTTTTAAAAGTGATATAAAGTCATTAAGAGTACGAAAAAGTACTAGCCCAAAAACCTACGTTAATAAATTTTTTTTTTTGTTTTTTTTTAGAAACTAAAAAGAAATAAATCTATGCCCCACATCCGGGGCATAACGGACTACAAACTGGGGCATAATGGGCTATATGCCCCAAATCCGGGGCATAACGTTTTAATGCATAATGTTTTTACGCATAATAACGTTAAACGTAACGTTTTACGCATTATTACGTTTTAACGCATAATGTTTTTCTGTATCTGTCTGTACATAATTAGTTAAGAAATATTTGTACAGCGCCCTTGAGGTGATTTTTCACAAAAACGGCGCTATACAAGTCATCCAACTATTATTATTATTATTATTAACGGGCTACAAACTGGGGCATAATGGGCTATATGCCCCAAATCCGGGGCATAACGGGATACAAACTGTGGCATAATGGGCTATATGCCCCACGTCCGCGGCATAACGGGATACAAACTGTGGCATAATGGGCTATATGCCCCACATCCGGGTCATAACGGGATACAAACTGGGGCATAATGGGCTATACGAGTATAATAACCCTTCAAATCCATTTCGAAAATTTCTTAATAATCACCAGGTTTCATAATATTTTTATAATGCGGTGACTTCAGCCATCGTTGTCATCTTCTCCTGCACTCGAGCATGTTGCCCATTGTTGGTTCTTTTCTTCTACGATTAACCCAACCCTTCTGGGATTTTCCATACATCCAGAGCAAAGGCACTCGACATCGGGAACTTCATATTTCTCTGTGCTTGTTTTTATCTTCTACACACGAGCATCTTGCCCATTGTTGGTTCTTTTCTTGTACGATTAACCCAACCCTTCTGGGATTGTCCATACATCCAGAGCAAAGGCACTCGACATCGGGAACTTCATATTTCTCTATGCTTGTTTTCGGAAATGCTTTCTTACCGTTTGATTTCCGCTCGCTCGGAAATCAATTTCATTTTTTGTATTTTTTTTAAACATATTTTTCTAACTATTCCTTGTACGGTGAACTTGTTAATATTACCGTTTTTCCGCGTTTCCTAGAAGACTTATTGGGTAGTTTTAGGTATTGGTAAAATATTTTTTGGAGAACGAAAAATGATTGATGATGACTCTGGGGTGTTTTATGATCCATCTATCTCCTGAACAATATATCAGTGACACTAATTGGTCTTTGCATTTCCTGAGAAGAATTTACAAATTAATCCTGGTCGGTTTCTGAAAAACCGTTTGTCATATTAGGGTGTTCCGTAACAGGAAAAACATAAGTAGCAATTGGTGCTTCAGTGACAGTGCTGTGACAGTGTTCAGTTGCTCTCCCAAAATAATAAATATGGATATCGATGCTTTGCTAAAACACGGAGCATACTTGCAAATGGGACACAACTCTTTCTGGATTAATACATAGACTTTTTCATTTTGTCACTGCTGTACCGGACCTTTGGAAGAATCTAACATGCTAATATGACAGTGTCATCCTTTGTTGTCCCGCTCTCACGAGCTAGTGTGCTCTTGTGTTATGACCAAAACAAGTTCTCAGATTTGAAACTGCCTGATTTTTTTTCTGCGAAAGGGGCGTCAGGGTCAACTCGATGCAGGAGCACTCGACGTTAGAAAAAGTTGTACATCTCACATTTTAAGTCGCAGCAGCAGTTTTCCTATTGATATATGGAAAACTTGTTCGATAGCTCTCCACATTCATCTTCATTCCAACCCTATTGTTGAGATTTCTTATCGTAAAACCTCGCCATTGGTCTCTTAAAAGCAAAAATAATATTTAGTTCGTTCTATAATAGTTGTTTATCGTTATAATTGTGTTAAAAACATAATAAAGAAACACGATAATTTAACCAATACGGGGCATAGTGCCCCCACTATGCCCCGAAAGTATGACAATTTGCAAACGAAATTACTGAATATTTAGACATACACAACGAGGATTATAACAATATAGGAACTTATATTAAGTAATAGAAACTTACCCAAGTTAAACAAAATAAGCACAAATTCACTTGAACCGTAAAATACATTCTAATAATATGCACGAAATAAGATATGACTAACCAAAACAATAATAAACATTTGTATATTTTGTCTCACCAAAGACAATGTACAGGTGTAAGGTACCACCAGAATTAATCGAAAGACGCCAACAGCTGACATATATATTACTTTATTTTTGTTTATTTGGGAGACGAACAGTTTACTTAGAGTCGGTGATTTCCCAAAATCGCTAAAATCAGCTGTCGTAACTCCATTATTTAAAAAAAAACGGAATCGGACGATGAATATCTTTCAAATTACCGATCCGTTTCAAATTTTGCATTTATATCTAAAATCTTACAAAAAAATTACTGCTTTATAGATATAATAAGTCACTTAAATTCAAATAAATTGTTAACTAAATATAAATCTGCATACAGAAACTGGATTACTACACGTTTTGTCGGATATAACTCTTGCCACCGAGTCGCGTAACCTGGCACTTTTTTCAGTCTAAGACATGAGTGCCGTTTTAATATTATTGACCACGATTTTCTTATTACACGATTAAAAGAATCCTTTGGTTTAAATTGTGGCGTAGAGAATTGACTGACATCGTATTTAACGAATCGTTTACAAGTAGTGAAGATGGGGCAACATCAATAAAAATATGCAAACCTTTCATCTGGAGTACCCCAGGGGTCCGTTCTGGGCCCATTGATCTTCATTCTTTTCACAAATGATGTAGCTAAAATAATCGAATTATTTGGTCTTCAATCCCACTGCTATGCTGATGATCAACAAGTTTATTTTTACTGCTTACCAGAAGAAATAGACATACTAAAAACTCGCATAGCTGAGTGTCTGGAAGCAATTACTCGCTGGATGACCTCAAATAGATTGATGCTGAATCCGTCAAAGACGAGTTTCTCTGGACCGCCACAAGCAGACGTCAGCATATCATTGATAACTCCCCAATAAATATTTCAGGAAGAGACATTACTCCGAAGACATGTGTCAAATTACTCGGTGTCAATCTGGATGTAGACTTTTCCCTTAAAAGTCAAGTAAACAGAACTGTAAGTACATGGTTCTTTCAATTGAGGCAAATCAAAGCAGTACAGAGAAACCTGCCAACAGAGGCACCTAAACTGCTTTTTAATTTGTACGTTGTGTCACGTCTAGATTACTGCAACGGAATATATGAAGTCTCTCCAAATACCAAATTAACAAATTGCAATCAGTATTCAATGCTGCAGCAAGACTTATCACGGGCGTATCGACCGCTTGGAATAACAAGGTTCCATCTGACACGGACCCTATTCTGAGATAACGGGCTTCAAAGATTTAAATTACTGTATTTCAATACGTATTTAACTTTATATTGTTTTGAGTATGCAAATACGGTTAGTTGTAGGTTCTTAACTGATTTTAAGTATTATCAAGGATCATTATTAATTAGTAATACGAAAGTAATCTGAGAAAGTAATTTTATTAGTTGGAACCTTGTTACGCAATTGAGTGTATTTCAAGTAAGTGAACAAGGTTCACCTTACGAAATTGTGTTAAAATTCACACTGTTACGAAATTTAGGAATGCAATCAAACAGTAAATAAAAGAGATCAAAAATTATTTGTTCTGAAAGGTGTAGTGATTAATAAAGAGCAAAAATAAGAATTATTAATTATTACAATTATTAACGAAGCATGTTCAATAAAAAAATCAGCAAAAACGATAAGCAAAAGTTCCTTAATATGATATAAGGAATAATAATAATAACAGAAGATTTGTTTAACAATAAAAATCAAAGATAATATTATGTACCTAAGTAATTATGGTTATTAAAATAAAACAAACAAAAATAGGATCCGAGATTTTAATAAATAATAAAAAAGTGAATTTACAGTATTATGTATTAACACATGTATTAAATAAACCAATGTTAAAAACAATAGCAAATATAGGTAATATTTTCGGTCATTCAGAGCAATGGATATTAACATATTTTTTGTATCGTGAATTTTTTGTTGAGATACATTACTTGCGTATTTCTTACGTTTTTCGGTTCAATCAATGTGGAAATTGGAAATACCCATTCTACGTTCAAACTACTATTTCTCCTTCTCGGTTTATCGTGAATTCTTAAGTTTTCAAAACATTATAGCTGGAGGCATTTTTATACTCCACTTCATGCACGTTTTGTGTAAACCGAAGTAAAGACACTTTTAAAAATGGTATTCGCTTCGAAGCACTGCCACAATATTTAAAATCATCAGCGCTCATTTGCAAAACTCTAAGTGGCTTTCTTCTGTTCACTGACTCCAGTACTCTCGTGAGACTGATTGGATAAAATAACTCGGTCTTGGACTTGACCTTCAATGGCACTGTGAGCACTGTCAGCACTGTCAACTTCTTAGCAGGAATAGCCAGGTATCGAGTACTTCGTAGAAATCGAAGTTATTTGCCGATTTTTGTTGTGTTTATAAAAGAATTCCTGTTTTGTTAAATACAAGAATCACTGCACGTTATCAATACAGTGAAATTATTCTCAGCAACCTAAAGCAAATCTAAAATCTTTTTAAAAGCATTCGCTAAGTCATTTAGCACAACCTGACTCACTCCCATTTCATATCGTACAGAATATATGGTTTTAGTTACCGAGTGGTGTGCAGTTAAATTGTACACATTCAATTTTATTTTATAATGGAAGGAACTTACTTCTACTCTCGGACATAATATACCGTTTTGTAAATCAAAATAAAGGACGGGTATATCATTTTTATCATATCTCTCACAGCCATCTTATCTTTAATGTGATTTTCATACTTTAATGATAAATATTCAATCAACTGATTATCATCTTTTGCATCGAGCTGTTCTTTGCAAAGATCACATCTATCAGATTTTTCGTGTGAAAACTTAAATTAAATTTAGTCATAAAAATATGCTTGTAGTTGTTACATTTCACCGCCATTGTATTCATCTCTTGGCAATATTTTGTGTACAAGTCATACATTTTCACCACGTACAGATTCGACTCTAAATACTGCCCCGGCAGTAGTGCGACTCTACCATGTAAAATAAGGCAACATGCTCCATCACTTCTTTTATTTTATCTGCAGGAAAACCGTACGGAAAACTGTCGATAGATGTGTCAGAATCGCTGTCTGATAGTTTATAAGGTCTTCCAGAATCTCTATAATCCTCGTATTTAATAAAGAATGATGCTTTAATTATCTAATTTACATTTCTAATTGCAACTCGCGGAAACCTAACAGTTCGTCAGATGGAACGCTCTGTATGGATTAATGTGAAGTGAGTTACAAAATAACTTAAAGTGCATTACTGATGGAGTTGGAACTTTTAAAACTTTCTAATTCCGTTAATATTCACTACATTCTGTTGGTGTCTATAGAAGAAATGAAGAATAGTGCAGTTGGAATCATTTCCAATCAATAACTAAAATCGTCAGTTGGAACCTTGTTATCCCAAGGAATCGGTATCTAAATATTCTCACATTTTAGAACAACTCAAAAATCTCCACTTGCTCAAATGTCCTGAAAGAATCCAGTTCAAGCTCTGCTGGATGGTATTTAAATCACTTAACGAAATTGTGTATTCATGGAAATATCAAATAGCATCAGTCTAATTTTTGTACCCTGAAGATGCTTATGTTATTGTTTTATTTTCAATAAATTTGACCATTTACAGGTTTCCACAATGGTATTATTTATCAGTGAATTTGGTGTTTTTCGAAGAAATCAAAAGAAAATAGAAAATATCAAAATAAAGAAGAAATTTAAATTTAAAAGTTACATGTAATTGGTTATGGGGTCTGGAAAAGAGGGGTGTAGGAGGGCCGATCTATTTGAAAAGTACGTTTGTGATTTTATATTAATAAAAGAACAAGAAAAAGTAATGTACACATATAAAAAAAAGGATTTAGACTGGTGGAAGTATGAGGTGAGTGGGTATCTGATGTTATAAAGGCTCGATAGATCGCCGGTGTGACTTTATGGAGTGTGGTAGAGAGTTATAGATGTCAAATTGTGAGTAGTGCGTTTTAAAAATTAGTAATGCCCGATAATTGAAGGCAGTTTTGCATAGAATTAGTATTGCATCGAGGAAAGCTAAGAATTTGGTCCGATCTGGTTAGTCCATTGTGAACTCGCAGTTGGATCCGTTGTATGAGTTCAGAGCAATCAACGGTGGATCTATCAATTTTCGGCAGAAAGTGTACATCGATCTTCCAACGACAACATATTAAAAAACGCGTATATAATTCAGTGCCCATTACGCCTCGGGGGCCCACTATGCCCCGGGGTCCCCTACAGTCTACAGCTACACCTGAACAAGCGTGGAAGCATAACCTACAGCCCGCATTGAGTTTCATTCGATTTGTTTGTTTGTTAATTGTTGTTTGTTGATTGTTTGTTGTTATTTGCTGTATACAACATTTGTATCGCCTAGAAATGGGCTTCCACCGGACGATTGCACCCACGTAGTTTCAAATATTACAATATGCGTAAATAATGAACAGGTTATTTTTAACAACAGTTGTTAAGTGTGTTTTATGAATATTATAGTTTTTATATTCTAATTATAATAATTTACTATTTTTTTGTCATCGGGAATGGGTACCTACTCATACTTAGTTGATAAATAAAAGGACGCTTTGTTTGAATCAACTTTTATTTTTGTATAAATACGTCGACTAGTTTCGATTCGACTGATGCATCTCCAGAAATTAAAACTATACTACTTAAATAACAGGAATGTGCATGTATATATAGTTAGAAAAATGCGGAAAGGAGAGATACAATTTTAAGAGGGAGACAACAATATAATAATGGAAACATACAATACAATATACATAATTATGTAGACGATGGGAAAACTATGAAAGACAAAGAAGGTACCAGAATGTCAAGTAAGGCGGTGGACTGTTTGAGGGGAGGGCAAATTGGAGGTGAAGGGAAATATGTGTAAAATTGGATTATAAGTAAAATTTTTATGATTATTTAGTAGATGACTATTATAAAATTTTACTGTTTTTTTTAATATCCGGGGCTTCTAAGTTATATAGTAGTGGGAGTATTCCATTTTTATGTGGAATATTTATTCCCATAGTTTGATCAAAATAATGATTAGTACTTATCAAATATTCCACAAATTCAGAAAAACCTACATCGTTTAAACTCGCGTATGTTCTTTGATTCTAACATTTAAATTAGGGGCGGTTTTACATATTATTATAAAAATGGGGGAAAGGAAGATGGGAAAGACGTAGGTTAGGTTTTAAGGGGATGTTATGGGATACAATTATATCGGCAGGACTTACCCTGGAGATGGCCTCTTAGATGAGAAGCCTGGTCCAGACATTAGTTAGCTCAGATCGGCAGCAGTCTCACGCTCAGGGCAGTGAATCGACCACGGTCTTATAATTGAGTTTGAGGTTGTTTCTAAGCTACGTTAAATGAGGCGAGGAAGTGCTTTCAATCTCAGAGTTTATTGTATGATTAGAACAAACATAGTAGGTTAGGAACAATCGAGTAGTTAGTAGAAAAGTCCTATTCTAGACACGATTTTAACGTAAAATTCCCTCTTTCTGATTTATATCTCTAACCGGGAATAGCAAGTATGACAAAGACTATTACAACACATTAAGGGGAAATGCAGAATCAGCTTACATGTAGGGATTGGTGAGTGGCTGCTGGCGGGATCACCAGAGCTGGACATCTCCACACTGAGTTTAAATGGACTTTGACTGGCAAGTCACCATGTTGGGTGGTTTGCAGTAAACGGCACGACTAGCTACGGGCTTCAACCCGCATGCATAATACGTTGCCTAACAGATTAGTAACACAAAATGGCGACCTCTTTTCAGAGACGCTGTTGGCAGTTTCGGGCCCGGACGGAAAGTGAAGCGCGTGGGCCGTTATCGGCCGTGGCTTTGTTATCGGACAGGCCAATGTATGATCTGATTGGTTTAATTTGAGCGTTAAATCACCTGATTGGTTAGTTATGGCGGGAAATATTGCAATTGCTTGCCCAGCTTATTTGTTCAGACGAGTAGCTGGAACTCAACTCAGGGCCCTCCTTTCGTTACGTAAGACTATATTAAACGAAGGTCAATCATTACATATGAGTTAATAAGGGCCAGAATGGCCTAAAATATTTTCTTTGTATTTTCAACTAATTTTAATCAATTAAATAAATCAATTAAATTACAATTAAAGTTTTATTTCAGAAGGAAATTTACTACTACTAAGCGATGAAAAATTACACTGGTCTGAAAAAAAAACAGATTTTTCACTTTGGAGAAAAACCGAGTAAATTCTCTTTCTCGATGCCTGTACCACGAAAATGAGGTCCAGATGATAGCAGGTTTTGGATTCTTAGCCTTAATCCTAGCAATTCGGTTGCAGCTTTTGAAATACCTTAGTCTCTTACTAGGTCGTTGAGCTCACTCTGTGAAAAAAGTTGAGGTCCCCCGTCGACAGAAAAATCTGAGCAAGATTCGTCCTGGGAAGCTAACGTGTCTGAGTCCTCTGACTCACTCAGAATGTCATTTAGATGACGTACAGCATAAATAATCCTTTAGGGTATCAACTCTCAGATTTCATACTAAAAATAGTTTATGCCCCATATTTTATAGTTATTATATCCATAGATGTGTTAGATGACTCTAGTACATTTCACTGATTAATCCTCCATCAAACAGCAATTGATTTGTTTGATAGAGTTAAGGCTCTAGATCAAAACGCCATCGGAAGTGGTAGCAGATGTCTCAACAGTAGTACTCACTTTGTAGTATTGACTTAATAGCTGACAAGACTGATGCCAACAGTCGACAGTCAACTGCCAACAAGGCGCAGCTTAATACGCAGCGCAATTCAAGGAACTCTGGAAATGGGAGGAGATAAATTTGTTTAGCAAAATAAATGAATTACAAGGATGACGTAAAATTCAAGCATATATTAAAGCCGCAATTCGTCGTTATTTGTATTGCAATTGGTAAATATTAACGTTTTTTTTTATTGAAAACTACTTACTTTTTAAAGTACTAAATAAAAAAAAAACAATATAGACCCCACACCACTGTTGAAAATGTACAAATTTCCTATTAACGTTTCGTAAACAAAATTGTTTTCGACTAGGTACGACGGTATCATTATTAACATATTTCTTTATAAAATGCCTCCGTGAAGGAACAGTACGATCCATTGCTCTATGCCCGGAAGTCGTAGGTTTGAAATACGTCAAAGAAAATATTTAAAAAATAGTTATATTTTGTACATAGGTATTATTTCTTTATTACATCTCATCAGTGTCGTCATGGTGAGAGACCATCATTGAGCATCAAAAGATTTTTTGAAAAATATCTTGGTTTTTTTAAGCCTTGTTTCTTTGAACCAATATGTTCACTTTCTTTAACTCCTCAGTTTTTCTTTCGCATTGCAATGTCATCGAATCGTAATGATTGCAGATGTTTCGATACTCGTGTTATTCGTGAAAACCTATTTAAAAACGGTTTAACATATCTCTTAGCTCTACGCGTTTCAAAAATATTCAGTGTTGTTTCTTCGTAATTACAACAAAACACCGTTCTATTCAATGATGTATTAAAATACGTATTAAAAGTACTTCGATCATCCCATCCTGGTACGTTTTTGTTCTCGGTAACTCCAATTATAATGTAAATATCCTCGACACTTGTATTATTGGTGGGCAGATGGAGTCGAAGCGTTACAATTCAAATGGTAGAGTTTCATGAATAAATATTGTTGATCTTTAATCCAACATCGAACTCTGTTTTCGTCTCGAATCGAGATAAATAATAGAAAGAAAATATCAAAAGCCAGATCATCCAGTAATTGTGGGGAAAATGGGCGATAAAGTTGGGAAATATGAGACAAGCGGAAATTCTATTTGCCAAACATGAGTGAGTTTTTTTTTTTCAGAAAATCTATTCTCAACGGTAACAAGCTAGGGAATTTACAGATGAAAATAAAATCTGATTTTTCCTTGTTTGTTCCGAAATTATTAACAAAAAATGTTTGCATGCTTTAATTCTAAATGGTATCGCTTTATTGGGGAGCGCATGCTAATACTCGTTGCGAGATATGCGACAAACACCAATTAATAATATTTTTTGTGTAAAACCACTGAATTTTATATGTAAAGATCTACGTGTTTCAGGAGCAAAGCACCCTTCTTCGGGATAATCAATTTACCTACTAAAAAAATGAACAGACAAATAATAAGAGAATAGAACAAATTAAAAACACAAACAAAAATTTAAAAAAAAATTGATGGAAGTAGATAAGTAAAAAAGTAATTATTATTAATTTAATAAATATGACCCCACAAAGTTATTTTACGTCACTTGAAGAAATGTTTATTTTTATTTAATTTATAATGTAGTTACAAATAAACGTGTCATGGATTTACGAAATAATATAGTACTTAAGAATTTCTACGCCAATGAAGAGGACTGCCTCTTGAGTTTGGTGCAGGACTCAAACATAATAATAACAGCAATAATAATTTATCATACATTAAACATGTAATAGCAATATGTACTCTCCGCTTCTCTACACAAGCAATGCCTAAAAGATAAGTGTAGTCAATAATAAAAATTAAAATAAAATAATAAACGTACATAAATACTAGAAATTAGGTAACATTAATAGATGTAAATTAATATAGTTTGAATTGATGAAGTTCAGATTTTTATTTTATTTTTATAATAAACCTGTTTTTTTTAATTCCTTTTGTCAATATAATTATTACGCATTTGTTGTACAAAAAATAGATCATTTGCTGTTATATTTAAGGCTTTAATGGTGAATTTAGTTTTGATTGATTTAATGTGGTCTCCTTGAATATTTGTGAAATTGTGACTTCTTTATAGATGTGTTCAATTTTTTAAAGTATACTGCGGATGGGAAGGACAGTTTTACTTACTACTCCTAGTAATTAGTCTTTGTACTCTTCATGTTATAATATTACATATATTAAATATTATCACTTGAAATAGGTTTTTGAAATATTTTAGTTTTAGGCTGCAGACTCTATTACGGTTTTTGATTATTTATTGAACAATGCCAGGTTTTGAACCCTTGGCTTTTAAGTCCGGAGGCGAGGATTGACAGCTTTTCCACTATCTTTAATGATATTAATAAAGTATTTTCATAAAAAGCAAGCACTTTGTGGTTTGAAATCATATTGAATAAAACAAACACTTTTTTATAAACCACGAATGAATTTTATTTTTCGCCAACTGGCTTCGCTTAGCTCCAGCTTCGTCAGCGGAAATATAAAAACAAAATTTATCCCATAACCCGATTGTAAACATGTTTTTTGAAGCTTCCCCAGCTTATCAATTATTAACTTCCCCCTCATCTGTCGCTATGGATACCGTTGTTATGTCACCTCAGTCATCGGGTTAATTATTATTATGTGATCGAGTAGTCTGTTTCCCATTAATAACTGTACTTTCTTGTATAAATATTGTAGGATTATCTCTCCTTAATTATTTCATTATGTTCCCATTACACTGTTGTATTATTATTAATATATATATATTAATGTTATCTCTCTCTTACACATAATACTCTTATATTGTTGTCTCCCTCTAATATTTAGTTATCTTTTCTCTCTCTTTTGTTTTCTCTCTATTTCATTCTATTGTATTTTGTAACTATATATATATAACCGATAACTCTATATTATTCTTCAGTTATTATATTTGCCCTGACGAAGCTTGAGCTAATCGAAACCGGTTGGCGAAAAATAAAACATATTCGTGTTTGTTTTATTTCATATTAATAAAGCCTGCTCAGACAGTGAAGTTATGTAAATTCAGTCTGTCAGCATCTCTTTAGTTGTGAAATAAGTAACACGCGTGAAGACTTGCGAGTGGCTGAGAGGAGAAAAGTGGCTTTATTTCAGTTAGTGTCACAAGAACAAGTGGAGGAGATATCAGCCGTGGGTGTAGAAGCGATTTTCCAACAATATTTTATTAAATTAGTTCGGAAAGTTAACTTGTTACGTGTTGTACTTGTTTCAGAGTACGTTCTAATCTTATTTCTTTGTTTAATTAATTGTCTTTACAAAGTTTTGATATTCTGACTCATAAAAAAATTCTTTTCTGAGCACTAATCAGTTGGTTGATGTTAACGCGTGCAAATCAAAAGTGCGTCAATTTTCATCGGTTGAGTTTGGACTTATTAGTTTTACAGACTGATTGAACACAATAATACGAGTATATAAATGAATGTACCCAACTAAAAATTAAAAAAAAGATTATTAATTTTTCTATAGCACGTTTTAGGGCCATTTCATTAAAAGTCATAGCAGTTACATTGTGGCTTCCGAAAATAAGATAAAAGTACATAAGGCAACTGACTTGCTAAAATTTAAATGAAAAGCAGATGGTGACAAGGTTGAAATTCCCGCTTAACATCGGCCGAATGTTTCGATTTATCAAAAACATAACCAAAAAGAGTGTTTTGTTTCATTTTGTATAGCTCAGGCATAAATATTAAAATATTTTACTTCCATATTATAAAAACTTTCATTTGCTACTATAAACAATATCACAATATCTGAAAAAGGGTTCGTAAGTAGGAGATTTTGCGCATAAAATATTGTTTTAGGTCTGATACATTATTTTTTCGAGGCATATAAAAAAACACACCAAACAAATTTAACGGTTGAACGAAAGGCCAAGGTGTGTTCTACTTGCAGTATTTAATCAAATCAAGTAATGTATTTCTATCTAAATGTAGATAAAGTATTAATTACGATAAAAATTCATTTTATAGACAAAACAGATGGTTAATGGGTATATAAAATCTCATTTAATTTATTGCAACTATTATCATTGCCGTTTTTCTGCACATTTGAACATAGTCAAGATTTTAATTCACAATAAACCACGCGGACGGAATTTCACAATAGGTACCTACCTATACAAACATCTATTGATTGAATGCACACAAAAAGCAGCTTAATTAAATTTAATATTCCAACTAGTACTAGAACTACTCGATCTAAAATTTTATTCAATTGTAACAAAAATTTCGGGACTGAGTCATTTAAAAATTCAGTTGTACCTGGACTTCACGCAGAAGGTAATACATTTCCAGACATAGTAGATATGTTCAACTGCTCGGAATACAAATACAAATAGACGATTATTGCATATATCTTCAACAATTATTAAGATATGTGTCAAGAATATAAGTATCAGTGATTGTTAGGTATGTTTTGAATATTTGCCTATGTAGCTAATTACTTGGAATGGTGCTTACACTATGTTATTCCTGTATTTGTTCGTGAAACAAATTAAATATTTAGTATTTTCATATGAAGCGGTAACTTGGTGATGTGACATTATAATTTAAAAAATTAAACATAACTTTGTTTACATCACTTTTCCTTGTAATATACTTATGGCGACCGGGTTTCGCTACTACCATAGCTGTTTCAGGGCACTATACTACTTCAGGGCAGTAGTGTTAGTAGTACTGCCCTGAAGTAGTATAGTGCCCTAATAACATATATAACAAAGAAAAGTGATGTAAACAAAGTTATTGTTTTATTTTTTAAAATAAACATTTTGTTGTATTTCGTGGGTATTTTGCACCTGTGTGACTATTTTAATAAAGTAAATATGTAAAAGCCCATTTAGGGCGTATATAATATAATAAAAAATAAATACATAGCTTACCTATAATATGTTCATTCGCATTGGTGACATCGATTCTATGCTTTTGAGCCAAAGAAAGAGATATCTGATAGCTCCATAATTTGATTTTCATAATAACCGTGTGGATTGACATGATCAATTAAAGAAAATACACTTTTTATAAATCCACTTTTATTTTGTATATATTGTTAGAAATATCAGAGGGCCCCCAAGCGAGGGCGACAGTGTTAGAAATGGCAGAGATAGGTTAAGTTAAACATACCTTGAGGCCAGACGCGGGCGGCTGACTCAGGGATTCACCTGGATAGCTCAGTAGGTAGGAGCATCACAGCTCTTCTCTGCAAAGTCGGGGTCGGCGTTCAGCCTCATACCTGCGTCGGGAAAAGGCACTCGAACCACCAAATGAAAAGACGTGAGCTTTCTAGGCAGGGTTTATTTTACGGGAAGGCAGTCACAGGTAGTACATATGGGGATTATAATAACAATTGGCAGTACATAACTTATCTAAGGTTCAAATATCTCTCTATCTCTGGTGAGTTTAAAATCGGACAAGTTATTTAAAGGCACAGTTAAATACAGCACGAAAGGAGGTTTAAAATACAGCTTTCATAGGTCGATCGGTGTCTGTCAGCACGCTTTTCCATTGCAAAGGGTGATGCCGAGGAACGCTGGATACCACACGGACAGCATTCGGTGGCTCACATGGAATTATGCACTCAACACTGACTTTACTAATTAGATTTATGCAAAGACAATGAGTTTACAATGCATGGAAGGCAAGATGACGCCAGAAACCATGCGCAGCGGCCACGTGCTAAGGGCACGGCGCACGCACCTCTCGATTCTAATGTCGGACTTCTTATAACGAGCGGCGTACTTTCGCCGAATGAGCGTTGCGCGAGGCCGGTGGCGGGCGGGAGTGTCGCTCTTGATGGCGAAAGCCGGGACTAATCCTAGCGAATTTTCGAGAATCTTCTAGAATCTCCTTTTACTAGTAGCGAATTCGTTACATAACAATATGTCAACTAGTTGCGATTCTGCTGAATCTTCATCGGCACCATAATTTGATTGGTGACAGCGATCGAAAATATATTTTCCATCATTATATAATTGAAAATGATGCCACAAAGTTATCAAGCATTTGAAGAAATTATATTTTCCATCAACCATCTGTCATATTTTAACTTGGTAATGTACTTTTTGTTAAATGTTCACCTCCTTATTCAGAATGCCCATTAGGGTGGTCCAAAAATTTTTTTTTATTATTTTTCATCTGACCGCTCCGTGAATTTGTTACATGTATTCATAGTAATAACATAGTAAAATTTCAGCTCGATGGCTCAAGTAAAAAGGGGTGCTCAATCGAGTGTTGTTTTTGAAATTTTTGTGTAAAATGCTTAATTTGTACTTTTTAATATATTATAATAAAACTAATATAAAACTTTTTTCCACTTAATTTTATTTGACTGTAACCAGGTTCAGCCTGTCAAGACCATCTTCAGGCTTATATACACAAATATGGGGGAGGATAAGAGGGGTGGTCTACAAGGATTTTATTCGAATATGTGGGTTTTCTTACAATTGTTACTAAGTGGTCTTTGGCTGTCTAATTTCTAATTATTTTGGTTTTTTTCCAGTAGGCATAATTACCTCGGGCTTGTAGCTTTACTTCAATATTGTTTGGGAAAAACCTTACAAGTATCATGCATTATTAATGACCTAATTTTTAGTGTTGTCAAAATGTTATTATATTTATGGTGATATAATTATTCCAGGTCATTAATAATGCATATTGGACAAATAATACAGACATCCTGTAAAGACAATAAATTATTGTTCAATACAACTCCAATATAAAAGAAAAATTTGATATTGACTCTCCATTAGTAATTCATTGGGACGTCAAACTGATGACCGATATAACTGGCAATAAGAAAGTAGAGCGCCTTCCGATTCTTGTCTCTGGTAATGGTTGTGAAAAACTATTAGGAGTACCTAAACTTACTGCAGGAACGGGGGAACAAATATCTGATGCTGTTTTTGACACAATGCAACAGTGGAATGTCACAAATAAAGTCCGGGCTATGAGTTTTGACACTACTGCTTCTAACACCGGTGCCAAAAAAGGAGCTTGCACTCTTTTAGAAGGAAAGACAGGATGTGATCTTTTGTGGCTTGCTTGTCGTCATCACATATTTGAAATAATGCTTTCAAAAATATTTACTCTTTGTTTTGGGCCATCAAGCTCTCCTCAAATCCCACTTTTCAAAAGATTCAGCGATATTTGGGAAACATTACCGAAGGAGGACTATGATTGTCTTGACCTCGATAAGAACGCAGAACAGTTCGCTGAAAATACTCTTGAGAGTCTTACAACCGCTCTATCTAGAGATAATCAAGTTCGTGATGATTACGAAGAGCTAATAAAGCTCACCATGATTTTTTTGAACAAACCTCCTACGAAGATACATTGGCGAGCTCCAGGTCCGATTCATCATGCTCGTTGGATGGCGAAATTGCTGTATGATTTGAAGATTTTTCTCTTTAGAAATAATTTACAAGCATTTAAACTAACTAAGAGAGAAGAAAAACAAATTGTTCGATTTGTTAGTTTTGGTGTGCTCATCTACACCAAAGTTTGGATCGAAGCGCCTTTGGCAGCAGATGCGCCAGTAAATGACTTACTACTTTGGAAGAGCTTAAAATTGTACGAAACCATTGATTCCGAAATCAGTATAGCAGCTAGGGATGTCTTAGAGCGTCACTTATGGTATTTGTCAGATGAACTACTTGCATTTGCCTTGTTTTCTGACAAGCTGTCTGATGCTGAGAAACAGGCCATTGTTCAAAAAATAAATTCTGATGTCGGTAATCGTTCAGTACGAGGTGACTCTGCTAAGCTTTCCTCAGAGGTTACATTAGATGCTTTTGCAACACAAAGAACGTTGAAAACACTCTTAGTTCTTGAAATCAAGGACTCTTTCTTGCAATTACCTCCTGAGACTTGGAATGACAATGTTGATTACCTTCAAGGCAAAAGCTGCGTCACAAATTTGCGTGTTGTTAATGATACAGCGGAGAGAGGAGTTAAACTGTTTGAAGATTACAACACGTTACTCACTAAGACTGAGGAAGAAAAGCAATTTTTACTTCACATCGTTGAACAAAACAGAAAAATCGTTTCCACTGAAACATCCAAAAAGGAGTTAACAAACATAGTTTTGAAAGATTGCGACTAATATTATATTAAGTATTACTTTGTTGCAAAATTTTATCCATATTTAAATAATTTGTATACTTATTTGATTAAAATACTTGTAATATTAATAAACTTTAAATTACGTGTTTTATTTAAAATCCTGAAATTTTGTCAAAAACTTATAATTCGATGAGCACCCCCTTGTATATAAGATAAGGGGCTGAAATTTTTAACACATCATAGGAATGGTAGGTGTAACAAATCAAGGGTACGGCTACACCTATATTTGATTTTTTTTTTTTACTATATAGGCCTGGACCACCTTAATGCCCATGTACACATTATAAACCTCTCTTGCAAACCTAATGTTATTGTGCACTTTAAAAAAATCTTATTTATGAGGATAATATCTATACAGATATCTACATAAAACATATTATATTGAAATAAATTATATGAAATTTATTGAAAAAATAAATTATAATTTCTTCAAAAACTCGTTATTCGCTTTGTGGCGTCATTATTAATAAATAAATTTTAAAAATCTTTTCTATTCACATTTTATTAATATACATAGATATCAACATGTTTCATATAATATTATACATTATTGTATTCCATGCATTCCTGATGAAGAAAGCATCGCTTTCGAAACATTTTGATATCTGTGTATATTAATAAAGTGGGGAATAGAAAGTAATTTTTTAATTAATTTAAAACTAAATTATGCTCCGAAGAATATTAGTAACCCTAACACATTACTTAATTCATTAGTATTGAATTTTTTGTTTTATTCTAAATATATCGTGTTTCATCAAATATTTTTAGATCGCATACGCCCTAAGCATTTTTTGTATTAGCGCACTCCTTCTCCCTTCCTCGGAGGGTATTACCAGATCTTTTAAAAAACCCTTTTTACGAGTGATCTCTCGGCAGCTGAAAGTATCATCCATATCATCGAAGAGATTTGATTTAGTCTATTCGTAAATTCATTCAAAATGATTTATTCCTACGTTGTTTAACTTTTTCTGTGTTTTTTTTTTGTATTGAACTATAATGAGTATGTTTATTTTTTATAAATTTGAATTTTATCATATAAATCAATGCTGTTTTTTTTTTATTTATTTTTAGTACAGGTATCTTTAAATAACTTTTTTGTTTTCTATATTAAATGATGCAAAGTGTACTAACACATATGTTATAATGTTAACAAAATATATTACTTTATATCTATATATAGAAACTGACTACTTGCTACAACACGGCCCGTGCTAGCGTAGCAAGTAGTGAAGAATAAAAATGTAAAATAAATATTAATTATACAATTAGTAATAATAATAATAATACTTGGATGATTTGTATAGCGCCGTTTTTGTGAAAAATCACCTCAAGGGAGCTGAACAAATACTACTTGCAAGGGCTTATCTTATTATGTACATATACATAAAAAATACTTACCTAGCAGGGGACTCAAAATACTTACCTAGCAGATTAAAACGTTAAATTACAATTTTTTGGGCTGAGATGATATGACATTGCACGCACAGGACACATTAGAAAACACTGCACATTGCATGACATTGAAGTTACTGTTTAAACCCTATTTGTCATTGATACTATATACATTAGGAATTTATTGGCAATAGAAGGGTAGGTATTTATTTGAAACATGATTTTATTTGAGATTTTTGATAATAATTATTTAAATTTACAAATATTTATAATTATTTGTTTATTAGGTTTGCAACTGAAAGATTCGTGGATATGAGTTTCTGAAGAGATGAGTTTTGAGATTTGGTCTGAATTCTGTCGAGTCTTTAATCAATCTTAGATCATATGGAAGTTTATTCCAGGCTAACACGCTGAAAGCTTGCTCACCAAACTTAGTATCTGGTGTGTGCTTTAGTTCCTTCAGCCTTCCGATGGCCGATGATGTCGCTGATCTAAGAGTTGACTGGCGTGAATTTAAATTTTCTGGGATGCAGAGTTCCGATAGGTAAGCCGGGGCCATCCCGTTAATTAATTTAAATACCATCCAGCAAACCTTGAACTGGATTTTTTCAGGACATTTGAGCCAGTGAAGATTTTTTAGATGCCCTGAAATATAGGAGTATTTAGATACGCCTGTAATTAGTCTTTCCGCATCGTTAAAAACGGATTGTAATTTGTTAATTTGATAGTTGGGGAGACTATATTCAGCATATATTCCATCGAAATATTCTAGACGTGAAACAATGTATGAATTAGTCGCCTCTGATAGCAGGTTTCTCCGTACTGCTTTAATTTGCCTTAATTGGAAGAACCCCCTGTGCTTACAGTTCTGTTCACTTGGCTTTTAAGGGACAAATCAGCGTCAAGATTGACTCCAAGTAATTTGATGGATGTTTTTGAAGTAATGTCAGTTCCAGAAATAGTTATTGGGGACATATCGATGTTATGCAGGCGTCTTCTTGTGGCGGTCCAGATAAACTCAGTCTTTGACGGATTCAGCTTCAATCTATTTGAGATTATCTAACGAGTAATAGCTTCTAGACACTTAGCTATACGAGTTTTTAGAATGTCTATTTCTTCGGGCAAGCAATAAAAAAAACTTTCTAGTCATCCGCATAGCAGTGGGATTTAAGACCAAATGATTAGATTATTTTAGCGACATCATTTGTGAAGAGGATAAAAAGTAGTGGGCCTAGGACGGACCCCGGGGGTACTCCAGATGAAAGGTTGCATAGCATGATTGGTGTTGCCCCACCCTCGCGGCTTGTATACGATTCTGTAAATATGGTATCAGCTAATTATTAACGCCACAGTTTAAACCAAATTATAGTAGTTCTCATAAAACGAAGCTCAAATAAATGTTTACCATAGTGCAAGTGCCTTATAGCAAAACAGTGATCTCTCTACTAGCTACTAGCTACTATGTATTGTTACGTAACACAATAAGGAGAATCTACTCGTTGGAAGAATAATACTTCTATCCGCTAGTTAAATAAAGATACACCTAGCCGCTCGTCGCTATTCGACCAATAGCGACACGTTTCTGCCCGCAATAATTATTTTTGACCAATGAGTTAAGATACGGGACATAGCTTCCGACCGCCATTACGGCGTGGGCTTGCTAAGCGATCACTTGCCAGCATTATTAATCCAGACACAGAGTCGTAAGGTGCGTGCGGCGTGCCTTGGGCACGTGGCCCCCCGCTATTGCATTAGTACATTATAAACGCCTTGCTACCTCTGCATTGTACCTAAATATTAAAGCCAGTGACCAGTGCAATAACTTGCTGCGTCCTGTCTGCCACTGTACGTGTGAAATCTAGAGTCCCTAGTCTGCACACTTTACACCAACGGAATCGTGACTGCTGTCGCCGACCGCCATATAAGCAGATTTAATTCACCCTCTTTCATGTGCTGTTAATAACTGTGCCCTTGAATAACATGTCCGGTTGGAGATTCCTCAGAAAGAGATTATCAAAAATCAGATAAGATTAGGATCAACCCCTAGATTAGAAACCCCATATGTGATTAAATATTTAATTAAGATTAAGATTAAACTCGTAAATGTTGTCCTGTAAATAAACCCTGACTAGTAAGCACGCATCTCTCATTCGAGTAGTTAGTTATCTTTCCCCGATATAAGGCTGCGGCCGGCCTTCGACTTTGAGATAGGAGATGAGATGCCTTACCAGCTGAGCTAACCCGGTGGAACCTGAGATCAGCCCTGCTTCTGGCCTCGAGGTGAGTTAAACTGCCTTCTTTACACCAGCATCCAACGTGTCCTTCCCCCCTTCACTGGAGCCATAACGTGGGGACCCATCCTCTTCCCCTTGTTACAGTATCAATGTTATATTTCTGACATTCAGCGGTTGGATATTTACTTTAGCTTAATAATAATAATTTAAGCATTTGACTCATTTTGGGGAACTCGAGCCCCGCGGAAGCATTCTGAATATTTCAAACATATTCCCCTTTCAAAATAGAAGCGAAAGTAAATAATTTCAAAGTGAATGTATTCCACCTTTACTGTTTACGATTTCCGATTGTTTTCAGATTGTTCTTATTACCACAATTATAGCAAGTTTTGACTTTCTCCGGTCGATGCATGTCCACGTGTTTTTGAAGGCGTTAGAAAACAAAACAAAAAGGTCACAGTTTAATAAAGTCCATTTTTTTATTCAATAGTGACATTCAAAATTAAATACAAGTATATCTCTTTTTTTTCTAAAGTAAGTTTTCACACTTAAAATAAGTTCGGTCGGTTGTGAGGTTAGAATTTCAAATGTTAAAACAAGGATGAGCTTCAACATACAAATTTTACACTGTATTCACGTTAACACCATAATTAAACAGAAATAAGAAAATTATGGATCTTTTTAGAAACTTTAACTCAAAAAGTAATAATAGTATTGACCATTTACATTATCATAATATACGTATTGATAATTGGTTTAGTCGTGAATATTCTAATTTCTTTCAATAACAATAGTTGTTTATATTAAATAACAATTAAAGAACTTAGAGTCATCCAAAATAAAATTTAATTTATCAAAAACTAAAAAAATACGTATTTAAAATACAAAACAAAATCGAAAAATAAAAATTTCCATACTAATCCAAAAATAAAATACACACGTGACGTCAGATGTTCCAAATGTAATGGTACCAACATAACACAGTGTTTTGATGAGATGAATATTTATTCACTTTTAAATAACTAACTAACTAATCATCACGCCGTTTTCCAGCAGGGATAGGCAGAGAGGACGGACCGCCAAACAACTCGATCTTGGCATTCACTTCTTGCTTCATTCACATTCATACTTCGTCTCATACATTCTCTTCTATTATTCCGACTTCCGACACGGCCTGACTCAAGTATTTGATTCACTTGATCGTGCCATGTCTTCCTCGGGCGTCCCCGGCTTCTTCTTCCATTCACATTCGTGTCATATATTCTTCTTACACTCCTTTCTTCGTTCATCCGCTCTACATGCCCAAAAAATCTAAGCGTCCCTTTCTTAATCATGCTCATTACGCTTACATCAGTCTTGCATTCTTTACGAATCTCAATATTTTTCACACGATCATACATGGTTTTACCACTCATTCTCCGCAGAGATCTCATTTTCACGGTATTCAGTTTACTTTCGTCCTTCCTCTTCCAATTCCATGCCTCACTGCCATACATTAGGGTTGGTATCAGCACTCCATTGTGGATTGCTAGCTTCGCTTCTTTGGACAACTTTTTGTTAGCGCCAACCGCGTTCAATCCTCCGTTAATGGAGTTTCCTGCATTCACCCCTCTTTCAATATCCCTATCAGCCTTTCTATCTCTCGTAAACATACTTTACAAACAAACAAACTCATAGACCTGCTCCAAGTATTCATCATTCACAACTATATTGCACACTGTTTTCGTACTTTCTCTTTCAAATACCATGACCTTAGACTTACTTACATTGATCATTAGCTCATCCTTCTCACATTCTTCGTTCATCCTAGATACGAGGGACTGTAGCTTCCATACTGCAAGCAATCAGCACCGCATCATCAGCATACAACAGGGAACATACTTACAGACTACTCATTTTCGCAATTATTATTATTGGTTATCAATCAATACATGAATAATTGAAAGCAGGAATTGAAAGAGGCGACAATGAGGAATCTTTTAAATAACGATTAATAAAATCTCCGTTAAATTATAAATAAAAAAAGTTATGTATTTAGAATCGTTATTTGCTGATCTATGTGAATATATATTTTTATAGCCATAATATTTTTCACTGGAGTTTCTAATTAAACAAAAA
The DNA here is from genome assembly GCA_022606495.2 of Halesus radiatus. Classification (NCBI taxonomy): domain Eukaryota; kingdom Metazoa; phylum Arthropoda; class Insecta; order Trichoptera; family Limnephilidae; genus Halesus; species Halesus radiatus. Next base: position 287,369 of record JAHDVE020009520.1, on the reverse strand, counting down.
TCTACCGACAAAGCACTCGACGGTATCTCGTAATGATCCCGTTTGTAAAATTAGTGCGTCTATTACAAGTCAAATGTTTCAGATTGTTACCCTTGGGCGGGGGGGAGAGGGAGGTAAGAAGGCCGGGAAATACCAGGATATTCATATCGGTTTACCAAACAAACATCTCACATTCTCTGTGATTAGTAGTTTCTCACAACCGCCAGTTCTCTTTGGGACTTCCAATTCCAACTGACTGCGTACGTTAGAACTCTTGTGTTACGTAAAAAATATAGTGGCTTCAGAAAAATAATTTTTTAATATAAGTCAAAGTTTCAGCAAGCGCTTCACGTTCTATTCATGACTTTGATCAGGCCTTAAAATTGTATTAATTGTTTTTTGTGTTTACGCTCATGTTATTATTAAGTTCTGGAAGTATTTTTTGTTTTTATTATTGTGACAGCTGTTTCGGCGTTCAAGGGCATTTTCAAACTGTGGTTAATCCATATTGTAACATTGATAACAATGGGCCTAAACCATTATACATAGAACGAAAGGGTCTTAGATTAAATGTACTTGAACAATTAGAAATTAATAAACGAACGGATGATCCTAATATAACATTAATTAATAAAGTAAGGAAAATTATTTATTCACCAATTCTCAGTATGTTCACATTATAAAAACAATATAACACATTTAAATAAATCAATTAAGAATACATTGTCATTCACATTCGGAGAAAACACATTATAAATGTAAAAATCTCACATAATAGTTGATTTTAATTATTTTCTAATTAAATCAGTTTTGCCGATAATAAATCAATATTTTTAAAAACCCTTCCAAATTAAAATTAGGTGGCAGTAAGAAAATCTGTCGCAATGTGTATTAACCGCAATTTGAAAATGGCCGTGAACGCCGAAACAGCTGTTACAATAATAAAAACTAAAAATACTAATAGCATTATTTAATAATAGCATTATTGGTTTATAAACATAAAATGTAAGATGAACTAACTCAATAATTATTTTTTTAATAAAAAAGCCTGAAAATGCGTTCACAAATTAGGAACAAAACGGTGGTAAAATGACTTTAACAGTCTTGGTGAACCAGAACTAAATGGGAAGGAACTTTGACCTTCATGTTGGCCTTCCCATTCCTTCGGCTCCGCAACATTCCCTAAGTGGGGAATAGGGTTGCCGTAGTTCTCCCATGTAGCCACACAAAATGAAAGCTTGCGAAACTCGTTGCTTGTATAATATATTTACGAGTACGTATGACGGTAAAGGTAGCAGAGGTAAACACGGTATTTCTCTGCTGTGTAATTTTCCTTCATAAGATGGTATATTTATTGCTATGATCTCGTCTAGAGATAGAAGAGGTGACGGTACCGCCGCGGTGCATGTTTACTATGGGCTCTAATGGAGTGAGAAGAAATAATATAATAGTGCCACCGCTTTCACCGAGATTGCTTTCCACGCTACATTTAAAACTAACGCGAGCGAGTGTCTACTGAACACTGTGAGTATACCCTGTGTATACACTCTCCCTGCCACTTGTCCCCCTCGTTCTGTGAAGAGAACTGACTCAGGAATTCCTTGTAACCTCGAGCGAAGGGATGGTGGCCACCCTTTCAATCTTGTTTTATCTATCATACAATTCCTGTTTACACAATGTGCAAATTAAGGTAAAACTTGATTACATTATTAATTAACTACCTAAAATGCTATAATCTCCTCTAGTTATTAATAATATGAAAGATAAACTACAAGATAAGTAGATGAATTAAAAATTTATTTCTAATCACCACTTTTTTTTTAAATATATACATATCAACATGTTTCAAAGGCGATACTTTCCTCTTTGGGAATATACAGAATACTAAAAAATAATAATGTCAAGTATAGACAAATGATAAACATAGAACACAATAATGTAAGAATAGACAAATTATAAACATAAAAAAGTTGATTAACTAGGTAATAATGAATCAAAAGTATTAATAAAAAATTATTATGAAACATTTAATAACAATTCTATTAATATTAAAATAAATTCAAGACGTAGCCATTTTTATTAAAATTTTTGATTATTAATAATATTTAATAGTATGGTTTCAAATTTGTCTAATTATAAACCGGTTGTATTTGTATGTAAACATTTTAAACCTTTATTTATATCAAAATAATGTTTGATTTCCAAAATGTTGATGAGGAAAGCTTCGCTTTCTACCTAAACATGTTGATATCTATATATTGATAAAGCGGTGATTACAAAGAAATTTTTGATTAATTTATTAATAATAATGCCACAAAGTGAATACCAATCTTTTGAAGAAATTAAAGATAAAATTAAGAAGAGATTAAAAGATAAGTCATTGTCGAATTAAAAAAATGGAGGAATCAACAAGAACTTTTTTGGTGTTTCTTAAAATAAGTTTTCATCAAATATATAGTCATCAGCAACTCTAGTTCTTCTTTTTTGGAAAATCCTTATATCTATGATCGAATTTTAAGGGGCTGCGCGGCCCGTTTCATACAAAACTGAAATCCTTATATCCATGATCGAATGTTAAGGGGCTGTGCGGCCCGTTTCATACAAAACTGAAATCCTTATATCCATGATCGAATGTTAAGGGGCTGCGCGGCCCGTTTCATACAAAACTGAAATCCTTATATCTATGATCGAATGTTAAGGGGCTGCGCGGCCCGTTTCATACAAAACTGAAATCCTTATATCAATGATCGAATGTTAAGGGGCTGCGCGGCCCGTTTCATACAAAACTGAAATCCTTATATCTATGATCGAATGTTAAGGGGCTGCGCGGCCCGTTTCTTACAAAACTGAAATCCTTATATCCATGATCGAATGTTAAGGGCTGCGCGGCCCGTTTATACAAAACTGAAATCCTTATATCCATGATCGAATGTTAAGGGGCTGCGCGGCCCGTTTCATACAAAACTGAAATCCTTATATCGATGATCGAATGTTAAGGGGCTGCGCGGCCCGTTTCATACAAAACTGAAATCCTTATATCTATGATCGAATGTTAAGGGGCTGCGCGGCCCGTTTCTTACAAAACTGAAATCCTTATATCCATGATCGAATGTTAAGGGGCTGCGCGGCCCGTTTCATACAAAACTGAAATCCTTATATCTATGATCGAATGTTAAGGAGCTGCGCGGCCCGTTTCATACAAAACTGTAATCCTTATATCTATGATCGAATGTTAAGAAGGGGCTTCGCGGCCCGTTTCATATAAAACTGAATTTTGGATTGGAGGCCAAAATTCTCACCCAAACCGAGTGATTTTTTTAATCAAAAGGAATAGCACATATCTAGTAATTTATTTATTTATGTTTTAAATAATGAAATACAGGCCATTAAAGAAATTAATTTTTCACGATTGTAGGGACATCTTTGGCAACTATTTGTTGGTTAATGGTGACAAAAAAAAATTAAATTACCCCTTCTACTTTGAACATATAATGAAATATAAAATTAAAAAGTGTTGAAATCAGCATTATGATGGACTCAAATTTACATACTTGCCGTTTAAAAAACACTTAATTAGTTATGACAATAAACAGAATTTACAGTTATTATGACATATACGTACATAAGTATAATAAGATTTTAGTGAGCGTTTTAAAATCACACACAAGTACGATACTAATGTTTTGAAAGTAGGTTTTATTAAAATGTATATGTATGAACAGTATAATACATTGTTGGTACCAGTAACAGGTGAAAAATAGAGTTGAATTTTAAAACTTTAACATTCAAATTTAAACAAAAGAAAACAAGCTAGAATTCTGTCTAAAGGAAAATACTATAGGTGACTGTTAAAACTTATAAGAAAAATTTGTATATTTCTGTGTTTTTTATCCAAGATTTAATATATTTTTTATAAGAGTTTATGTTTTGACATAACACGGTCTCTTCAAAGGTTATGAAAAGTGAATTAGACGTTTTTGGTGCAATAAAATTAATATACCTTTGGGCCAACCTGGTTTTGTAATGGGGTACTGCAAATATAGAATTACCATGTCTTTGGCTAGAACGATTTGAATTTTTTCTGAAGTTGTTTGGACGCATGTAAATAAATTTTAAAAACTATAGGTCTGTCTTAGGTCCAAAATATCACTTTCTGGAAACAATTGTGTGTAGGGATAGGTTTTGAATTTCTGGTACATAATCTTGATAATTGATTTTTGTACAATTTCCAGAGGTTTTATGTGATTATTATAATTTAAAATATCCGAAATATGTTTTTTAAAGACGTAAAAAAAGTATTTTATTTTATATAATCATGTTTACATGGCAAATATGACAAATTAAACAAAACTACCCTCAACGCGCAAATAATTTCCGAAGTTGCCTCTAAAATCATGAAAAATTGATTCCTCTAATGGACTATAATTCATAATTTAACATATAAAAAAATAAAATACTTCTAATCCGTACTAGATATTTACTATATCTTTAATTTTGAAAAAAAGATCATTATGTTTAGGTAGGTATTTTGGCCTCAAATCCAAAATTAGGTTTTGTATGAAACAGCCGTTCCTCTTAATAGAGTTTTTAATTTTTCCCAATGTTCACTTACGACCGCACAACGCCTTTAATAGAATCTAATAGAATCGAATAGAATCTAATAGAATCTAATAGAATCTAATAGAATCTAATAGAATCTAATAGAATCTAATAGAATCTAATAGAATCTAATAGAATCCCATAGAATCTAATAGAATAGGCTAAAGGTTCTTAATGTAGAATTTATGTAATTATTTTTATTGATTTCCAAATAATTTAGACATTTTAAGGTAAGATATAAATATAAAAAATACATATATGATATAGAATCCTCCTATATAGTCCTCCTCACTAGGAGATCCTATGCTGAGGCGAACTAGGTTTTGCATAGTCCTCCTCACCTAGAGATCCTGTGCTGAGGCGAACTAGGTTTTGCATAACCTCCTCACTAGGAGATCCTGTGCTGAGGCGAACTAGGTTTTGGCTAGTCCTCCCTCACTAGAGATCCTGTGCTGAGGCGAATCCAGAAAAGCTTGCATAGTCCTCCCTCACCAGGAGATCCTGTGCTGAGGCGAACTAGGTTTTGCATAGTCCTCCTCACTAGGAGATCCTGTGCTGAGGCGGAACTAGGTTTTGCATAGTCCTCCCTCACCAGGAGATCCCCCTGTGCTGAGGCGAACTAGTTTTGCATAGTCCTCCTCACTAGGAGATCCTGTGCTGAGGCGAATCCAGTTTTGCATAGTCCTCCCTCACCAGGAGATCCTGTGCTGAGGCGAACTAGGTTTTGCATAGTCCCCCTCACTAGGAGATCCTGTGCTGAGGCGAACTAGGTTTTGCATAGTCCTCCTCACTAGGAGATCCTGTGCTGAGGCGAACTAGGTTTTGCATAGTCCTCCTCACTAGGAGATCCTCTGCTGAGGCGAACTAGGTTTTGTATAGTCCTCCTCACTAGGAGATCCTGTGCTGAGGCGAACTAGGTTTTGCATAGTCCTCCTCACCAGGAGATCCTGTGCTGAGGCGAACTAGGTTTTGCATAGTCCTCCTCACTGGGAGATCCTGTGCTGAGGGGAACTAGGTTTTGCATAGTCCTCCTCACCAGGAGATCCTGTGCTGAGGCGAACTAGGTTTTGAAAAAGGCGGTTTTAGCGGCTTCTATATTTCATAGGTTTTCATCTTCAAGGTTTTGGTATTTTCAGTAAATTTTATGACGTTGTTTAAAGAATACTAGTCAGTTCTTCTTCTGTTAGTTCCTTAAGCCAATTTTTGCTGAACTTAGTGTAATTATTGATTGAATTACTTTATTTGATACTAAGTGGGAGTTTGTTGTATAATTTTATATCTAAAAAATCAGGACTTTTTTGTCCAAAAGTAATATTACCCTTCGGTACACTTAACGTGTCCAGTTGCATTGCTCTGCTATTATAATCACGAGGAGTGATAGTCATTTTGTCATTTTCGAGATAATTAACTAGAATATTTTTGACAAACGTTTTATGTATACTTAGAACGTCGAAATGTTTAAAAATTTCTGTTGTTGACGTTCTTATGGGAACCTTTAAAATGGTCTGTGTGATGCATTTCTGAGTTGTATTTAGTGGTTTTATGAAAATCAATTAAATGACTTGACTTACTCGTTCATGATTATGAATTGATATTGACATTATTTTTCGGCTAACACGACATGTGATAATTGACATGCAGAAGGGAACGGCTTTGACAAAACCTGCGCCTTCCGTCAGACTGTTGTTTTTAATGTATTTTATTTCAGAACATAAAACAGGCAATATGTACAAAACTTACATACAAGAATGTTTACATAGCAATAATAATCAATAAGTACAATAAACAACAACAAATGATAATAAGAATGAAAAAGAAGTGGAAGGTCGAAAGCATATTATAAAGTAGGAGTATTAACTAACTCCTTATTGTCACCTGTGCTGATGGTACACTGTTTTGATACTTAATAAAGGGAAATTATCAGTTTAATATTAATGCTAGAACTGTTTTTTAAATTGATTAATCGTGTCATTAAAGATGTATATTTCACTATTACAGCAGCATATTGTAATTCGCGGTAAACAAGAGAAGTATCCCGTTTTTGTGTGATAGATTTTAATATGAAATATGTCTTTTATCCTCCAGTCAGTCTGGAATCCAAAATAACACCCAAATATTTCATTTTGGATACTTCAAATTTTCTCCATCGATCATTATCAAAGTATATGCCATTCTCTTATTTCGGATATTCATGAATTCGGTTTTGCTTAAATTTAAAATTAATTTATTATTTTTAATGCTACATTATTAAGGCCATAGTTAAAGTGGTTCATAATTGACAAATAATTATCTCCGGATTTATATATCAATGCGTCATCTGCGAATAGTCTGATACGGCAATATTTAAGAATTTTTACTAAGTCATTTATGTATATTGGTCCAAGAACCGTATTGAAAAGCATTACGCGCTAAAAGTATATATATATTTTTACTTTAAAATTTGTGCCATTTACGAGCGCGTATGGTGTTTCGTTATCCATTAATGAAAGGTTTTCGATATTTAAAAATTTCACCTAAAGATAAAATCGACGTCACTTCGTGCGTGCTGAAGCGTTCACAATAAGGAACTCTAGTTGATTTTTTTTTTTTATAAATAATTACGTTCAAACTTAAATACCAGTATATTTAGTTTATTTTTCTAAAGTTAGTTTTCATAGCTGAAATAATTTTCAAAGCTTCAATTTTTCAAAGCCCACCAAAGCACTCCAAATCTACGGACGGCCAGTTTTTATTAGTTTTGAAGATAGAATGTCAAATGTCAAAAAAAGAATGAGCTCTACCGTACATAATTGTATATTGCATCCATGTTAAACCATAACTAATCATAAGTAATACCATTGTGTACCTTTTTAAAAACTTTAACTAAAAAAATAATAATAGTATTGAGCAATAACATTATCATAATATTCGTATTGATAATTGGTTTGCTCATGAATACTCTAATTTCTTTCATTAATAATAGTTTTTTATAATGAACAACAATTATAGAGCTTAAAATCACCCAAATTAAATTAAAATTTCGCCAAAGGTAAAAAAATACATATTAAAAATACAAAAAAAATCTAAAAATAAAAATGACCATACTAATTCAAAATCAGAATGCGAATGTGACGTCAGATGTTCCAAATGCAATGGTACCTACATAGAAAAGTGTATTTATGAGATGATTTTTTCTTCACTTTTAAATAACGATTTATAAATTCTACGTATATTATAGCTATATATTCAGAATCGGCGTTTGCTGATCTATATGAATATATATTTTTAAAGCCATTATATTTTTCACTATATTTCCTTATTCTATCGATTCTTCTCTTCAGTCACAAATAGCATGGATGCTCCGACACGAGATATTGTTTGAAAAGTACTGATAAATTTCAAGGCAATTATGTTTCTACCATAATGTCTCTGGAAATGAAACGAAAAATGCATTTCAAAAACGATCAGTATTATTTTACGACAGTTGATTTTTTGTTTTAGTTTTTGGTTTACGACTTTGTAAAAAAAAAAAAAAATTTCAAGTGACAGCTGTTTCGCGCAATGAAGGCATCCTCATAGATTCTCATCCTCACAGTTTTTAAAAATGTATAAACCTTTGTTGTCTTTAAAATCTAATTATTTGGTTATCAAAAATAAACATACATCTTATATGGCAAATTTCCCTTATAGCAAAAAAAAGGTTCAGATTTATATTTCAAATAAAATTACTCCATAAAGTGTTTTCTAAATTACTTCTGACCTTTTTTCAAATTGAGTTAAGAAATTTGCATACCAAATGAATGCTTATCTCTTATAGCTTTCTCCTGAACCACATTGCGAATTCATGCGAGAAGCAGGAACTAGTGGCACTAATATTTATTATTTCTAATTTTGAAACTGTCAATTCATGGTGGAATTCCATATTAAAGGGATTTTTTTATTAAAAAACCTTTGTAACTTTTTTCTACTTATTCATTTTCGGCAGGACCGGTTTCACCCCATCACGACCCATTAAAATATTCCAGGTTACCCTTAGTTCATGTTAATACAGGACAAAAACTGCTGTAAAATTCATTTTACCAAACAAGACGGAAATCACAGGGAAAAAACAAATCCAGAAATCACCATCCGTTCAAATAAAAGCTGACACAATTGACTTTGTATATATATTTATAAAAAATCGATAGATTCAGTAAACAAACACAATGTAATCCGTCTTCCAGAGGATAATAAACCAACCCGAAAGTAGTTTTTAAAAACATAATAGTAAACGGTACCGTCAGCAATAAAACAACATTTCAAGTCATAAATAAAAACAATATTAGAAAGCAGAAGGACTCACTCCTGATACCGATGCATATGCCATAGATTTAGTTTTAACTGTGCCTGTCTGACGATGCCCGTGATAGGGTGAAACCGGTCCGCTCGAAAATAAATAAGAGGAAAAAAGTTATAAAGTTTTTTTATCAAAAAAATTCATGCCAATATTTATATTTTTTAAAAACAATAATAATATTTGATTGAGATTTTATGTTTAAGGCGATTCCAGAAGAGCTTATAAGAAAACTCTTCCTGTCTTAGGAATTAATATGTTGTAATCTCCAAAGTTAACATAATTAAATATTTTAAAAAAATTATAAAAATCTAAGTACTTACCTAACGTAGTTTACTAAAATTCCTTAGCATTTAATTTACAGAAATTGGAAAATAACCATGTCATAAATATATGTAGAAGAAGTAAACATTATAAAAGGATTTAAATTAAACTGTATAATAATAATATCTTTATTGTACTTAAGTTTAACTATAACTAAAATACATAATAAAGTGTACAGTGGTTTACAAAGTAGATATATAAAAAGGAAAATAATATAATAACCCTAAGTAATATGTGAAGAACACAAATGCATAGTCACACGTTGAAGTTTCACATAACCCGCCTCACTAGGCTAGCCTGTATCGAGTGAGTAATTTTGCAAATTATTTTATAATACCTATGAATATACACTTATATTAAGATATGCATTTATGAGGCGTTGTATGAATGGGAATGAAGCAAGAAGTGTATGCCAATATCGAGTTGTTTGGCGGTCCGTCCTCTGTGCCTACCCCTGCGGGGAAACGGTCTGATGGTTAATTAGTTTCTCGGTAAATGGTAAATCAATAACTTCGAATTTTAGTGCACCGGTAAATCTCCTATCATTTACTTTTAATCCAATTTTTTTTTATGATGTTTGAATTTTTTTGTGAATCAAATTTTTTTATGGTAACTGGAAGAATGTTGAAAATTCTTATCGCAAAGTACATAAAAATTCGTACGAGTTACGGGAACTTGTAGTAAATCTTTATTAGTATTTCTAGTAATACGAGTTTTTAGTCTTTTTTATAGTATTTACGTTTGTTTGTGTAAAGATGGGTGAGGATTGTTTTAGCGTAAATCTGCCGAAAGTCAAATACTCTCATTATATTAAAGACTGAGTTAGAGTCTGAATTAGAGATAGCTTCAGGTTTATATCCGTTTATATATTTGTAAGAAACAAACTGCTTTTAACACACATTTATACAGAGGAAGTTTAACAAAATGTAAGCCAAGAAAGTTTCTTGTGCTAACAGTGGTTACATACAAGTGTTTTATTTATGGAACTAATAAGCGAAAGAAAAAACAAAATGAGAAGGAGGGGGGGGGGAGAGGAATAGGAAGATAGGATCGGGACAGGATATGCTGTGGATACGTTTTATACTCGTGCATCAATTTGTGGTCGTACGTATTACTTCGGATCGATGTTTTTAAAGGATATTGTGAAGAATGTCGACGTTGTGAAATTGTGCGTTATATTAGGAATTGGCGAATTTATCCTAAGATTGGTCCTGCGTGCGGCAAAATAAAAAAAAATCGGTTTCTCGGGTTGGTCTTGACGGTATGTGGATTTTTATAAAGTTGATCAGCTCTGGCGAATTATGCATTACAAGGGTAGTGGAAACTAGTAATAATAATAATACTAATTATAATTATTTTAAACACACGTTATTTTAGAAAAATATTCAAGAAGGCTTTGACTGTCCAACTAGGAACAAATCCCGTTTTAGGACAGTCAAATTGATAATTTTAGTTCATATTAATATACATATATATTAAAGAATGTAAAAGAATCCATAATGTAAATTTAAAAAAAAATATATATGTTTTTTATTTTTATTTTTGTTTTTAAAGTATGACGTTTTTTTATTTATTGTAGAGTAATAATGAATTACATATGAAATATAAAAGTTTAAAGTATAAAGTATAAAAGTTTAAAGTATGATATGCATTTTTAATTTAGTGTAGAGTAATAATGAATTACATATGAAATGTAAAAGTTTAAAGTATAAAGTATAAAAGTTTAAAGTATGATATGCATTTTTAATTTATTGTAGAGTAATAATGAATTACATATGAAATGTAAAAGTTTAAAGTATAAAGTATAAAAGTTTAAAGTATGATATGCATTTTTAATTTAGTGTAGAGTAATAATGAATTACAAATGAAATGTAAAAGTTTAAAGTATAAAGTATAAAAGTTTAAAGTATGATATGCATTTTTAATTTAGTGTAGAGTAATAATGAATTACAAATGAAATGTAAAAGTTTAAGTATAAAGTATAGAAGTTTAAAGTATAAAAGTTTAAAGTATGATATGTATTTTTAATTTAGTGTAGAGTAATAATGAATTACATATGAAATGTAAAAGTTTAAAGTATAAAGTATAAATGTTTAAAGTATGATATGCATTTTTAATTTAGTGTAGAGTAATAATGAATTACATATGAAATGTAAAAGTTTAAAGTATAAAGTATAAAAGTTTAAAGTATGATATGCATTTTTAATTTAGTGTAGAGTAATAATGAATTACATATGAAATGTAAAAGTTTAAAGTATAAAGTATAAATGTTTAAAGTATGATATGCATTTTTAATTTAGTGTAGAGTAATAATGAATTACATATGAAATGTAAAAGTTTAAAGTATAAAGTATAAAAGTTTAAAGTATGATATGCATTTTTAATTTAGTGTAGAGTAATAATGAATTACATATGAAATGTAAAAGTTTAAGTATAAAGTATAGAAGTTTAAAGTATAAAAGTTTAAAGTATGATATGTATTTTTTTTTAATTTAGTGTAGAGTGTTAATGAATTACATATGAGATGTAAACTAAATTCGTATACATGCGTATTTTTACGTGTCCTAACATTATGAAAATGGCTTTGAACACCGAAATAGGTGACTTTAAATAGCAGTAAGCAAACCAGAAAAAGTGAATAATAATTGTATAAAGTAAAATCTCATAGAACGCCCCTGTCTCGGTTAATCACCGCTCTTTTCTTAAATCTGTTCTCTCCCGTTACCTTATCTGAAGAATTAACGATTATGATCCCAGCTCCTGCTCCTGCTTGCCCTCGGTACACAGACACAGTATACAGATACTGTACACAGTATCTTAGCCGCGCCCGTAAACTGGATTTGAACCCGACACCCTAATTGTCTAACACCCTATCAACCTGACTGCCTACTGTACTACCCGGTGGCCTGCCTGCCTGACTCTGTCAGATAAATATATTGTGTTTTCTCTGAGGCCACCCTCTGCCACCTCGTTAGACTTTACAAATAGGCCAGCGTTCATTTTACCCTTAGAGTAATAATATACTTAGAGTAATATATATATATATGTAATTGTTACTCTAAGATTTTACCACGCAAACACCTGATTTTGTCATGTTTCTCACGCACTTCCAAACAAACATAGTGATAAAATGTAAGCAACAGTTCCTGCTTACGAGGATGGTGGTGGGAGGAATTCAAATGTTGTCAGGTTATTCGTTGCAACATGTGAAGAAGAAATTAAAACAAATTATACATGGTTAATTGAAATATGACAATTTCCCAACTAAATTTTATGTACGTAGCGAAGTACCTTCGTATATAGTTTATGTATAACTAACTGATGTGTGTGTACCCGGCCTTGATAGAGATTTTTTTTTTGAATAAATTATGAAGTTGTGAATTTTGGCATGTCGTTTGGGTGGGATAATAGATTTGACAGCGCAAATAATGCCCTTTGACGATTATTACTATATATATGTAGAATAATTTTCTCGCTTTACCCGCGTAATGTTGTCCTTAGAAGAACTTTTGAACTCCTGACTTTTCAAACAAATCACATTGTCCATCTTCAGAGGCCTTATGTCTTGAGTTTTGTTTAGAACTGATCGCTTGCGCGTGTCCGTTCAATCCAAAAGTCAAAACCTAAGTGATTTGTTAAGTTTTGGATTGAACGGACACGCGCAAGCGATCAGTTCTAAACAAAACTCAAGACATAAGAACTCTGAAGATGGACAATGTGATTTGTCCGAAACGTCAGGAGTTAAAAAGTCCTTCTAAGGACTACCTTACGCGGGTAAAGCGAGAAAATTATTCTACATCTTACACCCGTGAAAATCTCAACCATACCATATAGATATATATATATATATGTATGTCTAAACAAACAAAAAACATATGAAAATATGAATATTTTTTTTTTTTTCAAAATGCATCTAAATAATAAACTTCGTAAGTACTTACTTGTGTTTTCCAATTTGAAAATATTCTACCCAAACAAACCGTCTTCTTTCGAATATATAATCTGTGGCTAACCAGAGAGGTATATCTATGGGCTAATCTCAAAGTAACATGGGTTCAATGTGTACTAATTTTAAAACGTTATAGCAACAGTTTTATATATTGGATTTCGTTCAAACTACTCTCTAAACCTTCCCGGCAGTAATAAGAACAACCTGTGCTCTTTTCAGGGACAGCGTAATTTCCGAGAAAATCGAGCACACACTGACAAACATTCATTTTTATATATAGAGAAGAGAAGAGAAGATTTGAATAAAACGTATTTCGTGTCTTGTTGGTTAAAGGTTGAGTAGGTCATAGTCATAATATAGTGCCGTGTCTGCTAAACCTCCAGGGCGTATATTTTAATTAAAATCTAAGAAAACAGTTTGAATATTGGCCAAATAAAAAGGTGCAAAAATTATTCTACTCGTGCCTGGTTAAAATGTCTTGTTCTTAACTTAGACCAAATAAGCACCACCCTAACTAACTAACCCTCAGGGGTAGGCAAAGAGGACGGACAGTTGAACAACTCGGTCTTGGCGCATACTCCTTGACTCATTCACATTCATACATCGTCGCATACTCGTACATACTCTCCTGTTATTCTGACTCTGACATGGCCAACTCAAGTATTGCGTTCACTTGTACGTGCCATGTCTTCTTCGGGCGTCCCCGGCTTCTTCTTCCATTCACATTCGCGTCATATATTCTCTTTATACTCCTTTCTTCGTTCATTCGCTCTACATGCCCGAACCATCTAAGCGTTTCTTTTTTTTTTAATTTGACTCATTACGCTTACATCAGCATTCTTTCACGCGGTCATAAATAGTTTTACGATACATAGGCCTCAGGGATCTCATTTTTACGGCAATCAGTCTACTTCCATCCTTCATCTGCCAGTTCCATGCCTCACTTCCATACATCGGGGTTGGTATCAGCACTCCATTGTGGACCGCTAGCTTCGCTTCTTTGATATTTTTTTTTTGTTAGCGCTAATCGCGTTCAGTCCACCGTTAAAAAAAGTTTCCTGTATTTACCCCTCTTTCAACATCTCCATCAACCTTTCCATCTCTCGTAAACATACTTCCTAAATTCTCAAACTCATCCACCTGCTGCAAGTATTCATCATTCACTGTTTTCGTACTCTCTCGTCCAAATACCATGACTTTAGATTGACTTACATCCACCATTAACTCATTATTGATACATACTTCGTTCATCCTAGATGCGAGGAACTGTAGATCTTACATACTGTTAGCAATCCGTACTACATCATCAGCATACAACAAACACCATACTTTAAAGGCCCACCCATGCCTAAACAATAATTGATTATAATCGAGAAATACAAAATAAGTGTGGTTATTTTTTTAATTATTTAAATAACCTTTTGTTTTTTATATAGATTATGAATCGGCCTTAATAATAAATAATTGGATTAATTTTATAGCGCTATTTTGTGGGAAAATCACCTCAATGACACTTTGCAAATAATTTTCGTAACCCGTCACTTTAAAATGTATTACTAATAATGCATACAAGTAAGATTTATAAATACTGACTTACAACTAAAACTTATAGCTAGCAACAAACCACTGAAACTTATAACTATTGACTTACATCTATTACTTACAACTAAGACTTATAGCTAGTGAATTACAATTTAAACTTGTATATGTAGTTAAATTTTTATTGTTTTCTGCATGCTTTGCAGCTCAATGTTAAATAACACCTCGACCTCATGACCCTATATAAAGTGTGCAATAACGTTATCGACTGTCCCACCTTACTCCAACTTCCAAATACCACCCAGAACAAGTAGGTTTAACGACCTATTCCGCACTAGCCGGACGCGCCCAAATGCTGGTGCCGGAGATCCAATCCGAAAAATGTGCGAGTTATTCAATCAAAATCACACTTTGATCCATGCAGTATTTTTAAGAGAAAATTGAAAGCTGTTTTCATATTAAAATATTAAACAAACGAACTTCAACGAACAGTGTTTACACATTGTGTACTTTTTATTATCTCTTTGTATAACACTATTTTTAATTTAACCATTATTTTTCTCCCTTTACATTCTTGTAAATATTATTTGTGAAATTTATTTGCCTCCTGTTACTTTATTTAGATACTCTGCACTTTTTCAAATTCTTTCTGTGTAACACAATCTTAAATTCCTTAATTTGTCTAATATATATATTTTTTTTTTTAAAAGAAAGACAAATATTCCCTGGTTACGAATAACTTGACAATATTTGAAAATCTCCTACTACCATCACAATAAGCGGAATATGTAGCAAATGTTGATAAAGGTTTATTTATCAGTATCATATTAATCAGTGAGAAATAGTTAGGATGCAGGGGAGTTCTCCAGATATTGTATATTGTTTTAATATTACTATCTGTATCTGTATTTTCTCCTTAAATAAAAAATAATAATAATAAAATTATAGCAATTTGAATGCACTTATGATACTGCGACTCGTTAATTATCTTCTTATAAAAATGCTGTTATACTTACATAATATTACCTGATGATCCATATAATGGCTCAATAGGGCGTAAATAAATTAATTAAAAATATCTATAGCCTTGGGGTTTATACTTCTCAAAAGCAGCTCCATGGAAATTATCCATGAACAATGAACATCCCGAAAACCTGTTGGTATTACGTCTTGGGAAGCATGCGATCATTAGATCATTAGGTCATTAAGTCATTAGCAATGCAAATAATATCATATTCAGTAGATTCCTGTATGACGAAATTCACACAAGTTGAGCTGGTCGTATGCATGAATTAGAACTAGGTTTAACGACGCAGTAGCAATACGAACAGTTTTCTGAGTGATAAAGGTTTTAACTGATTGATTATGACATTGCGTTTATGTACAATATATTGTACCGAATGTTAGGTCGATAGCTGTTTCCACCAACCTGTGCTTTAATCGTTACTATATTATACCATGTGAAACGGCATTTCGTGAAGCTTTGTGTGGTATGTAATCTTATTACTAATAATATTAGGCAGGTTTTTCTCCTAATAAATATGTACCTACCGTATATATTACAACAAGTCTCACCTACTCCCAGTATGATCTTGACTGCGTACAAGTTTTCTTTATTTTAATTAATTTAATGTCGTCGAAATCATCACTGTTATTAAAATTTCTACGAAAAACGTATTTCACTTCTGAAGGCGCAATCTACAGACAGCGGGAATATACGAATATAGAATACTAAAAAATAATAATTTAATAGTATATTTAATAATTTTAAGTACGAGTACTCGTATGTATTGGGAATATAAAATACGTTATTAAATTACGATTATTTTAAAATACACACATATATGTATATATATATTGCAACAATTTCCCTAGTATGTTTAAATGCTCGACTCTATCTCTCAGGATTCATGGCTGAAATTGATGTATGAAGCACGGGAAGCGGAATGTATTTCCTGATACAGAAATAAAACCCTGGTATTGATAAAACATGAGGTTTATTGGTATACTAATTGTAACATTGTCGTTACCGTAAAAGAGTAGAGAGGAGGATTAAAACTATAACGAAATGTATTAAAATATTTAGGATGGCTCTTGTGGGTAGCATCTCGTCTTCTGCACCAGGGAGGGCCGCGCTTGTCCCGATGATTGTCGATTCCTCGATACACCATCCGCGAGATCTGGGACGTCTCACGGCAGCGCCATCCGCCACAGCAAACTTCATCCGTAGAATCCAATAAACAATACGAGAAGATTGTCCCTTTCGCTCCGTACAAACGTCGTTATTGCCCGGTCATTAGCATGTTTTTTTTTTAATCCAGCGTTCCTGCACGCGCAGTTGGACTTTTGTCACTCCGAGTCACCATCCGTAATTATAGGACCATCCTACCCACTTCGGGTACATGGTGTTGAAACGCTCGTTGGCGAATGTTAATCACAGCACAATTTAAATATTTAACTCCCTTTCCAAAAAACTCCCGGCTCTGTCCGCCGTGTCAAGTCACGTACCGCGCCATCTTTCCTTACTGCCCCTCTCTTCCGTCGGATGTCTCCCATAGACATTTCCTCAAATCTAGTCGTAGACAATGGAAGTGGTGCCTTTATAAGCGGGGTCAGTATTGACGTTACAATATTTAAAATTTCTTCAAAAGATTGGTGTTCATTTTGTGGCGTCATTATTAATAAATGATTTTAAAAAATTCTTTGTATTCACCACTTTATTACTATACACAGATATCTTTCGAAAAAACTATTTTTGCATAGGAAAGACTTGTAGAAATGTCAGTATTAGAGTTAAGAAATACCTGAGGTGTTTAAATAATAACAACTATTCTGAATTTCGAAATCGTCATTTAGAAGCCAATCATTCTATTGATATAAATTAAGGTTTAAAAATTTTACATACAAATGCAACAGGCTTACAATTGGACAAATTTGAAATATTAGAAATCAAAAAAAGCGTTAATAGTGAATTAAATTTAATAAATAAATTATCTCTTCAGTTTATTTTCATATTAATATTGAAAATAAAATAATTTCTCTTTAAATTTATAATATAAATTTGTTATTCAATGTTTTATAATAATATTTTTATTAATATTTTCGATTAATTACCCACTTTAATAATTTTTTTTAATGTTTATAATTTGTCTATTCTTATATTCTTGTATTCTTTGTTTATCATTTGTCTATACTTGACATTATAATTTTTAGTATTCTATATATAAAGAAACATATATTGTCATCACTTTATAACGTGTTGTTTTTACTTCATTGATTGCTATTGCTTACCTACACAAAACTGTAAAAAATGCGAATATGTTGTTTTATTTCCATTACTAAAAAAAAAACAAAACAATTACCCGGAACATCGGGTACGTACTTTAGTAGGGGACTGGATGGGGACGGGGAGAATGGTTACGATCTTTGGCTACGAATCGAGGGTCGCGTATTCAAATCCCGGCGTGCGCAAGTAAATTTGGGTAATTTGTGTTATTTCACAATATGTTAATTAAAAATAGTATTTAGTATATTTGCGGTACGTTCCAGAGTGGAAGATACTTTCAGTATCTCCCTGGTGAAAGAACACTATTCAGAATCGTTGAAAACGTTGCTTGAAATGGCGTACTCACTGGCTCCAAACGGTTGGGACATGGCATAGTTCGATTCTGAATAGTGACCTCCCGGGTGTAGCAGTGAAACTATCTCCCATTTTGGAAAGAGGTTCAACTGTGCTCCCAGTATTACTTCTACACAAATAATGTACTTGCCCTGGTTATGAACACCACAAGGCTGACCGAAACGTTGGCTAAAGGAGGAGAAAACTCCCAATTACTCCAATACATAAATTATCACTTTTTTTGTATTTCTTGGACATTAACTGTGTAACAATTTCTGTACATTTTGTTGGAAGAGTTTTATCCACAATTTAAAAAATCCATTAATTTTTTAATGTTTAAACTCAGTTTTTTTTTCTTTATTGAAGCTATGGCCTGTCGCTAATAAATTATCAGCAAATTCGGAATTGTTATTATTTTGTAAACAAAGTTCATGTTCCCTGATTGTGGTTTTAAAATTTCTAGTATCATACCTACAATACTGTGTCGAAACCGGTAGGGGAGTAATAAAATATAGTTACAAGTATATAGTGGATGAAGCTCTTCAATCAAAATAAATTATTACACTTTCATAGCAGTATGAATCAAAAATCATATTATTCTACATTACTTTTAAATTTAATATGAGTAATATTATTTATTCACTCCGGATTTAAATCGTCGATTTCTCGGTACAGAGCCAAGGAGCTTACCGCGGTAACGTCATATTGTTTCTTATGAAAGATAGAATAGGTATCTATAATAAAATTCTCCTTTTCAATGAGCATCATTAACAAGAAACATTATTTGAGTAAATAAAAAAACAAAAAGTAATCATCTGAAAACGTAACAATCAGTAAATTGGAGATACCTTCCGGTTTTAACTGTTGACCATAAAAGGCGCCGTTAGCCGATAGCGTCATCAACCATATTATATTTCTAATTATTAAAGTTTCGCTTCGTTTATAAAACACTTGTTGTCTGAGGAAACCTTTGTCAGCGGAAAATAATGCAATTAGCGTTAACCGCCGAGGAGAGAAGGGGAAGGAGGGTTGGTAGGAGATAGGAGATAGAAGGGGTGACCTTTGGGGGACCGATTCACTCAGTGACTTGTGGAATACGGTAAGATCCCCGCTCTGGGCCCAAAAGTTGCAGGTTTCAAAATATTAAAATGTCTATTAAACTGATACTTAAAACTTTTCAATGAATTTATTATTAACGTTTGAATACTGCGATAATGGGCGTGAAGAATGACTTAATAAATGGGTAGTGATATAACACACTTTTACATACATTAGAAATACATGTTTGCATCAGCCTTTTTAGAGATCGAAGCCAGCTTGAAATAGCTACACAGGTATAGATAGATCAGATGGAAACTTTCCCTCTTTCTCATAACCAAAGCATGTATTAACAGGTCAATGAAGTTGAAAATCTGTTCAAGAAAGAAATCGATATCTGAAGGTCTTTGAACAAACTAATCATTGTTCTTCCGTTAAACTACAATTACGTAGTTTGTCAACAGGATTGCGAATAACAATTGAATGATTACAGATTACTGCATTTTATTTAATTATTTTAATTCTTATATATTAAATATATGTGAATATTTGTTATTGCCCATTTCACTATGTGTGAGACGCCTGTGTTTTTATGGCAATTTACAGGGGTAGGGGTGGTTGTTCAGCTAGGATATTTAGATGACAGATAAATTAATAGAAACTTTAAAAGTATACTAATTTAAAGGCATAAATGAAATTAGAAACCGACAGGTTTATTGAAGGTGATCAATGATCTTACCTTTAAAGGAACTTTTGTTTTGCGTATTTCTGATGTCACTAGGTAGGGAATTGAATAGCTTAATATCATTTGTATATAAAACTTCATTGTCCATAAGAGGTGACACAAACTGGAATATTAAAAAAATTTACATGTGAATGTCTCACAAAATTAATTGTATATTAACATATCATTATTATTGACACGTCTAAAGAAAATTATATATTATTATACTAAACATGCCTCACAGAATACAAACTACAGATTGATATAATAAGCTGTTAATAAGAGGTATTTCTACTTCGGAACAATTCAGCATATATCTGGCTCTTGTTGGCAATTAACTTTTGTTTTATATTTCTTGATAACTTGTCGAATATCTCAGGCACTTTATACTCCAGGGTTCCTGCTCGTATTTATGACCATAGGTAAGGAAGTTTTAGCTTTGCTCGCAACACGTGTGTCAGTTGATCTTTTCAGTAATCCGAACTGTGTGTAAGCAAAGAATGCTTTTAATGTTTTTAATGAAAAACCTTTGTATTTTCTTGAAGCAGTTTAATCAGAAAATTTATTGACGTTTTATTAAAGCAATGCCGTGTTATCTTTAGTACGATCTGATTCGATTCCTCACAAGCTAGTTTTTCCGCTAAACTCTCGGGAGAGGTAACCATGGTTACACTTGGGATACTAACGCACCGGCCCCCACAAACGCTCTTGCAACACGTTGGGCGTCAATAAGTTACATACTACGGTACTATAAACTATGTATTATAATGGGTATCACTAAGTACGAATATCCAACAGTAGGAATTATTAATGGCAAATAGTCGCATTATCTAACTATCGAGATGGTAGATACTCTCAGTATCGCCCCGGTAAAAGACCACCATTTAGTCACGTACTTCCTCACCTTCTCTGCCCCATCTCCTTCCTTTTCCCAACCCCTTTCAGTCTCACCAAATGAATAATTATTACCAGTGCTATGGAGTCTCCGTATGGACGAGTTAGAGTAGCTCTCCTTGTATTTCTGAGCTCCGCCGTTCTTGTCTACACGGTGTACAAAAAAGCTCTGTCGCTTTATATTGCACTACGTATAGTTTTAACTAGACATAGAGATATATAAATAGAGTCAACATTCCTAGCAAAAACAGTCTAAAAAGTTGTTCCCTTTCGTGAAATATGAAGGGGGGTGAAGCGGCTGACAATGTAGCCCGAATCCTTCGAACCGCGAATGAATGCGCCGGCCGCATCGCAGCCTCGAGCATTTCTTACCGGCGGCGCGTACCAGCTTGAGATGCCCTTTGGGTTATTTCAGTAATAAAAAGACCAATTTACAGTATTTTGATAATGATAAACCGATGAATGGTTACACCATTGCTTTTTCCATTTTTTTCCAGAATGAATTGTGCAGTCATATAGGCATATTGCAGTAATCATTGGAGAACCATATCCGGCGAGCGCTTGTAATCGACTGAAGCCCGTCTTATCTCAATGTAGTCAATTGGCCTCATTTATGTGGCCCATATTTTGAACGTTGATATTTACTCCATTTGTATACCTCAATGTAACTAGCATGATTAGAGGTTTCAAAATCCCTTTTCTGAGGCTTTTGGCGCCTTTTTGGGATGACCTCGAATATCTCCAAAGTTGACGATTATTGGCGACTCACATCCACAATTATTTTTAGGTAGGTATTATGTAGGTACCATCTTCAACTAAATTTAAGTCATTTAAACATTATCTTCCAACTAATTATTTCAACATCACAGTTATAACATAAAACTTTACAATAGCGCTCGTTTTGGTGATCACCCTGTGTGAGACCCGAGACCGAAGGCGGGACTTTATAACCGTTGAAGACTCGGGACGACACTAATTGACAAGAAACTGCTCGCGCGAAGAATTATTCCGCTGCCGATTTGACCACGTAAATACTCATTATTCAGATTTAATTAAAACGACCTCCAACTCCCACGGGGAACATTTCGGCGGTGATGTCTCATTCTCTTTAGCTACTTACTACAATGGAGTGTCACTTGAATAATTTGGAGAATTCACTAAATTGAGAAACACGATACAATAACTATTTAGGACATAACTTAAACGACATCCTTAAAAATTATATCAATCACACAATCTCTTTTTTTTTAATTTTAATAATGACACGTACTTGGATAAACGCCATAGAACCATATATCTCCATGGAAAGATGATGGCGATGTTGGACACTTAGTGCAGGATGTTTCGAAAAAAATTGAAGGGTACATTAAAATTTCAAAGTAAATATTCATGTTCTCTGAAAGTTCTATTCAAGCACTGTGAAATAACTGGTCCATAATGTAATAATAACGGAACTTGAATATTAACTATGATATTTTGACGAAACTTTGTGATTCCTCGAAACGACCCGCCCCCTAGTAAGTGACAAATTCAAAGATTATGTATAGGTACTGGGTGAAACGATTTTTAATACATTTTCTTGATTATTTAAGATAACAAAGCATCGTATCAATTCATTTGGGATCGAATAGATTTTAGAAGTGGAATGAAGTAATAGTTTGCAAATCACACAATAAGGTAGTCCAGTCCAATTTTTTTCGCTGAACTCCAGTCGAGTCGAATAATCCGAATGTTTAAAGTTAATTTGAAGCAACGTTTTTTTTATCGCTTAACATACTTCTTCGCTTATACGCACACTAAGCTCACTGCTACTATAAAAGTAAACAATAAGAAACTCCAGGCATTTTTTTTATATACATCAATAATGACGTTAATACTTAAATACCAGTATATTTCTTTTTTTTATAAATTAGTTTTCATAGTTAAAATGATTTTTTAAGTTTCAATTTCTCAAAGCCCGTCAAAACGCTCCAAATCTATGGGCGTTCGGTTTTGAGATTAGAATGTCAAATGTCAAAACAAGGATGAACTATGCCGTACATAATTTTGTTTTCTATTCATAGTAAACTTAACTAAAGATAAGTAATAATATTTTGTACCTTTTTAGAAACTTTAACTCGAAGAATAAAAATAGTATTGAGCATTACTGTTTCAAAATATCCATATTGACAATTAGTTTGCTCATGAATGCTGTTATATAGCTTAAACTCGTGATCTGGTTGGTAATTACATATAAATTGAAATGTTAGTAAAGATCGCCAACCGATCTCACGATGTGGAAAATTCTCGACTAACTCGACCTCTAAAATATTTATATGCATAAAGATACACATATATATATACTCGTATATAAATCGTTTTCTTAGTTCGTTTATAGACAATTTGAGAAATAACCGCTTCTAGTAAATATAAATAGAAACACATACACACAAGTAAGTGCAGAAATAGGGAAATGGGCTATTAAAAAATAACTTGCATTAAGGTCTATATTTGGATAGCGGATTCTAATGCTCTAGGAAAAGCTATAAAACCCTCTGTGGGGGAAGTTAGCTCAATAAAAGTTAAAATGAAAGTTGACTGATTTTAGATTATTTCTGTATTAGCAAAAAGAAAGGGAAATAAATAAGTTAATTGTAATGATACCCGGCTTGGCAAACTTCTGGTCAGGAGGAAACGACAGCTCTTCCCGGGTCCCATACTAAAAGTGAATTATTTTTCTCCTTACCCGAGCCGACCTGCGGCTCCGGCTTGTTCCGCCCCCAAACGAGCGTCAACGATTCTCCTAGGCTCAAATGCCAATAATAATAAAAAATAGTTCTTGCTTTTAAGTAATTCCGGGGTAGTTTGTTAACCTTAGTTGTTATGGACTTACTTCATAACAATACTCTAATTTCTTTTATTGATAATAGTTTTTGTTATATTGAACAACAATTATAGAAAAATTCCCACCTGAAATAAAACCCGCTTTTTATACGAATAAGCATTTAGGTAAATTCTTAATTAATACCAAAGATAACGATGATAGACTAAGCCACTCGGGTATATATCAACTTAATTGTAAAGATTTTCAGGCTTTTTATATCGGTAAAACGGCCCGGAACGTCAACGTAAGAGTAAAAGAGCACTTACGATGTCTAAATAATAATGCCTTTTCAGAATTCGCGAATCACTTAATAGAATCAGATCACTCATTCGATAAAGACTCGGGTATTAAAATATTACATAAAAATGGAATTGGAATAAGATTAAACAATTTAGAAGCCCTCGAGATCAAAAAAGCAGTTAATAATAATTTAAACATTATTAATAACCAAATTAATTTAACTAATAGTCCCATACTTAATTTATTCCGGTAATCTCAGCTGTTTCCCCCCCCTTTCCCCCTCCCCTCCTTTTTCCTTCCCTCCCCCACTTATCCTCCCTAAATAATGTCTCCCCTCCCACTCTATATGTGTCTCTTTCTTTCATTTTATATCTCTTTCACTCATTGTTTTATGTATATATATGTGCCTGTTTCTAATTATCTTTAGTTAATAATAAGCCCTGACGAAGCTTCGGTGAAGCGAAACCTGGTTGGCGACGGTTATTAATTCAAAAAAAGTGGTGTTTTACAAATTGTGTTTTTCATTTAATAAACAATTATAGAGCTTAAAGTCACCCAAATTAAGTTTAAATTAAACAAAAGCTAAAAAAATACATATTTAAAATACAAAACAAAATCGAAAATGAAATATCGATACTAATCCAAAAACTGAATACACACGTGACGTCAGATGTTACAAATACAATGGTACCAATATAGCAAGGTGTTTTTATGAGATGATTATTTATTCACTTAATGACGATTTATAAATTCTACGTTCAGTATATTACTATAATTATGTATTTAGAATCGCCGTTTGCTGATCTATATGAAGATATATTTTTAAAGTCATAATATTTTTACTGCAGTTGCTTATTAAATTATTATTATTATCCCCTGGGTGATGAAGAATCGGTGACCAGTCCGCAGGGTGAAACCAAAGCAGTCCCAAAAATATATATGGAACAAGATTTCTCAGATGTCCTAGCCGAAGAATGTGAAATTTAGTCGGTTTATACTTGTCCTGTCATCTGTGGGTTGGCTAAATTGTTGCTATTCCTACGATTAGAGACAGTCTCAGGACTGCACTTTATTCAGTTTAGATTTGGTTATTTGAACATTTCTGGAAACAAAATGACCTGCTTATAAATCTCCTAAAAGGCACATCTTCAAATTGAATGTCGAATAAAACATGTGGGCGAGTTTGATAAGGAGTTGGGATTTTTGAGGAGAATGAAGCCTAGTTATGTGTGAAATCACCACACAAATTTGAATGTTGTATGATATTATCGGAAAAATAAAATTGTTTCTGAATGTTCATATGAAATTGTATTAAGCAGGTGTAAAATCTCACTTTTGATATAATACAGAACACTTCAATGTGCAGTCAAACAGTAAATCTAAAAATATATAGATATACGAGTACAAGTTTGACAACCATATTTTGGAAGCAAATAATAATAATAATAATTGGATGATTTGTATAGCGTCGTTTTTGTGAAAAATCACCTCAAGAGCGCTGTACACATATTACTTCCTATTCAGATACAGAAACACATACTTACCTGGCAGGTCGCTTCAGATGAACACAGTTTTATTACAAAATTATAGAAAAGTATAGATACGATAGTTTTACAGTTGCTATTTTATCCTCCTTTTCTATTGATGTTACATTTATTAGAAGATTGGTGGAACGAGAAGAGTTGGTATTTATTGAAATATTTATAATTTTGGACTGGAAAATATTTATAAAATGACCATGAAAAGCGTGAGAAGATTTTAGATATCAACATGTTTTATTTATTTTTACACTTTTAGTTATTTACAGTGTTGCGGGCTGTGGACGCATTTGCGCACCGATGCGTGAATTTTTAAACTATTTCTATTTAATGACTTTAGGTAAGCACTAACCGGCTAGCGTAGCTAAGCAATTTACTGGTGCATTTCTTCCATTTATGGATATGATGGTCTGAAAATAGGAGTTTTAAGTTTAGTTCTGAATTCTGTCGAGTCTATGATAATTCTTAAGTCGTGCGGCAGTTCATTCCACGCTTTAAGTCCTGATACTCCGAAAGTACGATGACCCAAATTAGTATTAGGTGTGCGCTTTGGTTCCTTCAACCTGCCGATAGCTGATGACGCTGCTGACCTAAGGGTGGACTGCCGTGATTTGGTATTTTCGGGAATACACAGTTCTGATAAGTAAGCCGGAGCCATTCCGTTAAGTGACTTAAATACCAGCCAGCAGAGCTTGAACTGGATTCTTTCCGGATATTTGAACAAGTAGAGATTTTTGAGTTTTAAAAATTTTACGTACAAATAAAACCGGTTTACAATCAGACAAATTTGAAATTTTAGAATTTAGAAAAAGCGTTAATAATCAATTAAATATAATTAATAATCAAATATATATTTTTAAATAGCCATCTCTTGAATTTATTTTCATATCAATATTAGTAATAAAAATAATTTCATTTTAATTTTCTGATATGAGTTTGTTATTGATTGTTTTTAAATTTTTTATTAACATTTTTGATTAATCACTTGCCTACTTTAATCAATTTTTGTTCTTGTTTATAATTCTCTATTCTTACATTATTGTGTTCTATCTTTATCACTTCTCTATACTTGACATTATTATTTTTTTAGTGTTCTGTATATTCATGGTTAGGAAAGCATCGCTTTCGAAACATGTTGATATGTATATATTAATAAAGTGGTGATAACAAACAAAATTTTAATTAATTTATTAGATAAACATGTAGTGATAAACCAACAATTTTTTTTTTAAATATTACCTAATTATCTTTTTCAGAAATAAAAATAAAATAGTATTTAATTACTCCTTAAATAACAAATTCCAAGTTAAGGAATAACCCTTGACAGTAAACTACAATATAACCCACATGTACAACATATCACGGAAAAGCTGCTAAATGTTAGGTTTTATCATTAGAAACATAGAACTTTTTAATAATATTATTAATCACTTATAAGTAATATTGCTAATGAAACGGCTATCATCTCTGAAGCTGAAAATTGGAATTCATCAATTGAGAAAGGAAATTAATTTTATTTTTGGGCTGAGGCAAACATTCTAAGACATTCTGTCCAATTTTTTTGTCGTATTTTTTAAACTAGAGCGTTTTTTTGAAAATTTCACCCAGCAAATTCGGGCGGGACATAATTTATGGATGCGGAAAAAATAAATTAATAAGCCAAAAAGCATTGTTAAAGAAAGACTAATTCTACATGAATGGTAGACGAGAATAACGAAGCGTACCAAAAATGTTACATCTGATCGAATTATTATTTCCCTTGATCTCTCTTATTGAAAATTATAATATTTAACTTCAAAGATAATAGCCGAACATTCTTGTTCTTAAAAACACCTAAATTTTGTACCATTTGTTTGACATTACTTAACTTTTCAGGTCTAAATTATACTCGTATAATATATATTGATTTTGTGAGCTTTGCACCTTCATCGTTATGTATATAAGCTGCCGAGACGGAAGTCCGATTGAATACCTTCCACCGTTAACATCAGATCTGTCAAAATTCTGAGCGGGAGTAAATTATGAATATAACCACATATTTTTCATGTTAGTTTTATTTTTTATTTAAAAAAAAAAACAAACTAAGAACCTAAAGCCTGTTTTATATATTGTACAATATTTAATTAGATTTAAAATAGGTTTTTAGGTTCTAAGTGTAGTTTTTTTTTCGTTAATAAAAAAACCTAACCTAAAAGCTGTATAAAATCTTGAGCTTTACTAAACTTTAAAATAATTAAAATGCGTGACACTGCCTCTCCGGTGACTGAAATAGTTATTCCTCACTGTAATTAAACTAATAAAAAGTGTTTTTTTTTTAATTTTATACATTTTAAGAAATACACGCTTATATGGATAATATTTAGTAAAGATATTTTGAGGTGTCAGACAAAATGAGCTACTGCTATCAAAGTAACATTTTTGTTACTGTAAGATGGCTATTAAAATATTCAATTGTCCAATAAAACAGTACAGACTGACCCTAAACAAAATCAATTTCTATCATTTTTCATATCAAAAAGGTTACTTTATAATTTGGTAAAGCAAATTTTGTAGGTTACGAGTGAAGTAATGTCAGATATCTTTTAAAACATCAAAGGTCAATTAAGTTCCATTGTTGCTATATTGAAAAAGAAAATCAGTGTGAATTTTGATGAAAATAAATAAAGAAAATCATGAGCCGGACATTTTTATATAGTGACGTCACGAACTAAAAACGCGGATTTGTTTATTTTACTATAAACAAACCGTAAATTTCTAATTTTTTTAGTAAAACAAAACATTGGTTAGATGCCAACGTTTTACTCAAAATATTGATAAAACAAAATACCTACTTTTTTCCTCCCCCAAACTACTACTCAACTACTCATCCTCCCCCAAAACTGCCCTAAACTTATCATCCATTCGTGTTCTCAGAAACTTATCATGCCTACATCACCTAACAATAATTGCTCATTCACTAATTATAAAATATCTAACGGCAATAAAAAAGATAAATATTCCCTGGTTACGAATAACATGACAATATTTATAAATCTCCTACTACTATCACAGTAAGCGGAAGATGTTGCTTGTGTCGTAATGGAGGACTTAGCCAGCCGAGGATTTGAACTCACGATGTCTGGGTGAGACCCAAACGCGAACCCAATTCAGCCACTGACCGGTCGAAATTTTTTTAAGTAAATTATAATAATTATGTTTTATTATCTTCTTTTTTTATAACAAATGACGATATCCTCACTGGAATTTTCCGTGCTGAGGATTTCATTTACAAAATATGAAATTAAATTATATTAAATTGATACGAATGCTGAAAAAATTACATAATTGTGAGGTGAGGTGTTTTAAGCGCAGTTGAGTGGTTTCGGTGTTAGTCTATATTTGGTGTTAATATATTTTCTATTTCAGAAATCCCCCCCTATGTAACGTATTCAGCGTTTAACTAGATTTTTTTTAAATTTTAAATTGTTGTTTTGATTTTTGATGGAGAGTGGTATTTTGTTGTAGAGTTTAGTACCACAGTGTAAGAAGTTTTTTTTGTTCAAATTTTATGTTTGTGGTTCCTTTTTGGATGTGTTTTTTACTCTGAGATCTAGTGTTCTAATATGTGTATTTGTTATTTCTTGATTTTTTATTTATTTATTTTTTATTTATGAATGTAAGTAGTAAACATAAATCACGGTGATACGAAAATAGCTAATTTAATTTTTTTTCCGTGTTTTTCTAACAATTTATAGTTTAACCGCCCTACTCATACGAACGTACGTGATACGGCCGCTATATTATTACCCAAACGCAACAAACCATATCCCGTACGTTCAGGTACAAAAAAACTATACCCGAAACCCACAAAACATTCGTATAAGTCAAGTTTGTTCCTGCGTCATCTCGTTTAGTATTTTGAGATCAGCCGAAGCTAACGGATGTGTTCGGGTATTTTCATCTCTCCCATACAAGTTGGTATATTGTAAACATGTTTTTTTACCTACTTTTTTAATAATATCCCAACGGAGGGGTGGTTATTTCCGGAATTTAGGTAGTGCAATTCTATACATATATATAATTCAATACATACATTTAACATAGACATAGTATATCAAACGGGCCATATAGAGGCACATAAATAAGACGTAAACAAAATTCACGCAAGCTAAAACTTCTACGAAACTGGATCAAAACAACACGTGAGTTGAACGACCTCTGAAACAAACAAATAAACAACAACAAGTGCAAGTAAAATCCTGCGAAAATACCCCCGTACGGCCTATAAAAGCCCATACACGTGATACGTTAGCTTTCATTCCCGCTCACGGCTCGGTCCAAGTAACACCTCAACTGTAAACGCTGCGTCACCGTAATCAATCAGACCTGCTCTCATCAACACGCTATTCTACCCGGACCTGCTCTCACCAACAGGCGAAAGACTACTCTACCTGGACCTGCTCTCCTCGATAAATAATACTTCAACATATACCCATTCTTGTACGGGCTCTACAAGTCTCGTACACATAGTATGCTAAGATTGAGATCTTTCAACTCACGTCACATTTGACGTAGATCAATATTTTGATTTTCTTGCGGTCCGGTTCAGCGTTGGATAATATTTTGATCCATCATCATAGTCGTGCAACTTTTATTTTATTTCCACCAACGTCACAAATCAAATGTGACGTGGGTGGAAGCATTGCAGCCTAATGGAACCTATTAAATTATTATAATTTAATTGACCATTAATTAATAAAATAATTTTGTAATTAGTATTTTATGTGGGACATGATGACCTGCAGGTACCTGCTGTACCTTTATCGACATTAATTCAATTCAAAGCAGTTATTAGCTTCGTCATTAGTGGATTTCGCTTTAAACTCATATTGCCAAATTCATGTGAATTTAAATATTATGAATGATGCTTTTCGCGGCTCGCGGAGCATTATGGCTTTGTCATACATATATATATAATAATAATTGGATTACTTCTATAGCGCCGTTTTCGTGGGAAAATCACCTCAAGGGCGCTTTACAATTAATTAAATAACATTTTATTTTTTCGAAGAAGAATTCTTCTTCTAGAAGGTTTTCACTTTGTGATGTCATTATGTATTTTAATTAAAACAAAATAACTTTGTATACATCACTTTATTAATATACAATATTACTACATGTTTCGTGAGCGATGCTCACATCTTCAGGTATCAATATATACTAAAGTTAACAATTAAAATATAGAACAGTTAGATTTAAGTGGGGAGGGGTGGTAGGGGAAAGACAAGTAATTAGGAAATTACAATCAGGAAATTACAATAATTTGGAAATTACAAAGATTTAAGTGGGGAGGGATTATTCTGTTTTGTTTTTTTGAAGTGGATAATTTTTTAATTATGTAGACTTTTAAAATAAAATAAAAATAACCTGATGTTTTTAGTTCCATTTTTGTGAAAAATACCCGAGCATGAAGAGGTTATATATCGGTAGTTTTTAACTACACATGTAAGGAAATTTAGCAACTTGCTCAACAAGTTGAAAAAGTTCAAGTTCAAGTTCTCTCGGTATCATTCTGATGAGAGACTACCATTTAGAAATGAAGCGTTTCATTGCAAAGTTATGTAAAATTATGTAGTTAGTAATAGTTATGTTAAATTAGTTATGTTAAGTTATGTAAAATTACTGCATAACCAGGTTCTTCCCGCCATGCATTTCTGTATCCACTTTCCCGTTGCTTTCCAAAATTCCCTGAATCTGGGATTCCCCTTACTCTGAGTATTTTTGGACTTTGGTGAGGTATCTCATAAAATATAATTTGAAATGAAAAAAGTAGGTACTTATTTCAATATACGGAATATCTTAATTAAATTATTACTCGATTTTTACTACCGACAAATATATAGCTATATTTAAATCTTCAATAAAATATTTTATGGCGGTGTGAAATATTTAAGTCGTTTTCTAAGATATATAAAACCCCAATACAAATGGAAAAAAAACATCAATGTTTTATTATTTTATCGAAATTTTTTGAATTTAACTAGGTGTCTAATTCTCCAATAAATCAATGTCCAACTGGAAATTTACTACTGGTTTTGGGAAAAAATCCATTTTTTTATCACTCATTCAATAATTTTGTTTGAGGGGAATAATAATAATAATGATAATAATAATTGGATGATTTGTAAAGCGCCGTTTCAGTAAAAAATTACCTCAAGGACAATACTGCTTCATATTCTCTATCTAATTATGTACAAACAGATACAGAAAAAATATACTTACCTGACAGGTCGCTTCAGAAGAACACAGTTTCATTAGAAAATTTAAGCTTAGAAAAGATATGCTTTTTACAGTTGCTATTTTATCATCCTTTTCTATTGGTATTACATTTATTAGAAGATTGGTGGCACAAGAAGGAAATCATATTAGTTTTTGAAACGTGTATAGTTGACAAACTAAATGCTTCAAATAGTGAGCTAAGATCAATTTACACGAAATTAAATATCACGTCAAACACGGAACAGAAAAAAACGTTAAGATTGTTTTCTTTTCTCTTACTAAGATTAGTCAGGTCAATAAAAAGTACGTGTCTATGACACATATTAATTAGACTTAGAATTGGTGAAACAAGTGCCTCTTTGAGCAGTAGTGGCACCTCGCCTAAGTCGAAAGTTTTGTCGTAGAGGAACACTAGGAAGGGCACTACATGTTTAAGACATTTTTTGAGGAGCCATGTTGGAATCGGGTCTAATCCACATTGTTTATTTAGAGAACTAGACACAATTTTTGTGACTTCTGCCGATGTAGTGTGTCTGAACTTTATCAGAGACTCACCGTTGTAGGTGGAGGTGCTGGCGCTGTCGTGGCTCGGATTTTTTGGATATTTTCTAGGAAAAAATCTGAAAAATCTTTCGAACTTAGCGCAGCTGTAGTTGAATTTTCTGATTCACCCATGACAGTTTTGAGCGAGTTCCAAAGTCGTTGGGGGTCAGAATCTTCACCCTCAATCTCCGATGTCCAGTACTCGGATCTTTTTCTCCAAATTGCATCCCTATATTCATCTTGCGCATGAACCCAAGCCTCCCTTTGACTGGTTAACTTTCCGCGCCTGAAAATCCGCTCAAGTCGGCGCATGGTCCACTTCTTTTCGCGGAATTCTGTATCAAACCAGGAATCCGACTTGCGAACAGCGCAGGTTTTGATAGAAAAGGATGCGTATTTGTTTATGATGGTGGTTAAGGTACCATTATAAACTTCTACTAGACGGATGTCGAAATGGCATTCCTAGCAAAGTCGTGTTTGACGAGGATGGATGACTTCAGGTCTTCCTCGAACAGGTCAAAGTCAAACATTCGCCACGCTCTGGTCGTCTTCGTTTTGTAGACTGGTTTGGGAGGATTAAAATCTACCTCCGTAAGCACGAGTCTATGGTCCGAGAGTCTCACGTCTATGACTCCCGTTATGAGGGGTGGATCAGTATTTCTCGATATGAAAACATCAAGTATTCCACCTGCATTATGAGTCGAACTATCTACCCATTTCTTACATCCGTAGCACTCTAGGACATCGATAAATTTTATCGCGTCTCCGTCTGTTTTCCTATCTAGCCAAATATTTAAGTCCCCAGATATAATAAGTGCACCCGGTAGGGTGTTTACCCGGCCCAAAAGTTGAGCGAATTCGTTGAAAAAATCCTCAGTGATAGTCTTTGACCCCGGACGTTATAGTATGTGCTTCAAGGTTTTGTCAAAATAAAAAAAAACTTTACAACTTTCTTCCACTTGTTTATTTCAGACCGGACAGTTTCCCATCTAAACGTCCCTTTCTTTATGTAACACTAACTGATGTGTGCCCGGCCTTGCTCGGGATTTCTTTAATAATGTTATAAAGGTGTTAATTCTTGCTTGTCATTTGGGTGCCATAAATGATTTTATATCGAAAGTAACCCTCTATAAACAAAGAAACAAAGACACATTCATTAAAAAAAAATATTTCATTCAAACCATTTGTTTTTTTTAAATATATCTATATAATAAAGTTCTTAAGTAGGTACTTACTTGTGTTTTCCATTTTGAAAAGATTCTACCCATCATTTCTATGCGCAATCCTAGTTGTGGTGGAATCATAAAAAATGCATATTTTACTAAAAGTAATTATATTTGGTTTACTTTTGGTTTCATAGAACCCGTTTCTTTAATTCACTACTGGAGCGTTTTGATAATGCATTTAGGAGGCAAAATAAACAATAATTTCCAATACGTGAGCTCGGATCCAAGGATCTTACCGATCTGAGGTTACGCCTCAGAGGTCATTGTTACGTTGCCCGGCTTATGGATTTCTAAAGAGATTTTGTTAAAAAAAATGAACATTTGAAAATCTACCGTCATCATTTTTCTTAATGACGCGTTGAATTTTCCACTGGACCTTTTCTTTATTAAAAAATAAAAATAATGTTTTCGAGAAAAATGTAATATTTAACGTATTTCAAAGGGTCAGCACTTACTGTCGACCTATTTAGACCCGATTATTCCATCTGTGACAGAATAGCGTTTATTCTGTAAGAACTAAACCTTTTTTATTAAAAATCTGAACCATGAGTCTGTATTACAGTCTGTTTACAGTATTATTAGTTGAAGCATTTTCAGAAAGCGAGCACAGTCAAATAATAACTAGTCCTATATTTATATTATAATAAATTTATTCAAAATTATTTTTTTTCACCATTTTATTAATATACACATATCTACATATTTCGAAAGCGATACTTCCTTCATCAGGAATTATTTTCCTATTAATATTAATAATAAAAATAAATAAAAAAAATCATTTCTAATATAAATTTGTTATTTAGTGTTTTATAATAATTAAAAAAATATATTTTTGGTTAATTACTTACCTACTTTAATCAATTTTTGTTTATGTTTATAATTTGCATATTCTTACATTTTTATGTTCTATATTGATCATTTGTCTATACTTGAAATTATTATTTTTTAGCACTCTATATATTCCTGATGAAGAAAGCATCATCGTTTTCGAAACGTGTAGATATGTATACGAGTATATTAGTAAAGTGGTTTATTAATAATGACGCCACAAAGTGAATACCAATCTTTTGACGAAATTATAATATAATAATATTGGACAGAAGCCTGGCGTATAGCTTGCACCTGTAAAAAGTAAGCAAAGGACCAAGACTCGCATAAATATCGTAAGAAAACTAGAACTAGAACTATCTGTGGTTGCGACGCAACACCCTACAAACAGCTACGATTGCCTCGGGTTACTCGGTAGCGGAATATTGTGCTCCAGTGCTGACTGAAAGTGCACACACACAGAAAATCGACGTGCAACTAATAAAAAAATAAAAAATTATAGTTTTTTTTTATTCCAGAAGGAATGCAGGGGCAGTGCAATGCAGTATGTTCCATAAGTGATAATTATACAACAAAAAAAGACAATAGGTACCTAAAATAATGGGAAGAAAAAAGAAAAGAAAAAGTTTACTCAGTAAAATATGCAAAATAAGTTCATTCACTAAGAGAGAGAAAAAAAATAGCAAGTTTATGGTGGATATTTGACGGTCTCCCGTTTCCAAAAGGCCACCAAGGGAGACTCCATCCATGTAGCCGTGGCAGTAATGATGGTATTCTTGGATTGGCGTACTTTGCACCATAAGCTTCCCATGCGGTGGAAGTGCGCTGAAAAAGTGCACTCGTACTTCCAGGAACATGTCTGTAGCGCTACAGTACCTTATCAGTAAACGGAATAGTTGGCGATTTGCATTATTGTAGGTGAATTATCTTTTGCCATTGGGATGCAGTATAATGCACCCACAGTTCTGACATATGAGAGATGTACAGAATTGGTTGAACAGCATTATTTTAACGTTTGCGCTACATAGGTTAAAACGCCTTGACAGCATACCTGCTCTAACAGATATCGCTCTTCTTTGTCACTCCATATCCTCAATATCCTTCAAGTCGTCTGTGATAATATGTCATAAGTATTTGGCGCTACGAATGACATCCATTTTCCTTCCATCTAGCCATACTGAGGGTGTTTGCTTGATTTCGTTTTTACATTTGAAAATCATAACGATTGATTTAAACATATGCAAGGTTGTGGTTTTTTTCAAAATTTTCACATATGTGGAGTAGTGCGCTAAGTGATGGTGCTTACGTATTATGTATCTAATACCGTTCTAGCCTATGGCTATGTACCAAATTTGGTTAGACAGCTGTTGGAAACTCTCGATCAAACTGAATGACCACCGGTTTAACAAATCTTCAGCTATACCACAGATGAAACAAGAGCCTAACGGCCGTTTATCCCAATCCTACTGAGCAACTGTTGAGAAGAAATTTTACCTCGACACAGTTCAGATGCACAAATACACTCTTCCCAACAAAATTCTCAATCAAATTTGCGATCAATTTAGGATATCGATTTTTGTGGATTAAGTTCCCCTCAGCAGAGGACTAGTTGTAAAAAGTGTCAACAGGATGAACAAATGTCAAACGTCATTATTGGTTCCGAATCTGTTTATCGCGACTCAAATATTGAACGATAAAGATTTATTTGGTTTTTTGTACAATATGTTTTAAATAAAACTAACGAGAACCTAACTTATTTTACTTATCATAGGCTACGTTTTGTTTTGTTTTTCACGAAAGCGATTTCTCAATATTTAATATTGTATTAATAAGTATTTATAAAAATTAATGTTGTCTGTCTATCTGTCTGTCCTCGATTTTCTCGAAAATAGAAATTTGTTTTTATTATTGCTGGGAAGGTTTAGGGAGTAGTTTGAATAATACTAATAATATTTATTTGAAACACACGTTATTTTACAGAAATATTAAAGAAGGCAGACAGTCCAAATCGGACCAAATCCCGTTTTAGGAGAGTCAAATTGATAAGTTTGGTTCATATTAATATACATATACGTGAAAGAATATAAAAGAATCCTTAAGTAAATTTAAAAAATAATAATTTTTTTTAGTTGTTTTTGTTTTTAAATTATGATTCATTTTTTTGATTTATTGTAGAGTTATAATGAATTACATATGAGATGCATAAGTTTAAAGTACTATGATATGTATTTTTTAATTTACTGTATGGAAATAATGAATTACATATGAGATGTAAAAGTTTAAAGTTTAAAGTATAAAGTATAAAAGTTTAAAGTATGATATGTATTTTCTAATTTACCGTGGGGAAATAATGAATTACATATGAGATGTAAAAGTTTAAAGTATAAAGTATAAAAGTTTAAAGTATGATATGTATTTTTTAATTTACTGTAGGGAAATAATGAATTACATATGAGATGTAAAAGTTTAAATTATAAAGAATGAAATCCAATATGTAAAACTGTTGCTTTAACGTTTTAAAATCAGTATTTAGCACATTGAACACGCCATGTTTTATTTAACTAATTAACTAACAATCACGCCGGGATTAATCACAAGGGATTATTGACGCAAATTCCTCAGAGCAGCTTCCATTATAATACCGGTAGAATAAGGACAGCATTCCCACCTGACGTCTGTGCTCCAAAGATTGCAATCCGTTTGAATTTTATTGGTTCTCATTTTTAAAAAATATCTTTTTTTGTATTTTACTTACCCATGCGTTTTTATGAATAAAATTTAATTTCCAATTTTTGTTTAATTAAATACCGTCCATTTAAAAATATTTAGAAAATTTTGACTATTCCGCATAAAATCAAAACAATTTTTTTTAATGAATATACAGAAATATTTCATTGTCGGCTGCGCGAGCTTAATCGAATTTCTTCAAAATCGACACAGAACGCAATGCATTGTATCAATCCAACGACTTGACGCTACGTTCATCATAATGTCTCTTTCTAATGAACTTTTGGGCGCCCCTGCAAGGAGGTAAAATGGTCAAATGCACCGGCGCAGGTCAAGGCTTTTATTGCTAATCTGCAAGTTGAATTATTTAAAAGGTATTCTATTAAATTCCGCTTCTGAAATTTTCCATACATTGAAATGGCAACATGCTTCACCTCTAGCGGTGCTATAAATTTTCAAATTCTGTCAATTATTGAGAACATATTTCATAGAATATCTATTGAAATGTATGAAACAATTCTACTGCCATGACATTTAGTTGTGTTATACGTTAGTGGCGTGCATTTCTCAATAACCAAGGGTAAACTGTGTATAGTTTTACAAAACCGGGTATGAATTGTGCATTGATTTTTTTATTTATTGATACGGCGACGGTTTGCATAGCTCGCATATGGTAAACACTCAGGCCACAAGACCACTGTGCTATCTCCCATTTTTATTATTATTTAAACGTCCAGAGGGCTTCTACAAATGCATGCAATACAAATACATCATTTTTAAATCACATAAAATAAAAATAGAAAACAATAATTACACTTGAAAGAAGGAATAAGAAAAAACTGCGGCGAAGCTAAAAATACACAGGAATATAAAGAAACAGAAAAAAATCATTATCCAGAATGTCGATATTAAAATTAATAACAAATAAGTAAATAATGTAAAAAGTTGTAGTTAACAATAATTAATAAACTAGGCAGAAATAATTCGTTCGTACTTTTTTATGAAATTTGCCAATTTTAGATTATTGTCAAATACATCCATATCATTTAAGTATTTGTTACGAAGACTGTGTAAGCGTTGAATTGGGGAATACAAACTATAGTTGGAACGGGAAATACATATATAAAATGTTAATGTTTGTTTTGTAGTTCGTTTGGTAATGTATAGGTTGAATATATAAATTTAAGTGGGACACGCAAGTGGCCAAAATATGTAACCAGCTCCGATCTATATCGAGTAGCTTCTATAAATTAAAATTTGTCTCGCCACATGGCACACTTAAACTTATATATTTTTCCATGGTAGAATCCATTCTGAGATATGGAATACGAACTTGGGGTCTCACAAGCTTTACGTATATTAAGTATGTCCAAAATTTACAAACTGCGATAATTAAAAAAATTGTCACACCAAAGATATACAGACAAAGAAAAAATTTTAAAATATTATACGGTGCTGAGTGCCTACTTCCTGAAAAAGGCCTCCTATGGTACATCACTATTATAGATAACGCGGAGAAAGCCAATACAAAAAGCCACTGGTGCACAAACACAGCACTAGATTCACTGAAAGAAGAGGCCTAAAAATTCCAAAAATTTCAAATAAATATGGAGGTCGAACTCTTGAATACATAGTGCCAGTGATTTTCGATAAATTTAATGAAAGCTATAAATTGGAGGAAAGTGAGAGGCTTTGCGTGAAATCGATGAAGTCATGGATTTTAAATGAGCAATCTATGTATCTTTAAATTTTTATCTATGTATCTTTAATTTTTTATCTATGTATACTTAATGGCTAAGTTAAATTATGTGCCTATAATGTTAACGTCAAATGTAAGTACCTATTTTATTTAAGATTAATATATATTTATTAAACCAAAAAGAAAAAGAAATGTTTGTATATATTACTATTACTGTTAGGACTAATTAAATTTTGGTAGAACCTGCAGACAAGCTGTCACGTGACCGCTTTGCAGGACTACATATTTTGCTCCTTTCTTTATTTTACCATGCATGTATTTATGTTCTTTGGATGAATAAATAAATAAAAATTAAATGCAGGAGTTCAGAACAATCGAATTTACAATTTAAAAATATTTGTTAAAAGGTTAGATCGCTAATTTCTCGTCTGTTTTCTAAAGTTGGAATATTTAAAATATTCATTAACGAAGAGTAATTTCTGTGCTCTAAAGATATGTTAACATTAAAATTTATGAAACGTTAAAATTTTCTTTGAATTCTTTCTACTTTATGAATACGTATTTTGTAGAAGGGCGACCAGACTATGGAAATATGTTTTCTTAGACTTCTAACAAGGGATATGTTCAACAATTTTATAACTTGTAAGGATTCAAAAAAATTATTTTGCTTAATATAAATCCTAAAATTTTCATACCCTTATTTACAATTTGTTGAATGTGAGCAGCGAAATTTAGTTTCTCGTTCATTATAATGCCTAGATCTCTCATTTCCGTAACTCTTTCTAGATTTATTTCACCCGGTCTCTTTGATAAAGTTCACCAGGGTTGTCATTGCATATTCGGCTATGTCTCTTGGTTCCACAATATGTATTTCCAGGTAGCTGAGCCTTCTTTTCATCAAGGCGGGATATGGGCACCATAGGAGTCTCCTCATCCTCTTCACATTTCCTGCATCTATTGGTGTTTTTCACTCCCAACAGCTGCATGTGTCTCCTGAGGTGGCAGTGTGCCCCAGTTTCCTCAGTGAGTTTCTGTTCATATTGAGTAGTTGCCTGGTACGTGTAGGGTAAGATCCGTTTATGAGTTCTTTGGAATGTCTCATTCCGGGTGCCCTCTCCCATTCCTCCGAGTGCTGGGATTTAACTCATCTACGAATGTTTGAAAGTTTCCATTTTTTCTGCTGATAATTTATGCCAACTGAAAAAATGAGCGTTCATTTTGACCATAAATTTGTCGAAATCTTTAATTTTCTATTACGGGTGATTTTTCCTAGGGCAGGCACAACTTTTCATCCTTTATGGACTGCTATTCATTAAACTATTTTTAACTATTCAATTCACAATCGTGGCTCCCCATAGAACTAGCAAAGGGTTAATCTAACAGCTAATTCATCTCATTTACAGAACACATTGTCAGACTAGTGGTAATGAAAAGAGACGGAACTATATGAAATTCGGCCGCCAATATGTTTGCCAAGGTTTAAGCACCCGAGTAATAACTTGAAATATTATTTCTCTGCGTTGATATCATTACTGAGAGCTTTATCGGTCCGCAGCTGCAGCAGTCCGGCGAGTTCTTTGAGGCATCCATGAAACCCGCATATTTCCACGTATTCAAGGTTGAACCACTTTTTTGATTGCGTGTCCTGAACAAAATACTGTTGGGATTGTTGAAAAGAATTAAACTTTTATATTTGCAAGGCTTGAGTGTCGGATCAAATGTTATTTAATTAAAAGACTTCATTAAAATTACTACCCGGCTTCGCTTGAAGTTCAACACATTAATCT
Source organism: Halesus radiatus (assembly GCA_022606495.2). NCBI lineage: Eukaryota > Metazoa > Arthropoda > Insecta > Trichoptera > Limnephilidae > Halesus > Halesus radiatus. The sequence goes on along the minus strand of JAHDVE020009520.1, from coordinate 246,683 downwards.
TAATGAAACTCATTTGAGTCTGGTCAGATATTTTCTAATTGTACGCGTGTAGAAGCGACATGTACGAGTATTTTCAGTGCAACCAATTTACGTACAATTTAATTACACTGAAATCTGACGAATTAAAGTAAAACAATTAGTTATTCATTATGACCAATTGTTTTACGGATACGTTATAAAAATAATAATAAACTGCGTAGAATCTTGTCTTACTAGAACTTGGACGAATATTAAAAAAAATTGAATTTCTTGAACATTTAAATTAAACAATTATAGAAATAATTAGACATTATTAGGTGAGGGTAAGAGTGATTTGGAGGGGAGGGGGGACATTTTAAAATTCCATTCCACTCGATTTTACGTCCTGAAACTGATATAGTTGAATAAAAGCAGATAAAAAATAGTCATTTCATGACGCTAGAGGTGACCGCTCAAAAGTATTTGTTGCTTCAACAAATAAATTTTCTGCTTTAGTAGTTTTTCTTTAATTTTCAGCTACCCCGGAGAGATGACTGAATTAAGACTTTCATCTTAACGTTTAGCGATCATAGTGTTAGGGGAGGGGAAAGGGAGGGAAGGATGGTGAGGAAAAATCCCCCCCGTTCATGGCGTCCATTGTTAGGGCGGGGACAGATTGGACTCGACGACATCCACGTTGGTCGCCAGTGTTAGGGTGGGGAACAGGAGGGAAAAGAGGGTTGGTGAAAAGAAGACAGTGCAAACTCACCTTGAGACCAGATTCAGGACTGGCTTCTGGCTCCAATGTGGCATAGCTCAGCTGGCAAAACATAGCGATTCTCATCTCAAGGTCAATGGGTTGGCGGCAGCCTTAGAATTGGAGTGGGTATCTAACTACTTAATTGAAGAGAAATGTGTGCTTCCAACTCAGGATTTATTTATAACAAAACATGAGCAGGTAAATTACATACGGGGTTCATCACAAAAGGGGAAACCTAATATGTTCCTGACAAAATCTCTCTCTGGGGGTTCTCCAACCGGGAATGTTATTGTTAAAGGCACAAATATTCAGCACATAATAAGAAGGAAAGTTTTAGTAGCGGCTTACATGTGCAGCTGGCAATCGGGCGACGCCATCGGCAGGCCGGATTCGCAGGTAGATTATGCATTCCCACACTGATTTTAACAAGAATAGGGACACATAGATAATTCCATGTCTAGACGTGCTAGACAACAACGTGATTAGATTAGGAAATGATGCAATCGCTACGTGCTCCAAGGCACACACGCAGCTGATAGTTCGGTGTCTGGAATCGGAATGTGAATCAAGAGGATGGCGGGCAGCTCGCTTGGCGAGCCCACGCCGTTCCACGCGGCTGGAAATTAAGTGCGTACGCTTGTCTCATTGGTTGATTAACAAAGATGGCCGGCGGAAACTTACTAGATTGGTTGATAATGGTCATGTGATTGTGAGAACTGGTATTGGTTGAAACGTAACGTTTTGCAGTGGCTAGAAGTAAACCAGAAGCAAGAAGTATTATTTCTTCAACGACGAGAATCTCCTATTCGTTACGTAACAATACATTAAACATTAAAACATTCAAGTCGATGGGAGATATTTCTCTTCAGATCGTTTGTTAGATTCCGAAATGATAATGTGGTGGTTCCTACCTTAATTGCTATTTATCCAGTCCCTACCTTACGCAACCAAACACTTTGAAAAAGAGAACACAGTAATCTGACAGTAATTGTTTTGAGTGCTCTTTTGTTGGCCAGAAGAAAAACTAGTGTCGGGGAGCATGTTCGTTCTTGACATCATTCGGTAAGTGTTTGGTTATCCTTGTCCTTTTAAACCTTTAATCTATCCCTTATTAAAATCCACAAAAAACATTGTTGTCATTATTTAGAGTCCACACAACAGTTTTCCATACAAAACCCGACAATTTTTGTTTGGGTAATTTTCATTTATTCCGTTAAATAATTTCTCGCTGCCGGGCTTTGCGTGTTTTCACCTTAGCGAGGTGGTCAGTTCATTCATAAGATAATGGTTTTCAACTATATTAATAATACATGAAACGATGGAAAATAAATCAGTTTGCTGCCGAAAGCTTAAGAGGCGTGATCCATAATAATTAATCTTATCCGTTGATTGTTTTCTTTGTTGCTTATGAGCCCGGGTTGATATTATGAAATGGGAAAAACACAAACTCCCTGACAACGCTACCAAAATCTTTGATTCTAACACGTATTTCAATTACTAGCTATTTTATGCGTATATCACAATAATTCCACACCCGAACCAAGTGGCGCCAAGAGTTTAATCGAAACGGCTTTCCGCCTCCGAGGCAATATCTCGGGAAGAAATTTGGTTTAGGAATGCAATATTTCCCTTATGGAGAACGGACTGCAAACTCAACAAACTAACCACACCGTCAGGGCCACTGAAATAAATTCCACTAGACTGGTACAAGCGAAACATTAAATTACCCAATCTCTGTGAGTGACGAACCGATACATATTACGTTATGGACGAAATGTATTTCCAATCTATGATGGAAGCAGGGGTGTTCCCATAAGGAACTCCAGTCCATTTTATTGTATTTTGTTAACAATAATGACGTTCAAACTTAAATTCCAGTACATTTCGTTTATTTTCTAAAGTTTTCATAGTTAAATAATTTTCAAAGTTTCAATTTTTCAAAGCTCACCAAAACACAAATCTATGGCTAAACATCAGTAATACAATTATGTACCTCATTAGAAACTTCAACTCAAAGAATAATAACAGTATAGCACATTAATATAATCATAATATCCGTATTGGTAATTGGTGTGATTTTGAATACTATAATTTATATCGTTAAAAATAATTTTTACAATATGTTGAACAACAATTATAGACCTTAAAGTCACCCAAATTAAATTTTAATTTCTTTAAAACTAAACAATACATATTTAAAACACAAAACAAATGTGAAAAATATAAATGTTCATACTAATTCAAAAACAGAATTCGTACGTGACGTCACATGTTCCAAATGCAATGGTGATTTTCCATTCGCTTTTAAATAACGATTTTTAAATTCTACGTATAATTAATTATATATGAAAAAAGTAATATATCCAGAATCGGCGTTTGTTGATCTATATGAATAGATATTTTTAAAGCCATTATATTTTTCAGTGGAGTTCCTTATTGGCTGATCTGCAATATGGAATAATATAATATGTTGGTACTCCGCAGATCTGTAAACGTTGTCAGGCAAAACGAACGAAGAAAGGACCCAGATTTCCAAATCTATTTATTTATTTATTCTTAAATTTAAAAAGAAAACAAAAACATTAGCCACTCATCTCACTAGGACAACCGCGTGTTGAGATAAGCGGCTTTACAATTTTTGTGAAACGATAAATAATAAGTACATAAAATTATGTGAATTGTAATAAGTTGATAATAATAGGTAGGTAAAAATAATAAAATAATGAGTAAATAGTAATAAGTAAGTAATAATAAGTAATTATTAATAAGTAAATAATAATAAGTAAGTAGTAATAAGTAAGTAATAATAAGTAAATAGTATTAAGTAAGTAATAATAAGTAAATAATATTGATAATATCGAGCATACATTTAATGGTATACGAGTATAAACAAAAGTAATACAAAACATTCGTTTTTTTATTTTTTTTTATTCACTTTAGTAACAAACAGTACGTGTATAAAATTAGAAATTACAAGGATCGGTACCAATGAAATGTTTCTATGTAATATCTAGTAAGTGATTATATACATTTTACCGGGCGGGGTTAGTACAATGCTAGGGAATGATATATGGTAAAGACAAATAGGTATGTGAAAAATGTAAGGTGTTCAAGTGTATGTGTCTGCCTTTGTATATGTGTGTGAGCGTGTGTGTGTACCAATGTGTCTGAATAGTGCTATGTACTAGAGAGTTGTGTTTGCGCATTGATGTCACGAGTAATATTTTTCTATACAAAAATTCGAGTATTTCCTTCCGCATCGCATTATATACCTTTTTGGCTATCGTTATAATCAGTGGGGAATTGTGTAATGGAATAATATATTTATTTATTTTATTTTATTTTATTTATTTATTTTTATTTATTCATTATTAACGTCCTAATGGGCTATTACATATTTTAACATTTTACATGATTTTGTGAAGAGAAAAAAAATGAAAGGTTTTATGTTAACAAAAAAATAACATGATACATTATACCTACTTAGGTGAAATATATTTATGATATATATATGTGTTTATAATAATGTATACGTGCTGACACAGAGAAGTTACAAAGAGAAAAGATTTAAAGTTGCTGAAAATACTTATTTTTTTAAATAGTAATAGTCTAATGTTCATGATACATAATATACAAGTGCAAAATATAATATAATATAATATGAGTGCATGACGAAGAAAAAAAGGAACGTATTTTAATATTTCAGATGACGTACAAATATATGTAATATATAAAATAAAATTGCATAATACATAATATAGTGGATGATACAGAGAAAGAAAAAAACTGGAAAAAGTTTTTGGATTATAGATAAGTAAAAAGATAATTTTCAAAAAAAAAGAATTATGCAATAGCACCTGCGCTATAGTCGCAATGTAAAAATATCATTCAGGTATCTTTTAAACATGAGTTAACTTAGATTAAGTATGTCTATAGCAGAGGTGAATTTGTTTCAATGTGTATGTAGGTGAGAAATGGGTGTGTATTTGGTAGTTAGTCCCGGAATTATTGTTGCAGAATAACATATTTAGCCGAGTTTGTCGATGAGGTACTTTGAAGTTGATTAGTTGCAGGAGTTCACAAGTGATATCATTATTTGTTAATATGGAATAAATAATTTTAAATGAAAAAGTTAAGTCAGTTATTTAAACACTCAACACAAGTCCTACCAAAAGCTATTAAAGTGTCATTTAACTCCTACGTTTTTGACTAAGTGATAATAAAATAATTTTTAAAAAATTCGCACATCGGTGCACAAATGCGTCCACAGCCCGCAACACTGTAAAGAACTAAATGTATAAAAAAAACTTTTTTGCAAATATTTATTAAAAACTTTTTACACTTTTTAAGGTCGTTTCATAAATATTCTCCAGTTCTATAAATTATAAATATTTCAAATAAATACCAACTCTTTTCGTGCCACCTCTAATGCCATCTAGTGCCATCTTCTAATAAATGTAACATCAATAGAAAGGGAGGATAAAATAGCGACTGTAAATATCATATCATCTCTAAGCTTAAATTATCTAATAAAACTGTGTTCATCTGAAGTGGCCTGCCAGGAAAGTATTAGAATATGGTATTATCGGATGGGGCAGTGCTAATGATAATATTCTTAATTTACTCATTACAACACAAAAAGCCATCATTTAAATTATGTAAGTCCCTGTAAGAACTAGCACTGACTAAATCTTTAATAACCTTATCATTATGTCAATAAAACAATACTACTTTACATTCATAAATTCAAAAAACAAGAAATAACAACACTCACACATATTAGAAACACTAGATCTCAGATTCAAAAACACATATAACGAGGAACCACAAACACATTTGAAAAAAAAAACTTCTTATACTATGGTACTCAAATTTACAACAAAATCCCACTATTCTTTAAAAATCACCACAACCATAATAAATTTAAAGATCAAATAAAACACTGGATACGTTACACAGGGAGATCTGAAATAGTTAATATATTAACACCAATAACACCGAAACCACCCAACTGCACTTAAAACACCTCACCTTAGATTCGTCCATTTTTTTCATCAAGCACATCAATTTAATATTTTGTAAATGAAATCCCAGTGGAGATATCATTATTTGTTAACTTGTTATAAAAAAAATTATGTAATAAAACATTATTATTGTTAATATCATATTTAATTTTGACTGTCAATGTTAAGATATACGTTGATATTAAATGTCCACTTTAATAGAAAGACGTTTATTTTTTTGGCGAAGAGCTTACCTAGTGTAATAAATGTCTACAACATTAGCCACAACGTTTCAAAGGATAAGACTTTCAATAAATGCCACAGAAATCTAATATTGTCACCTACTACATACATGTTGCTTATATGTCGGTTTCTGTATGTCACGCCCTGCTCCTCCAAACAATCAGTTCCACTTTTGCATTATCTGTTTACTTCGGGAATTCTGGGACTTGGTCAGAATTCTCAAATCACATGTTTTCTAAATTAAATGTCAACGAAAAGGACGAAGCTGAACGAGAGGGTGTATTTTGCAGGAGCTAGACGCTTGCTAATATTTCGGAGAGTCAAGAGGGATGTCCCAAATTATGTGATATGACAGGACTATTAGGGTGTCTTTATTACTTCTTTGTGTTCCTGGATGTTCATAGAAATTTAAATTTAATATGGTAATACCTTAATAATAATAATAATTGGATTATTTGTATAGCGCCGTTTTTGTGAAAAATTACCTCAAGGGCACTGTACAAACATTACTTGCTTTCTTCTATCTAATTATGTACAAACAGATACAGAAAAATATATTTCCCTAGCAGGTCGCTTCAGATGAACACTAGAACAGATTATTATAAAATTTAAGGTTAAAGATGATATGATTTTCACAGTTGCTATTTTATCCTCCCTTTTTATTGACGTTACATTACAAAATTACTTTAAAAGCATAAGAAGTTTTCAATAGACATTAAGATTATTTTTTTAAATATATTTAGTTATTTACAGTGTTGCTGGATGTGGACGCATTTGTGCACCGATGTGTGATTTTTTTTACTTATTCTATAAGTAACTAGGTAAGCATTAACCGGCTAGCCTAGCTAAGCAATTTACGTGTGCATTACTTCATTTTATGGATATGATTGTCTGAAAAGGGGAGTTTTAAGTTTAATACCTTGCATTCGTTTTGCATATGGATTACAGTAATACGCAAATCGTATAATGTTCTCAAATGCTTGGGACTTAACATAATATTTGGGATAGTTAAATAAATTGTCTGGATTACTGTCAACTTACCTACTTTAAAAAATAAATAAATTTATTTACATTTTACAAAAGAAAAAAAACAATGAAAAAAGACCCGATAAACTACTTTTTGTAGTTTGTCTAACGGGAGATTGTTATTCATAACTCCAAATTTGCAGTTTAGGTTACAAAACGTATATAAAATAAAAATATTTCTCAATTGAAACGTTGCTTGAAATGGCTTTTAGCTGGTTACAAAACGTATATAAAATAAAAATATTTCTCAAGACTTGCTGAAAAATATTTCTACAAAAAATATGTAAATAAAATGAAAACATAAACGACAACAATAAATAAAACATAAAATATTATTTCCTTATTATCTAATACAAATAGATTCTCTTAGCTACCCAACTTTTCAATATTGTTACCAATATACGATACTTACCAATTGTTTAGTTTTAATACGGTTTTTTTTAAATTTTTTTATTTGAGCGGGTAATATATTTAAACAGCTAGGAATCATGAGAGATAAAGTTTTTTGTCAATATTTGTTTGTATGCTTCATTAAAATCAAGGCGAGTATTGTGAGTGTGCTCTAGTCTATTTGTATTATATATAGGGTTATTAATGTGCTGAAATATAATTTTGTACCACAGAACTGATCTTACTGAAAGAATTTTGAGACTTAAATAAAAGTATGGAAGTATCTCCTCGCAGAATTAATCATTGGTCGGATATTGTTTCAGATTTATTCAACCAATAACACGAATGTGAAAGACCTACGAGGGTTATAAATGTTCTATTTCCAGTGAAGCGCATTAGGCAACTTGCATAATTACGTAATTACTCGTATAAGCAATCTATGATCAAATTGCTTGTTTTTTTGTCAAAACTACCCATAGAGATAAGACTGCATAGGGACCTTCGTACAACATTTTATTTAATACATTTTTTTTGGATTAGCTCCACACAGGAGGACATGAGGAAAATAAGTTCCGTCAGTGCATATGTCATCTTTGAGGATGCTGTGTGGAGGAGAAGAAGACGGAGTGACCCTGGGTATGAAGAGACACATGTTGTAGGTTGTATACAGAGGCCGGCAAATCATTTCACTGATGGAAACAACCCGTTCTCGCGGGATAAAAAATTTCAACTGTATACAATGTTGAGCGAGTGTTTGGCATGTTTCCCTACTGTGCACAAATGCCGAAGGAAGCAATCACACTAGTTCCTTGGAGCACCATCGATTAAAATACCGGTAGAACAAAGACAGCATTCTCACCTAATGACTGTGCTCTAAAGATTGCAAACCATTTGTGAAGAAATCTATTAAACGGGTCGCCCATTTAAGCACGGAGTCAATGGTTATTTTCTGGAATTTTGGGAATCCAGATCAGAGGTGGCTTCCTCATTCAACGGTGCAGCGCACTTTATACAGGAGCAGCTGTTGTTAAAGTATCTGCGGATCCTGCACAGTACGTTTAGCTTCTGAGAGGCTAAATTGACCAATGCAGCCCCCGTGCCCGAGCTGGTCACTTAGAGCTATACCACGCAAATTTTCTATTTATTACAACAACAAAAACATAATTATAATATAATACATCATATGATTTTTTAAACTTCCTGTAGATCTACTCTCCATAAGTTGAGCTCCAGTAGCTCGTGGTGATGGGAGGAGTATTTACATACGTAATTATAAAATAATCAAAATAATTCAATATGTAAACAATATTAAAAACATATTAAATAACTACAAACGTAAATCAACAGAACAATTTAGAAAAAAAAATAGTAATCTATATGCTAGATAGTATATATTAACGGTACAATATATCATTATCTGAGTTCAGGGAGTTAATTTGCTTTTGAACTGTTCATATTTCAATGTTTCGGTTTCATTAAATTTGTTTTTGGACAACAATATGCTCTAATTTCTTCAAAAGATTGGTATTCACTCTCTGGCGTCATTATTAATAAATGAACTTAAAATTATTTTGTATTGACAACTTTATTAATGTCTATTACACATGTCTATCTACATGTCTCAAAAGCGATGCTTTGGTCTTAGGAATTTATGTTGTATTGACAACTTTATTCATGTCTATTACACATGTCTATCTACATGTCTCAAAAGCGATGCTTTGGTCTTAGGAATTTATGTTGTATTGACAACTTTATTAATGTCTATTACACATGTCTATCTACATGTCTCAAAAGCGATGCTTTGGTCTTAGGAATTTATGTTGTATTAATATTTCAAAGTTGAAATATTCCTTAATCCTCTGGAATTTCGATGAATATAGCCAAGCATTTTCATGTCTTTGTTGTTAATTGCGATTATATGGGATATAAAATTCTATTGAATTTTAGCAACAAAATATTTTCTCTCGGCAGATTCTAGTTTTGTTTGTTTCGAAGTCATTATCGGAAACATGAATTACTCATCCCATTTTCTTGGTTCACTAAAGAACTTTTTTCACAGATTTTTTAATTACAAATTTAACGGTTTCCAACGCTTCTTCCGCTTCAGGAAAATAGTAAGAGGTACACAATAGCCGCCATTACCTTCAGGGTTGGTTTGATTGGGGAATAAACAGTTTAAACTTTATTGCTTATTGGAAAATCTACAACTTTGATCCAGTCATTTTAAATAAAGACCTTTAATTTACGTTGAAATTTTAACAGGAAATCTTCCAATGAGCTTTACGAAAATTAACCAAATAATCAAAGAGGTTCCCATGGCGAAATTCAAGACTGGTTTATATTATTTATCTGATATTCAAACAGCTGTTTAATTATGCGTTAGTTAATTGTCATTACCAAAAGGTTACGATAAATTAATATTTCAAAGGAATGTTCACTCCAATTTAATCCATTATTACTTTCCCGCTGTCTGCCAGAAAGCACTGAACTTTATTTATTTTGCCTAACTAGGAACAAATCTCGTTTTAGGACATTAAAATTGACAAGTATAGTTCATATTAAGTGCCATTTTACAAAAATAGAAGGGAAAAAGCTAGTATTGACATAGTATGGTAATATCATGTATCTAGAAAAAATTACGATAATTTAGTATAAAGAGATGTGATGAATAGAGAATAAAAGAACTTATGTGAAAAACAAGTATTATAGGGTAAACAATTATGTATTTGTGTTTGATAGGTATTGGTTGGTGCTATGAGGAAATAAAATGCGTTTAAAATTGAATACTAAAAAAAGATAATATTATTGAGTAATATTGATAAGATTGACTTACGTATCACTCAGCTTTATAAGCCGACGACGAAACTCCGGGATGCAGCAAATAGTTAATAACATATTTTATATATTTTATTCAGTAAGTACAAAAAGTAAAGTTAGTAAATTGTTTATAACCAAATTTTTGTCCTTTTTCCTTCCTTAGTTGGGATTTTTAATCCAGTTGATATCTTTTCCCAAATAGCACAACTAATGTGAAATAAAAATAGTGGATCCAATATTTTTTGGCACATCCGCCCCATCCCAAAGATGCATATTCTAGTAAAAAAATGCATATGGCATGGTATACTAGTTTAAAATCTTTTTCACAGAGATTATTTCTAATAAACACGAATAGTTGAATAAGTTTTCTGACGGAAGTTGAGTTGATTTGTTCGTCCCATCTCAGAAATTTATCTATGATGATTCGCAGATACTTTATACTACCTACACATTCTAAGTTAATACAAGTACAGATAGTTGGGTCATTGCAATGGTGTATAATAATGTTTAATGGTTCCTTCGGTTGTCCCGCTTGAGTTGCACTAAAACCTAAAAATTCAGTTTTATCAGTATTTAGTGTAAGGAGATTATTATCTAGCCATTGTTTGATCTTGTTTATACCAATTTCAGCTTTGCCATGAACATCTTTTCAGTTTTTGCCTTCAAATAACAAGACTGTTTCATAGGCAAAGGTGATGATGTGATTGGCAAGGTTACTGTTACAAATATCAATAATATAAATATTAAACAAAATAGGCCCTAAAGTACTTCCTTGTGGTATACCAAATTTAATGTTTTCTGGATCGCTTAGAGTATCATTAATATACACTCTTTGACCCCTATTTTCTAAATAGCTACCTAACCATTTAAGTAGCTGTCCCTGCACATCTATGAGCTGTAGTTTTTTTAAAAGAATTTTATGCGAGATGGTGTCAAAAGCTTTGGCGAGGTCCAGGAAGAGCGCGATGCATTTTCTACCTCCGTCAATATTATTGGAGATGATTTTTGTTAGCTTACAAATGGCATTTTAGGTGCCTAAACCTGGTCGGAAACCATATTGTCTATTTAAAATTATTGTATTATTTTCAATGTATAGGCTGAGATGGATCTTAACAATTGGCTCCCATTGAAGTAAAATATTTGTTAGCGAAATTCCCCATATTTTTGGGTTCGGAAGAATTTATCCTATTAATCTCCAGAGATTTTATTTTGGGCGATTTATTAATTTTTGTTTTGATAATATTTTGAAATGCTCCCCACAAACGTTTTGGAGTGTAAGTATTTTCGTAAATAATCTTTTTTATAATAATTTTCCTTTACAGATTTTATTAAATTTTTGCATGAGTTCCTGTATTTGTTATAGTGAGTTTATACGAAATTATTCTCTGGACAACTTTTGGCCTTTTTATTAAGTTGATTCCTTCTGTGAATCGATTTGATAAGGCCAGAGAAGATCACAGTGAGTTTTAATTGATTGTTAGAAATGAGTTTTTAACTACTGTGCTTAGATATACGAGTATATGGGTGTAGTTTAAAGTTGAATTCCTTCATCGCTAAGTCAACATCAATTTGATCAAGTACATTTTTGCCAGTTTTCTGAATTTGAGTCCTCAAGTAAATGATTGTAGTCTATACGAAGAACGTATTTTATTTTAGAAGTTGGAAGAGGCTTATTTTAATGGCAAAGTACTGTAGTATAGTGGTCCGAAATTGTAGGATGAATAACAAGGTGTCAAAAAATTATATTTTTTAACGTTAATATGGTTCAGACGGGTTTTACTTGTGGGTTGTTCACGAGTAGGGATGTTGATTGTCTGAATGAAGCCATTTTCGGTAAAAAGACATAAAAAATCGTGACAGTGACGGTGACATTCGGGAATCGTATTAATAATGAGATCGCATATCGTGATTTGACATTCTAACTTTTTTGAGCTGTTGGTGATTTAGTGAAATGCGGGTCATGTTGTCCGTATTAAGAATTATTTATAAATATATATATATATATGTTACTTGTCTTATCGAATAAGTATTATAAACAATAAGTACTATTATATTTATTTTACTTATATAGATAAATAAACAGTGATTGTCCTGGGATTTTTCTATCGGTAGCAACTGCTGTGGGCAAAATGGGCGACACCTACAAATTTTTGGTTAGTACCCAAATCCGATTCACCGTTTCGAATTTCGAAAGATAGAATCACTAATACATCACGGATTTCAGCACTGTTTCTGTATGTCTATTGCATCAACACTGGTATATGGTAATCAACACACACTATTACCTCTTGAGATTATTCACTGTGAGATGATATTTTGTTAGATTCAGATTAGCACTCAAAGTTCAATATTTATAATAATAATAATAATGAGAATTATATCTTTATTGTAATTAAATTTAACTATAACTAAAAGACATGTATAATATAATAATGTAAGTGTACGGTGTTTTTTAAAGTAAAATAGAAAATAATATAATAACGGTTATAGTTGAAGTTTCACACAACGCGCCTTACTGGGCTAGCCTGTGTTTTTATTTATTTCGTAAAAAAAACAATCATTTAGGTCGTTTGCGAGTGAAAAAATACGCTCATGCGATGCGCGATAACTACTTTAACTACACTTACACTTTGCTGAGTTGTACCGAGGGTATTTTGCTTTTAAATTTAAAAAAAATTGCGTACACACAAGACACAGCTAACCTTTAGAGTACGTAAAACGGTTGAACTTAAATGAACTAGGCTAATTTCTAATTATTTTTGCTAATTTCGAATCATTTCTGTGTCAGACGTGTGGTACACAGGCGAACTTTAAGGGGTAGCTGATCCCGATCTGCGAAGAGGGCTGGGGGAGAGGGAGACATAACCTATCGTTCCCTTGCGAAGGGGGAACGATACCGACAAATTAACGACTTTTGAATTTTCGTAAAACTCCATTTTGTCCCAAAAATATCCGAATTTGTATAAACTCCTTTACCAAAAAAATTCTCTGGGGGCCTCGTCCGTGGTTGATGCGAGGGTTTGGGTGGTAGTGCGGAAGGGATCCAGGGTCAGCGGTGGTTAGAATAAAGAAAGCAAGTCGGTAGAAGCTGAGCAAGGTGGGGCAGTCGAGGTAGAGAAGTATTTCTCGGGACGAGAGTTGCTGGCTGACTGACAAATAGCCGTTTTTTGCTGTCTATTTGTAACCCCAGCCAGGAGCTAATCATATAATCAGCTAGTCATTTTTAAAAAAGCAGTGACGGGGCACTCCTTGCCACCTGAACAATATATTTCATTATTTGCAATAAAATAAAATTGCGTCTTTTGGCTAGCGGAGCCGGGCCAGTTGCGAACATCAAACATTTATTTTTCGCTTCGTCCTGTCCCCGTACAAGTGCCAACAATATAATTACATTAATACATTATTCTGGAATAGACCAAGAGGCCCAGACGTCCGACACAATTTCATTGTAATTAGTCGGATCCATTTTACAAACTTGCCTACGAAGAAAGTTTAGGCGAAATGCTTTGATGGATCATCACTAGCAATAGATATAAGTAAAAACGACAACAGACCTAAGGAGTTTTAATAATAACAATTATCTGAATTAGCAAATCATGTTTTAGAAACCAATCATTCTTTTGATATAATTAGGGGTTTAAAAATTTTACAACCGGTTTACAATTAGACAAATTTTAAATTTTAGGAAGCAGAAAAAGCGTTAATAGTGAATTAAATTTAATTAATAAACAAATATATATTTTTTAAATAGCTATCTTTTCAATTTAATTTTAATAATAAAAATAAAACCTTTTTTAATTTCTTACATAAATTTGTTATTCAATGTTTTACAATAGTTTTCTTTTTGCATTTTAGATTAATTACTTACCTACATTAATCAATTTTTGATTATGTTTGTGAATTGTCTATTCTTACATTATTTTGTTCTATATTTATCATTTGTCTATATACTCGACATTATTATTTTTTAGTATTTTACATATTCCTGATGAAGAAAGCATCGTTTTCGAAGCATGTGAGTATGTGTATATTAATAAAGCGGTGAATACAAAATAATTTTTAATTTATTGACGGATATAAGAAGTAATTCTTAACATTTATTTATTAATTACACTTTTTTGTTATTTTATGGCTTTCACCCATTAAGGGCGATCTTGGTTAGATTTTAATAGTACAGAAAAATTAGTTACTTTTAAACAAGATATAATATTTGGGCAAATAAAATTGAGGCAGATAAGATAAGTTAAACAGTGTAAATTTATGTGCTTTTAATCCCCAATGATTTAAATTTTAATGCCATTTTTATAAATGTATTTTGCTAATAAATTGTTAATTTGGGGGGAGTTGAGACTTACAGGGCAGGGAATACTGGTAGGGAGATTAATTTTAAGTTTCATCAATTCATGCATAAAGTTTGGAAATTGATCATTGATAGGACACTCAAAGAAATTATGGTCCAGAGTATCCTCTAACCCACAATCACAGTAAGGCGAGCTAACTATATAGAATCTGGCGAGATGACAAAGACAACAAATGTGACCTAGTCTCATTCGAGTTATGGGGGAAATATATTTTTTTGCATGCAAGTGTATTTATGAAACCAGGGCTTGACAGGAATAAGCGGTTGTGTTAATGAGTACTTATGACCTTTTGTTGGAGATGCTATTTTTCATTTAGAGGACCATTGTAGTTTGTGTTTACTTTTTAGAATAGGAAAATAGTCTCTAACTGGAACAGGAATATCATTTAACGGACCGTGAACAGTGGTTTCCTTGGCAGTGGAATCCGCTATTTCGTTTCCAGTAATACCTAGGTGTCCTGGAATCCAAGCCAGGACCACTGACACGTGTGATAGTGAAATGAAATACAGGAGGTCTCTGATAGAGCAGATTAGGGAATCTCTATTAGAATTGAGTGGGGATGAACATATTTTTTATAGTGAGCTAAGCGAATCTGAAAGATTGAGGGCGTTTCTAATATTGCACGATTTGACAAGATGCAGTTCTTCTATGATAGCTATGCATTCAGCCGAGAAAATGGAGCATTCTTTGGGAAGTTTGTGTTGGAGACTCATCTTCTTGTATGGAACATGCACACTGGCCCGCAACGGGAATTCTGACTGAGTTTGGAACCATCAGTGAATAATTTTATATAGTTTGGCCAATTTTTTTTCAATAATTTGGTTAAATTCTACAATATTTGCTTGAGCTGAATTGTTTATATATTTTTTTGCTTATTCCTAAAAACTGGTGAACCTTGGGATGGAAAATAAGGCTTTCATAGGAACACGAGTATAAGGGAAGAGATTCATTACGATTGATGTTATAGAGATATAGAGTTATAGCAATCATAGAAAAGGGGGGGGGGATGTTTTTTTTAAAACGGATTTGAAATAACATCATACTTTAAAGATTGAAGTTTAGGAATCAAGGGATGGGATGTTATCAAGCAATATTTTGAAAATATATTTTTCTGCTAAACATCGCCTTCTAATATGCAAGGGGAATTGATATTGCTTTCACATTTTGCGATAACATGATTTATATGGGAGTTCCAAGTAAGCTTGGAATCCAAAAACATTTCCAGGAACTCAACATCCTTAGAGATAGGGATGATTTCATCGTCAAATCTCACCTGAATATCTGGGAGCTTTCGACGACGAGTGAAGGTGAAAACATTGCTTTTGGAAGAAGAAAGTTCAAGGCCATTACTATTTAACCACGCCAAGAGTTTTCTAAGAGCATTGTTGATTGCTGATGCTGCGATGAAAAGATTGGGGGATATTTTGTGGAACGTTAAGTCATCAACATATTGGAGTATGTCGCACATGAAATGGATAGATTTTTCCAGATCGAAAGTATAAATATTGTACAGAATCGGGCTTAGGACAGACCCTTGCGGGAGTCTTTTGAATATTTGTCTAATGTGGGGAGAGGATTCAGGCCCGTCTACAAAAATAGTTCTCTTGGAGAGCAAATTAATACTGAATTGGACCAATTTGGGTGGGACGCCAATTGCCAATAATTTTTCTATTAGAATGGGGATAACGACATTGTCAAATACTCCGCAGATGCCTAAAAACACTGCTATGCGATGTTCGTTTTTAGAAAGTTCTAATTTAACATCTGTCAAAAGAGAGGAAAGATTATCAAGGGTACTTTTACCTTTTCTAAATTCAAACTGCTAACTTCAAAAATCTATTCTTAATCATCCTTTCAGCTACTTTGCAGGGAGTTAAAGAGAGAGCAAGCGGTCTATAGCTTGACTTCGACTTGGATCTCTGTTACTCTTGCAAATGGGAATGATATTTTGGATTTTCCAGTCTGGGGAAATAATACCAGAATCCAGAAATATATTGATAAGAGATAAAAAAGTAGGAAAGGGAATTGTCATCATTCTGTCTGATGAATATGTTCAGAATTTCATTCCTGCCTGGAGCAGAGTCTTTGAGGATTTCCGTAGCTCTCTTTAACTGTTCTATGGAAAATGGAGCATCTAACCATCAAGACGAATTTGGGGTAAAAGATGGAATAGGTACTTCATCAAGATTAGGAACATAAGGGGGAGCTATTTTGCTAAGAAAGTCAGAAATCCAAATTGCTGAGTTGTGAGATGACTTCAGTAGGGAAAAGGAAGCTCTAAATATGCGAATCATCGACCAAACCTCCCCCGCTTGAGTGGCAAGGGATATGCTAGTACAGAAGTTACGCCAGCTGTTTTTTTTAAACGAAATAAACGTTTAGTCACAGCTTGGGCATACTTGGCTGTTAAGTAATTTTCCATTGTCATCTAATAATAATAATAATAATAATTGGATCACTTCTATAGCGCCGTTTTCGTGAGAAAATCACCTCAAGGGCGCTAAATCTGTTGGCATTATGTCTTATTGGCCGCTTTTCTTTCCTTCAACACTCGAAGGCATTCCTCATCCCATCAAGGGGGAGGGCGAGCCTTCGTGCCTACAGGAGATGATTTAGGTATAGCCTTTTCAGCGAATTTAAGAATGGACTCAGACCAAGATTTATAAGTGGAGGTGCAATATTCTGAATTAGGGGTAGGAAGGTAGAGGGAAAGAGCCTGAATAGATTCTCTGATTTGGGACCAGTTGGCTTTCTTTGTAATATATTTTGATTTAGTTTTAAATGGTTTAGTATCTAACCGCTGAGCCAAATACAATTATTTACTACGTAATCACTTAATTTCAATAAAATTATAAATACTATTTCAAAAAATGGACACAAATATTAGAATTAACTCTACGAATCACAAATTATTTTAAAAACTGCAAAATTAACAACAACATTATATAAATCGATTGTGCGAAGTATTTTGGAATACGCATCCACTATTTGATCTCCGTATTAAGAGATTCATAATTACAGAATTGAATCCATATAAAGAAAATTAACCCGTGTGATTGCATATCGTGAAGGTTTATCTAATAAATTTAGAACGTGTAATGATCGAATTTCGCACTATAAACTACAATCTTTGTCAGTCAGACGTAAACTTTCTGATGTATTCTTTGTACAAAATTATGCATGCATCAATTGATTGATCAAACATTTTATCACAAATCAACATTAATTCACCAACAAGTAAATCAACAAGGAGGATAAATTTTTTTTTTATTTATATTAAAACCTATCATACAAATACGGTATATTTCTCTCCTTACCGCGGATCTTAAGAAATTATTATACTATACTCGTATACTACTCTAACAATGAAATAGACATTTTTAATGACACAAAATAATAAATAAAAATAAAACAGTTTTACCATTAATATCAAACTGATAATGTGATGATGCCCTTTATTAAGTACCAAAACAGTGTACCATCAGCAGAGGTGACAATAAGGAGTTAGTTTATACACGTACTTTATTACACTTCTTTTTCATTATTATTATCATTTTTACGAGATAATGTTTGTTGGTGTTTATTTTACTTATTGGTTATTATTGCTATGTAAACATTCATATATGTAAGTTTTGGGCATATTGCCGTTTTTACGTACTACTCGTAAAATAAAAATTAAAAAATTAAAAATTACCAAATAACAACAGCATGAAAAAAAAACACCTTGCTTGATTTATTACCTCCGACCCACATATATCAAATCTCTAAATATACTGTCTCTTTTTTATGCACATTCAAATAAGGTACTTAACTATTTTTAACACTCTCTATCTTTTTTGTCCAGATTCCGTTTTTTCCAATTAATTTGTAAAAGCTAGAAGGTAAGAAAGGAAACAACTCAGGATCATGATATTACGTTTTTTTTATTTACAATATTTTGTTCCAGTAAACCTTCTGCGAAGTTTACTCAGCTTTCAGTAATGAAATCATATTTTTCCAGTATAAATGTAGGGAATCCGATTATTTACTCAACTGAAAGAGCACAATACTTAATGGTTCAGCGGATGTGATTCTAAGGAGAAGAGACAATATATCCCGCAGCCTGCGGTCATCTCGCTCCGAATCTCAGCAAACTAGAGTCCGTCTTAGCAAACAGCTAACTCCAGGCCTTGCCCAAAGACTTGCGGGAAACCAAATGGATACGTTCTATTGTCTGTTTAGTCTGTAAAAAATCTAGAATAGAATATCAAACGTTTCCATTCAAAAAATATTATTGTAGTCTGACAAAAGAGGAATCTGTAATCTTGGAAACTTACGTATTTTATGTAATATAAAAACTAAACATTATGGAACTGTCTGATGTTCAAAGGGAAGATGTTGTTGCAACGCGGGAGAGGGGTAAAGTCCAAAGGGAGAGTTAGAAAAACTTATTAATAACTTTGAAAGCAGCCTTTTTTATCAAGGTCGATCCAAGAACGAACATGAATTCATATTAATGGAATTCCGCAACCAATCAGTTTTAAAATTATAAAATAACACTTAGAAATTTTGAAAAGGCGCAAATCGAAATGGTCAGGTAATCAGAAATTTATTGAAATGCCTAGTTTCAATTTCATTTTTAGCCGAAATGGTTTGCTAACGAATTTTGCAAATTAATTAGATTAATGAACTCCACTGAAAATATAATGGCTTTAAAATATATATTCATATAGATTAGCAAACGCCGATTCTGAATACATTACTTTATTATACGTATAATTTATAAATCGCTATTGAAAAGTGAATAAAAAATAGTCTCATCAAAACACCTTGTTATGTTGGCACCATTGCATTTGGAACATCTGACGTCATGTGCGCATTCTGTTTTTGGATTAGTATGGACATTTTAATTTTTGTTTTTTTTTTTATACTTTAAATATGTATTTTTTAAGTTTTGGCGAAATTTGAACTTAATTTGGGTGTCTTTAAGCTCTATAAGTGTTGTTCAATAGAAAAAAACTATTATTAATAAAATAAAATAAATTAGAGTTTTCACGAGCAAACCAATTATCAATGCGGATATTATGATAATATTAATGCTCATCACTATTATTATTCTTTGAGTTAAAGTTTCAAAAAGGTAAATAATTTTATTACTTATGTTTAGTTATGGTTTACTATGAATGGAATATAAAATTATGTACGGTAAAGCTCATCCTTGTTTTTGAGATTTGACATTCTAACATCAAAACCGACCAAAACCGAGCGGACATAGATTTGGAGCATTTTGACAGGCCTTGAAAAATTATTTTAACCGTGAAAGCTAACTTTAGAAAAAAAAAACAAAATATACTGGTATTTAAGTTTGAACGTCATTATTAAAAAAATAAAATGAAATTGGAGTGGAGTTCCTTATTAGGTTTTTTTAAGTAGTGTATTGACGTGAAATAGGAGTCGTTGTCTCATTTCTGACCCCCGTTTTCAATGTTTTATGTGAATACCGCTTCAGAGTCCCAACTGCTCCCAACCGTTTGAAGCCAGTGGGACTAAGACTTGGAGATAAGTGAGGTCTTTTCTGAGGCTCAGGGAGGCAAAGGAGACGGGGAAGAAGACAATTGGGTTAGTGTCTAGGTTTTCAGATGTGGTCACCAAACACGGCTAAAGCCATTTCAAGCAACGTTTCGATTCTGAAAGACAACCATTCAGAATCGAAAAATTGCTCTAAATATATTTAGCCGTGTTTGGTGACCAGATCTGAATAGCCAGGTACTTCCCCACAATCTTCTTCCTCACATTCTTCTATTCCTCGCTATCTTTAGCATCATAACATACCCCAATTGGGGATGCCATAGTCTCACTGGCTCCACACGATTGGGAGCAGTTCGGACTCTAGTGCGGTACTCGCATAAGGACCAGATATTTTTGACATATATGCCCCTTAGTCCCCAGCGTAAAATGGAATGTAAAATATTCATACAAACCCAATATTCCAGATTCAGTATTTGTATTCAGTTAGGAATTATAATTCAACATACAATATTACACTGTCCATCCACGTATTTCTCCATCTAACCAATTATTTTTATCTATTTTCTTTTTCGTTTATAATATCCCTATACAACCTATCTACCTACATGTCACACAGGCACAGCTGTCAACTAAACAATAGTTCAATAAGCTATGATCTATGATATGTAATTTCATCTCGCCGCGTTTGGTCCATTCAAAACAGTTTCCTAACATTGACCAGCTAACGTCTTTGGCTTCACTCTGCGTAGTACAATCTATCTAGTATAATCTATGACTGACATGTTACGATACTGGTGACGTCATATGTCATCATCTTTTGTAAATCTTGTTTGATAATCTTTCTTAATGATTTAAAGTGATATGTTTGTTTTCACCAATGATAACTAAGTCATAGGTGTAACTGACATGGTGCCAACTAAGCGGGGTCTGAGTTTAGCGTGAATACCAATAGACTGAACGAAATGTGAAAACTTTAGTTTTTAAGATGAATTTCACTGTTCAAACGATGATATGTTACTATATTGAAAATCGCACAACTTTAAACATTGATGAAAGCGCGTTACATTCAGATTCATTCGAAAAAAATCCAACATAAATTTCTAAAGTGCATTAATTGTAAACTCGATATTCTCATTGAATGTATTAACTAAAATTACTTCATGAAAAAACTAAATTTACTAAATCTCTCAAATCGAAGAATTATTTTCGACTTGATATTTATGTTCAGAATTGTAAATGGTAGTATAGACAGCCCTGATTAAATTAACCTCATTCGATTTCATATGCCTACGAGAGCAACTCGTTCCAAAATCCGGTTTAAATGTAACAACACCTGGACTGAGCATTGCAAACACTCGCTTGTACCTAGATTACACGAAGTTAGTAATAGATACTCGATGTAGCGGATCTATTTAATTATTAATATCTTTTCAACCAATATTAATTTAATCATTGAATAAGATAATATTAACACATCCCAAATGAACCACGAAACCGAAAAAACAACAGAAATTAAAAAGATTTCAGTCGCATCTGGGACTCGAACCCAGGACCTCTACCTATCCGGGGTAACCGCTTAACCAACTAAGCTAATGAGACCAGTACAATTTAGGCCATTTACACCGATATCATACTTCATGTTCAAGATTTATTAATATTATCCTCCATTTTTATAAATCCCATATTATTGGCTGCTGTCCTTATGATGATTGCAAAGTTTCATCCAGAACTCAATTTCAATCGGAACAGAGACTCGGATATTCCTACCAGATTTTTATTTATATGAGACATCTATTGACTTATTGTACAAGTCTGGAAAGAAATATTCAATTTATTTTTTATAACTTATTGAAGTTTGTAAACCTCATTGTAATATTTTAATCATTGAATAAGATAATATTAACACATCCCAAATGAACCACGAAACCGAAAAAACAACAGAAATTAAAAAGATTTCAGTCGCATCTGGGACTAATATAAATAAAATCGGGTAGGTATATCCGAGACTCTGTTCCTATTACAAACTTCAATAAGTTATAAAATATAAATTGAATATTTCTTTCCAGACTTGTACAATAAGTCAATAGATGTCTCATATAAATAAAAATCGGGTAGGTATATCCGAGACTCTGTTCCGATTGCAATTGAGTTCTGGATGAAACTTTGCAATCATCATAAGGACAGCAGCCAATAATATGGGATTTATAAAAATGGAGGATAATATTAATAAATCTTGAACATGAAGTATGATATCGGTGTAAATGGCCTAAATTGTACTGGTCTCATTAGCTAAGTTGATTAAGCGGTTACCCCGGATAGGTAGAGGTCCTGGGTTCGAGTCCCAGATGCGACTGAAATCTTTTTAATTTCTGTTGTTTTTTCGGTTTCGTGGTTCATTTGGGATGTGTTAATATTATCTTATTCAATGATTAAAATATTACAATGAGGTTTACAAACTTCAATAAGTTATAAAAAATAAATTGAATAATATTAATTTAATTTTGAAAATAAAACAATAACTTTGTTTTACATCACTTTTATTTATACTTTAGCAGACCGGGTTTCTTCAGGGCAGTATACAACTAAACTATGAACTAAGAAGCACATGTATTATAGATTGATACAAACAGGCGGGTGAAGGGCCAAGGGTGGGAGATCAGCAGGTACCTGCTGACCTGGAAGGGTGTGTACTTTGTTTATTGGGAATAATTTAAGGATTGGACTTTTATTTAACTTTATTTGATTATTTACGAGTCTACTATTAGTGTTTTTGGCTTTCCTTATTTCTAATGCCTCTAAGTTATCCAGTCGAATGCCGGTTCCATTTTTATGTAGTAAACTAGTGCCTGTATTTTTATTGAATGTGTGGTCTGTTTCTAAGAGATGGTTAGCAAATTCGGAGAACCCTTTATTATTTAGGCATCTTAAGTGTTCTTTTACCCGGATATTTACATTACGTGACGTTTTGCCTACATAGAACGCCGGGCAATCTATGTCTACTATCTGTTTCATATGTACGCATATCTTTTTACTTTTTTACATTCTAAAGGAACTTTTATTCTTTATATACTCTCTGATTGTACGATCTAATAGTACATTTAATAGTTACCTTTTTAATTACTTGTGCTAAATTCTTATACTTGTAGTTAACTGTGACATGTAATTATTGTTTATGTTATATTTATACCGTTGATGTTAAATAGATACATAAATAAAAATGAGACGAAACATGACGATAAGAAATCTTAAACCAACATTTATTTAAATCAACGATTGTAAATTACGCACACACTGTAAAACCGCTGAACAATATATAATAATTAATGAAAATACAATAATGAAGAAGCGACGGGAGTGGCGAAGCCCGATCGTGTAATAAGTATTAAATAAATAGTGATTTAGTAACATTTAAAAGAAGAAAAAAAAATTACCCAAATAACACATGAGTGCTTTTTTTCTCTTTTTTTATAGATGAAAATGCGTTCACACAGAATGTAACGCCACTTACGTCGGGCAAATGGGAAGGCCTGTTAAACTAGATTCAAAGAACATAATGTGCATCACTATATTAATTAAAAAAATATTTACAATTTGCAACCCATCTCTTAGAGAAAAATCACGTTCCGCTTGGCAATAACGAGTCAAAACTTTACATGTAGAAAGGAAAGGGTTCAAGATAAAATAAATTGGAACAATTAGAAATGAATAAAAGTACAAATGATTCAAATATAACATTAATAAATATTTTTTAAAAAAATGTTCACTCCACTCCACTCTCGTATTCAAGAAACATAAATTAAATGATTCACAAAAAATAATCAAGAGAGAGGTTTTCCAACCATTTTCATAACCGGGGTAGTAACGAATGGCAATTAACAATAGTATTCGCATCATTATAAAACAATTAATTATTAATCCTCGTTGAATTTAATGTTTCAAAGACCCAATCATATCTGGGGCGCTATTCCCGTTCTTTTTAAGGAAGATACCTTACTTTTTTCCTTAGGATTAAAGACTTCTTGATTAACTGCGGAATTCCGGTGAGACATAGTAAAAAGATCCTAAATAGAGATCCTAAATAGATTGTGAAGAGATTATTTGAAAACACAAATTGATGAAATATCTTCGAGTGACATAAGATTTTGAACTAAAACAATTATATCATATTATAATTAATTTTAATACATTTTTATTTTATTTTTAAATATCATAAATAAGTCTTCTAACGAAGAATCACGTTTTTTAAAAAGGTACCTTCCTCTTAGATAGTAATGACCTTTTTTGTCTGAAGTTCTAAAAGTGACATTTGAATTTGTGCCGACTTGACATGAATTGTCAAAAACGTCAACATCTATTTAATGTTTAATAATGTTTACTAACTAATTATGTTTAAAGTAAATAATAACCTAATTGGTAACATACTTAATATTAAGTTTTTCTCTTGTTAAAACATCGCAAATATTGACATTTTTGATGAATGTCGCTCGCTGAATTCAGCTGACAGCTGTCATTCGACAGAACCGGAATCGCAGTTAAGTAAGAAGGCTTTAACCCTAAGAAAAAAGTTAAGGAATCTTCCTTAAAAAGAACGGGAGTAGCGCCCCTGATTACGTTTAAAGGGGATTGAAGTGACAATTAAGTCTCATTTAATGGAAGCAATCTTCCCAACAACCCCTCCATTGATTTGCTTGGTGTAACCTTAAGTGGCCAGCTCAAGTAAGGGGGCTCCATTGAAGCTGGGGTAAAGTTAGCCTCTCGGAAGCTGGGCGTATTGTGCAGATCCCGCAGATACTTTAATAGTACACAACTTCTGACTCCGTACAAATCGCAAGTGCACTCTACTGTAGAATTTGGCAGCTACCTCTGATCGGGAGCCGCAAAATATCTTTAAAAACACTTGACTCTGTGCAGAAACGGGCGGTCCGTTTGATACATTCGCCTATCTTAACAAACAGACTGCAATCTATGGAGCACAGAAGTCTGGTGGAAATGCTGTCCTTGTTCTACCGATGTTTTAATGGAAGATGCTCTGAGAAATTAGCGTCATTGATCTCTTCAGCACCAGTACGTAGTCGGGAAACACACCAAATGCTCGCCCTACATTTGCACACGATTGATATTTGTTACATGATAACGGGTCGTTTCTACGACTCGTTCTTGTGTTCAACAGCTCGGCTGTGGAATGATCTGCCGGCCTCTGTGTTCCCTCCCTCTTACAACATGGGTCTCTTCAAGACCCGAACTCACTTCTTCCTGACCTCTATGGGCGTTAAATAAATTTTAATTGGAGGAAACAGATTTTAATAGTAAGTGTCTTACAGAATAAAAAATTTGATTGTCGCGATTGATTTTCAAGTAAATCTTTTTTACCGAAAATGTTAAATTTACATCTTAATATTATTACAAATCAAAACATGGTGGCGTAATCACAGTTTGATAATGGCTTTCAACGCCGAAATAGCTGTCACAATAATAACAAAACATGGTGGCCTAACCGGAGTTTGATAATGGCTTTCAACGCCGAAATAGCTGTCACAATAATAACAAAACATAGTGGCCTAACCGGAGTTTGATAATGGCTTTCAACGCCGAAATAGCTGTCACAATAATAACAAAACATAGTGGCCTAACCGGAGTTTGATAATGGCTTTCAACGCCGAAATAGCTGTCACAATAATGACAAAACAAGGTGGCCTAACCGTAGTTTGATAATGGCTTCCAACGCCGAAATAGCTGTGACAATAATAACAAAACATGGTGGCCTAACCGGAGTTTGATAATGACTTTCAACGCCGAAATAGCTGTCACAATAATAACAAAACATAGTGGCCTAACTGGAGTTTGATAATGGCTTTCAACGCCGAAATAGCTGTCACAATAATAACAAAACATGGTGGCCTAACCGGAGTTTGATAATGGCTTTCAACGCCGAAATAGCTGTCACAATAATAACAATACATGTTGGCCTAACCGTAGTTTGATAATGGCTTCCAACGCCGAAATAGCTGTCACAATAATAACAAAACTGTAACACTTCCACTGTAGAGCCTATTAATAACATTACGAAATTTGGTTTATCTAATTTTTTTTACGAATTAAACACAATAACAATAAATACTTAAATATTCATAATTTCTTCTTATTAACAAATAAATTAAAAATTACTTTGCAATCACCACTTTATTAATATATACATATCAACATGTTTCGAACGCGATGCTTTCCTCATCAGGAATATAAAGAATACTTATATTGTTATATTCTGTATATTCCTGATGAGGAAAGCATCGCTTTCCAAACATGTTGATATGTATATGTTATTAAAGTGGTAATTACAAAGTAATTTTCAGTTTATTTATTTATGCATAAATATTCAGTACGATCTGAGCCCATTGTTGCAGACCTCAGAATTCTTCAAATTAAGTTGGAAGCTTTGACGTTGAAGACTTGTGGAATAAAAACGGACTAATTTGATATTAGTTGAACACAAATAAATTACCCTTTGATTTTTCTATTTGCAAAGGGCTTGTAAGATAGCTATTTATTTTTTTTATTTTAATATATTTTATACAGTACCATTTTACATAATATATTCATTTTTAAAGTATAATAAAGATGTTTTTTGTGGTGTTTTATAATGTGGAGTGTAAGGTGGGTTTGAAGAGGTGATACTGTGAATGGAGTGAAGCCAATTTTTGTCAGATCGCCTTCTTGATTTGTTTGGATGATTTTCTCACCTGGTCCCTTCCGCACAAGTAGCTTATTCGATTTAAACCGAACAAAATCGAATTTCACTTCCTTAGCCCATTGTTTAGTTTTCCACAGGAGTTATTTAAAATTGTTTGGCCTTCCTTTTAAATTATAATACTGTATCTCTGTTGCTGTGGTTATTGAAGCGTATCAAGATTTTGTAGGGGGTGTTAGGTCTTTGGTCCTGTGTTCTGCTGAATTGGCGCATGTTCTGTCGTTGTAGGGGAATGGCTAGAGCGCCTGCTACCCTTCCTTTGGCAGTTCCCACGCGCGCAATTCTACTCCTGCCATATCCACGCATTCGGTGAGATTCTACTGTTCCATTGGAGCTATACGTAACTCGAGGCTTTTTATTCTGCTCTCTTATTTATGTTTTCTTCTTTCGGGTGAAGGATTTATGTTTTGAAGCGGCAAAGTTCTTTCATTGGGGATATAATGTCATCTGTTGCACACTTCAAAATTTAGCATTTATTTTAAGTTAGGACAGAAGATGTCACTGTTTAATATTGTAGGATTAGTTTTCATAAACATATGTTTTTTTAAACGCTTTGTAGTTTTATTATTATTTCGGTTCACTAGTTTTGCCGTTGTCATTATCAATTTGTGTTTATTGAAGAGATTTACTTCTCAGCAAATATTGCCAATTGTCAAACAATACAGTTTTGGTTTAGTTTGTATGCGTTTCACTGAGAATATAAATTTAAATGACGTATCATACAATGTAATATTAGTAGCATTATTTTAGTTCACTTTTGTTTTAGTTTGCAATGATTTTTATTTAAGATTATGATTATGCCAAATTTAACCCCACAAAGTAACACAATATCACAGAGTTTTTACAGTTCACTTTTGGCAATGTATTAGAATGAATTGCCGTAATTTATCTTTGAATGTTTTCAAATCAAATTGGCGACGATAAATTCAAAAAATAACACTTTTAAACACCGTAGGAGAAAAATTTGTACTTTACTAATATTCAAGACGGTAGGTAGATCTTTCTATGAAAGACACCTTTATGTGTTTTGATTGGCCTCATTGTACTTTACTAATATTCAAGGCGGTAGGTAGATCTTTCTATGAAAGACACCTTTATGTGTTTTGATTGGCCTCATTGTACTTTACTAATATTCAAGGCGGTAGGTAGATCTTTTCTATGAAAGACACTTTATGTGTTTTGATTGGCCTCATTGTACTTTACTAATATTCAAGGCGGTAGGTAGATCTTTCTATGAAAGACACCTTTATGTGTTTTGATTGGCCTCATTGTACTTTACTTATATTCAAGGCGGTAGGTAGATCTTTCTATGAAAGACACCTTTATGTGTTTTGATTGGCCTCATTGTACTTTACTAATATTCAAGGCGGTTGGTAGATCTTTCTATGAAAGACACCTTTATGTGTTTTGATTGGCTTCATTGTACTTTACTAATATTCAAGGCGGTTGGTAGATCTTTCTATGAAAGACACCTTTATGTGTTTTGATTGGCCTCATTGATCTTTACTAATATTCAAGACGGTAGGCAGATCTTTCTATGAAAGACACCTTTTTGTGTTATGATTGGCCTCATTGATCTTTACTAATATTCAAGACGGTAGGCAGATCTTTCTATGAAAGACACCTTTATGTGTTTTGATTGGCCTCATTGTACTAAAAATTCATGAAGCCCAAAGAAATTTATAACATTTTTCCTGTATTGTTGCGGGGTAATATATCTGTTACGGTGCCAGGAAATTCCTCGAGTTCGGTTGATCTACAGATTGCCTGTAATTCCTTTATATTAGTTTTATCATCCAACCTACTAATATTCCTCTCTTGAATATTTTTTAATCGGATGTTTTATATAGAATCATTCACAACCTAATTGACAGCCCTGCCATCCTCACCACTATTAAATTAAATGTACCGACGAGGAACACAAAACAATCTGTAATATTTTTCTACAACACTTACACAACCAACTATCACTCTCATTCATTAACCAATAGGATGCATGATCTGGGCAACAAGTTTGGAGGTATTGTTGATATATTTGCAAACTCCATTTATACTTGAAGCGTCATCTATACCAGAACTTTTATGAATCCTACAATGTGTAGTATTGTAGTTGGTTAATGTAGTGTTAATGATTTGTGATATAATATTGTTTTAGTTCTCTATGTTACTGTTAAACCTTTAAAAATAATTGTTGATTACATTTTGATTTAAAATCTCTATATACTTATAATTTGTATTATCCCTCTATTATACTATGTTCTCAAATCCATTTAAAAACCCAGATGGGCGTAAAATTAAATAAATAAATCATTATATTAAGTATGTCTTAAGTGTAATTGCTTTATTTGAGTATTATTGTATATGAATCCATCAAGTGTAAGTTTTCTTCTGCCTCTATTTTTGTATTGTAATTTATCATCATAATTAATTATTAAATCATCCTGCTGACAAACTGCTCTGGCGGATTAAAGGTTTGTTTTTAATATTTATAATGAAGACTAAAAAATTATAAAACAGTTTGACACCGCACAGCCGTCAACCGTTAAATGTATGCTTAAATGTAAACTGTAACATTGATAATAAGAATAATTTCTTTTCTTAATTTCTAATATAAATTTGTTATTCAGTGCTTTATAATAATTTTTGTTTAATTACTTCCCTACTTTTATCAATTTTTGTTTATGTTTAGAATTTTTCTATTCTGACATTTTGTATTGTATGTTCATCATTTGTTTATTCATTGATTTATTCTTAAATTCAAATATAAAAACAAAAACATCAGTCACTCATCTGACTAGGACAATCCTGTGTTAAAATGTGCGGCTTTACAATGTAATAATAATCAATAAATAGTAATAACTAAATAATAATACATTCGTAAAATAAGTATATATTAATAAGTAAATAATAGTAAATAAATAATAAAAACTAAATAATAGCAATTAAATAATAATAATTAGTAAATAATTATCAGTAAATAGTAATAAGCATATAATAATACACATACGATATTTAGTAAATATTAATAAGTAAATACTAATAAGTACATAATAATAAAAATAGGTAAATAATAATATGTAAATAAAATTATGTAAATAGTAATCTATACTTGACATTAGTATTTTTTAGTATTCTATATATTCCTGATGAAGAGAGCATCGCTTTCGAAACATGTTGATATATATATATTAATAAAGTGGTGAATGCAAAATAATTTTTTTTTAAATAAATTTATTAATAATGACGCCACAAAGTGAATCTTTTGAAGAAATTATAAAAATTGAGTTCTAAAAAAGGAACATTTATTTTTTATTTTGTTTTGCATTTACAGACAGGATTTTCGTGCTTTATTTTCCATATTGAACTGGTAGGAAGTCTTCCGCATTGAATCGATATAGAACGTTCTCTGGTCTTCGAATAGAATAGCATAATAAATCTATTCACGAATTACATCTCTGAAATTAATACCGCCTTATCTTGGTCTATCTTTGCATTTCCTCCATTGTCTGCCACGAGTCACTCGAAATCTCCTCTCGATTTTGCAATCTTGGAGGAGTCGATTCCGAGGAAGAATGTAAAAGTAAGTTCGTGCTAATCTCCGCTTAGGGTGGTGAGAGCGGAAGGAAGTTTAACGGAAAAGGGGAAGGGGTTGAACAGGTTTACCAGGGTGGGTGGATCACCATCCCCTACAAGAACTCATATAGTGTTCATACTAGAAGTTTCTGTTGATATTTTGAACTACTTAAGAGAAAAAATGTATTATTATTGTATAATTAATATTTATTTTACATTTTTATTATTGGTACCTGATACGCTAGGTTGGGCCGTGTTGTATCAAGTAGTCCATTTCTATATAAAGATATAAAATAATTTATTTCTTTAACATTATTACATATGTGTAGTACACTACAAATTATTTAACATAAAAGGTTTTTTAATCAAAATAATTCATTTTAAAATGGAATTCCACCAGGAATTGACAGTTTCAAAATTATAAATATGTACATCTATGCTTTTCTATTAATTAGAAGAAAAGTATACAATATTATTGTGTTATATGAGACAGTAAAATATTGTCCCGTTTTCTATTTTCGCCCATTTTTATTTTACTTTCTCCGTTTCCCGATATTATAATAATTGTTTAACCCTTTTCAAATGGAACAACTTCTTTAATTCTTCATCTACTTCCTCACTCCACTAAGCAATGCTCAAAGATCTTCGGGCAGGAAGTAATAACAATATAAATACCTAATCTCCATTGCGCGGGGAACCGAAATTTACATCTAATCCGGAATTAATTCATCTCTTCGTTGATTACACACCGTTTAAAATATTGATCACTTACCATTTCTGTTTAGTACAGGTAAAATAAGGTTTTATAAATGACAAAATTGCTACATTCGTAAAATTTTCGTCACACATTCATCTTGACAGTAGAATTGAAGAACTGCAGAGTCTCCGTCAAAATTAAAGTGGTAGAATACCCCTCTAGGGGGAAGTGAGAGGGGAATTTTTAAAAAATTCATGTGTCACAGCTAGGTCGAGTGAGATGTCATTTACTTGATTCCATCTGTGCTGAATCGAATGGCATCGCTTCCAAGTCTTTAGAATTAATATTTGGTGAGATAAGATGAGTTCTTCGTGAAAAAAATAACATAATAATTCAAGCGAAAAATATTTTATTTCGTTATAACGGGATATTTAGTGGCTCCTTCCTGTATTTAAATACAATGATAACTGATCTTTTGGAGTTGTACAACAAGCTATATGAGTTTGCATACTCTTCGCACAATCGCACCAGTCGTCTCATCGCATTAATCGATGGTGCGAGCAGACCATGTCATCCGCGTAGATGATGTTATTACTCCTCTGTTCGCAGATATAGCAACCAATCCGTGGGTCGTTAAACTCTTATAGGAGTTCGTTAATGTATATACGAGTATTAAATAGAGTGGAAGACATATTACCCCCTTGCTTGACTCCGCTTTTAAAGAATAGGGGTTTAGAAGAAGGTCCGGCCCAATAGAAATGATTTTTTTGCTATATAATTGAAAATACACTTTGTATATACCACTTTACTTAAAATATATAAATATTTCTACATGTTTCGATAGCAATGCTATCATCTTCAGGAATAAATGAATACATTTATTAATTAATTGAAGAATTAATAAAAATTAATATTATTTTTTTAATTAATTTATTGAAATTTAAATTTAATTTAATTTAATTAAATTTATTTATTAATTTATTAAAAATTTTTTTTTTTTTTTATTAATTAGGAAATGACATCTCACTCGACCTAGCTGTGACACATGAATTTAAAATTAATATTAATACATTTATTAATGTATTCATTTATTCCTGAAGATGATAGCATTGCTATAGAAACATGTAGAAATATTTATATATTTTAAGTAAAGTGGTATATACAAAGTGTATTTTCAATTATATAATTAATAATGATGCCACAAAGTTATCAATCATTTGAAGAGATTTTTTTTGTTGTTATTTTGCCCATACCAAATAGCCAGCATATTGACTTCTGCCGATGGGACATCTCGCTGTATGAGTTTTTCCCGTAAGTGGTGCGACACACGAATGAAAGTCTTGCTAAGGTCTAGAAAACATCCATAAACGGTTGTTTTTCTTTTTTTGTAGTAGTTTATTAATAGTGTGTGAATAGTGATGAAATCACTTGCATGAGCTTTGTACGGCCTTCTCACGGCGGAAATGTTTACGTTATTTTGACGAGTCTTGTGGACACACCGCGCTCCTGGCGTCCAAGGCCGCTCCCAAACAACAGTTCATTTTTTTAGCAAATTAGCAAACGAAATTAATCAAGATTAATTGAAAACTTTGGTATTGACTTTGTGGCGTTAATAAATTAATTAAAAAATATGTTATTTATACACACCTTTATTAATATTTTAAATAAATCGGGGGTACATAAATTAATTTGAAACGATTGCAACTATTTTTACATCGGAAAGACTTCTAGTAATTTCAGTGTTACAGTTAAGGAACACCTAAGGTGTTTAAATAATAACAAATATTCTGAATTTGCAAATCTTTTTTAAAACTAATCATTCTTTTGATATAAATAAAGGTTTAAAATTTTTACATACAAATACAACCGATTTACAATTAGATAAATTTGAAATTTCAGAAATCAGAAAAAGCGTTAATAGTGAATTAAATTTAATTAACTGTCATTTTTTTTAAATAGCTATCTTTTGAATTTATTTTCATATTAATATTAATAATAAAAATTATTTATTTTTAATACAAATTTGTTATTCAATGTTTTATAATAATTTTTTATTAACATTTTTGATTAATTATTTACCTCCTTTAATCAAGTTATGTTTACGATTATAATTTCTCTATTCTTAGAATATTGTGTTCTGATTTTTATCATTTGTCTATACTTGACATTATTAATTTTAGTATTCTATATATTCCTGATGAAGAAAGCATCGCTTTTGAAACATGTGGATATCTGTGTATATTAATAAAGTGGTGAATACAAAACATATTTTTAATTCATTTATGAAATTAATTGTGTCCATAATAATATGTCGGACCTTTGGACTAACGTTCAACATCGATTGATAATTTATATTTATTTACTGTGTTCAAGTTTAAGTCGTAAAACTCTTTTGTTTTAAATGTATTGTTTAAAACAATTTATAAATAATTTCATTAAAATATTGGTATTCATTTTGTGGCGTCATTATTAATAAATTACTTTGCGATCACCACTTAATTAATATATATGTTACATATCAACATGTTTCCTCATCGGGAATTATTATTAATTAATCAGTATTTTATATATTCCTGATGACGAAAGCGTCGCTTTCGAACCATGTTGATATTATATATGGAATTAATTTATTAAAACTGTTATTATATAATATTTATTGGAATAATATATTAAAGCTTATAAACCTCATTGAAATATTTTTTATTAATTAATGATAATATTAAAAAATCTCAAATGAAATATGAAACAGAAAAGACAAAGAAAATAAAAAATAATGGGATACGTCCCAGACGAGGCCGTTACGTTTTTATTATCTGTATCTAAATCTAAAATCTCGATTACTTTGCACATTTGGGAAGTATGTTTACGAGAGATGGAAAGACTGATAGGGATATTAAAAAAGGGTGAATGCAGGAAACTCTATTAACGTAGTACTGAACGCGGTTGGCGCTAACAAAAAGTTGAACAAAGAAGCCAAGCTGGCAGTCCACAATGGAGTGATGATACCATCTCTGATGTATGGCAGTGAGGCAAGGAATTGGCAGAGGAAGGATGAAAGTTTACTGAATACCTTAGAAATGAGATCTCTGAGGCGAATGTGTGGTAAACCCTTGTATCATGATGTGAAAAATGTTGAGATTCGTAAAGAATGCAAGGCTGATGTGAGCGCCTGTGCAAGTGGAGCGATTGTGTGACGCGAATTTGAATGGAAGAAGAAGCCGGAGACGTCCGAGGAAGACATGGCATGATCAAGTGAATCAGAAACTTGAGTTAGGCCATGTCAGATGTTGGAATAATAGAAGAGAATGTATGAGACGTAAAATGTATGTAAAGTAAATGGTATTAGTTATTACGCAATTAAAAACCTTTAAAAATATATATATTTATTTATTCATTAACGCCCCAAAGGGCTTTTACATATTTTAACATTTGTATGATTATGTGTACAGAACTTTAAAAAAATAACTTGATGCACAGTTGGTATATAAGTGTAACATATTTATAATATATATGAAGGTATAATAATGTATAAGTGCATGCCACAGAGAAGTTACAAAGGAAAAGGTTTTTAATTTGTAGATACTACTCTTGTTTTTTTTTAAATAAAAATAGTACTAACCTGATCTGCATGATACATAATACACAAATGCACCATATAATATAATATGAGTGCATGACATTGTGAAAAAAAATCATTGTGTTTTGTAAAAATGTATGAAATTGCATAATACATAATATAGTATATGATACATAGAAAGAAAAAAGAGGAACAAGTTTTTGGATTGTAGATGAGTACAAAGATAATACATATAAAAAAATAGTAATTAAACAATAGCTCTTATACGATGCTCTTATAATTGTTGCAACATGAAAATATCGTTCAGGTATCTTTCAAACATGGGTAAACTTATATTAAATATATCTATAGCAGAGGTGAATTTATTTCCAAGTATATGTAGACGAGAAATGGGTGCATATATTTGGTAGTTAGTCCCAGAATTATTTTTACAGAATAACATATTTTGCCGAGTTTGTCGATGATGTACTTTGAAATTGATTAGTTGTAGGAGTTCACAACAGTCTAATACAGAATAAATAATTTTAAATAAAAAGTTAAGTCTGTTATTTTTCTTCTGTTTTCTAGAGTATGTATTATGAGTGTATTTAGCAAGAATGTATAGTTTATGTATTGTGTTGGTATGTGTAGTGTGAAGTTAATATATTCTGCATGATACTTGCTCGCACTTGTCAAGGTCATGCGTTGCTCGACACTCGGAGTCAGGATGAGGCATTGATGAGACAACACGATTATATAGGTGAAATAATCATATAATATAATTCACTTATTTAGTCCCCTTTGTGTAAAGTACACTAAAGGGTCCGCCATCTAAAGTTTTTTTTTTCAACTAGTGCTTATTTCGTGAATGGTAACACTTAGCTCATGTCTGATTTGACAGATAATTAGTTTTATCCTTCCGCTGAGCGAATATGGTTGTGTATACGCTTGAACAACGCTGGGAAATATTGCGACATTACTTTGAAAATCATGGTAATGTTGCAGAATGTGTGCGAAAATTGCGTACGGTTTTTGGAAGAAGAGAAGCACCGTCAGCTCCGTATGTTCGTTATCTTGTGAAAAAAGTGAAAGAAACTGGCATCCTCATCGATAAACCAAAGCGTGAAAAGCCAAAAACAGTGCGTACACCCGAGAATATCGATGCTGTGGCAGAAAGTGTGCGTGAAGCGCCATAAACATCAATTCACCGTCGTTCTCAACAATTGAACATTTCGGAGACATCATTGAGACGAATTTTGCATAAAGACCTTGGTATGACGCCATACAAAGTCCAATTGGTTCAGGAGTTGAAGCCAACTGACCATCCAATGCGTTTTCGCTTCGCTGAGTGGGCCTGCGATCGACTTACAGAAGATGCCGATTTTGCCAAAAAAAATCATCTTTTCGGATGAAGCTCATTTTGATCTTGGCGGGTATGTAAACAAGCAAAATTGTCGTATTTGGGGCACAGAAAACCCGCACGCATACATTGAAAAGCCGGTACACCCAAAACGAGTCACTGTTTGGTGCGGATTTTGGTCCAGAGGCATAATTGGGCCATTTTTCTTTGAAAATGAGCAAGGAGTGGCCGTTACAGTCAATGGCGATCGTTATCGGGCCATGTTGAACGAATTTTTGTTCACAAAAATTGAAGAGGAGGATATTGGCAACATTTGGTTTCAACATGACGGCGCTACGTGCCACACAGCCGAAGCTACACTCGATGTTTTGCGCCCTGTTTTTGAAGATCGCATTATCAGCCGCAGAGCTGATGTCGTTTGGCCACCTCGGAGCTGCGATTTGACACCGTTGGACTATTATTTGTGGGGTGCCCTCAAAGATAAATGTTACGCCGACAAGCCAGAGACAATTGACGCTTTAAAGGACAATATTCGTGAAGCCATTGGTGAAATACAGCTGCACACAATCGATAATGTGCTTAAAAATTGGACCGATCGTGTAGGCTACTGCATGGCCAGCCGCGGCAGCCATTTGAATGAAATTATTTTCCATTATTAACCGGAAGGATTGTACTTATAAATAAAAAAAGAAATTTGAGAAAATATTCAGTAGTTTTTTTTTTATAGCATTTTCAAAAAAAAAAGTTATTTGGCGGACCCTTTATAACAAAACATAACAAGTTCAGCACTAATTTCTTAGGTATATAAATTTTAAAGTCAAAATCATAATTGAAAATATTAATTATTTAAGTTTGATGAATCGATTGCATCTGATTACTCTTTCTGACAGGAGAGTTAAGTCAGCTCTAGTTGTATTATATATAATCATTATCAACCCAATTGACAACCCTGCCATCCTCGCCACTATTAAATTGAATGTACCGACTAGGAACACAAGACAAACTGTAACACTTACACAACCAACTATCAGTCGCATTTATTAACCAATAGGATGCATGATCTGGGCAACTTGTTCTCAGGTATTGTTGATATATTTGCTGTCTCCATTTATACAGTAAAGCGTCATCTATACCAGCACTTTGATGAATCCTACAATATGTAATATTATAGATTGGTAAATGTAACGTTAATAATTTGTGTTATAATATGATTTCAGTTTTCTATTTTATGTAACTGTTAAACGTTTGTTCATTACTTTGTAGTTTAGAATCTCTATGTACTTGTAATTTTCTATAGCTCTTTATATTATGTTTTAAAATCTATTTAAAAGGGGCATATAATAAAATAAATAAATCACTTTGCCTTCAACTTCTTTACTCCGAATAAATATCATATCACATTAAATGCATCCATCAGCCGAACATCCTCGCGTCTAAATTCACCCATGAATAAGGTGATTCAAGTGAGGCGATCAGCGAAGATATAACTGCATCTGCTTTAGATGTTTGAGTGTAGGTACCAACGTAGTTTAATAACTATGCACTTAACTGTACTGAAAGAAAAAAGACAGACTAAATAATTCTTAAAAACCATGTGATTTTTCAACCAGTGACTTATTTAACGAATTTAATGTCTTGGATTTAAAAATAATATACCAAAAAAATGTGTTACTTCAAATCCATAAAGAAAACCTAAAATTAGAGTCATTGAGCGCCAGGCCGAGAACCATAGGACAAATAATAATCCCTAAACTTAATACAACAACAGCTCAACTCCATTACACATAATCACCTAAAATGTTTTAACGAACATTCTAAAGAAATACAAGCTGTTAAAAATTGTGAAATTTTTAAGAAAAAACTTAAAATACATTTTACAAGAAACTAATTTTAGCTGTATATTATGAGTTCTCTTGGAAAAAAATGTATATATGTTTATATACACACATTATATAGATATGTTTCATTTCTAAAAATTTCCTTATAATTTTTTTTTTTAAATAGTGTATAGATACTAGAATGTCATGTTCAATCTTGAAATTAATTAAATGTATAACAAACCACAGTAATACTCCCTCTCTAAACACGAGAATTCCTAAATTAGGGAGGCATTAATTAAGTATATAACAAAAAATAACATTCCTACTCTTATTCCCATGTAAGCAATGTTGTTAATTATCAAAAAAAAAATACTTTCCTATTTATTTGTCACAGAAACTTAAAAAAAATCGTGTTTACACAATTGCTCTTTACTAATAATTTTTTTTTTCCTTTCTTTCAGGTAACTCCCTCATACACAATTGCCTAGTTCAAAATCTATCCCTGAAAGGTAAGTTTTTTTTTTAATTCTGTAAAGTTTGTTTTGTATCTAAATATTTATGCATGAAAATCGATTTGTTAAACAAAATGATTATTTCATTACCTCAAAAGTGACGATAATTAATTGTTTTCGTATAAATATATTTTCATATAAATAAAAAATCGGATATTAATCCGAGACACTGTCTAGTTTTAAATTGTGTTCCTTGGAAAGTTTGTATTCATTAGAAGATAGCTGCCAATAATATGGTATTAAATTAAAATAATATTGACAAATCTTGAATTTGAGATATGAAATCGATGAAGATGACATAAATTAAACTGGTCTCATTATCTAAGTTGGTTAAGCGGTTGCCCCGGATAGGCAGAGGTCCTTTGTTCGAGTCCCAGATGCGACTGAAATCTTTTTATTCTGTCGTTTTTTTCAATTTCCATGTTTCATTTAGGTTATGTTAATATTGTTTTCTATAATGATTAATTGTTTTTGTGTTTAATTCGTAGAAATCCTTAAAAAAAACATTTTTTTGAAATTTTATGTAAAACAAATTTTATAATCTTATTATTAAGTATTTTTGTTTTTGTTGTTATGACAGCTGTTTCGACGTTCAAGGCTATTTTCAAACTGCAATTAATCCACATTGCGACTAAAATGACCTTGAACGCCGATATAGCTTTCACAATAACAACAACTGAAGTACTTGCAGAACTTAATAATAACATTATTAAATAAATAAATAAAAGAATAAGAGTAATGTTCCGTCCTATTATAGTAGATTACTTGAAAGTCTAAGTAGCTTTTTCAAATTATAACTAATTTTGAGACATTACGTTTAGATCATAGGTTCTCAACGTGGGCGATACCGCCCCCCGTGGGCGTTTGAGACTTTCAAGGGGGCAGTAGAAAACCAGATAAAATTAGGGGGCGTTGAGATGGCACAGTTGGGGTGTGGGCAGGTAAAAAAATATAGTCTAAAAAGACAAAAAAACACGCTAATCATGTGTCAATAAAGCAAAGTAAACTTAAATATTGGTTAATTTTTGTTATTGTATGTATTGTAATCATTTTTATAACGTGTCCGAAAATTCACATCTTTCGGTAATTCAGGAAGTGAATGAAAATAGAACTGAAAGATTCCATTACACTCTCGATCTACATTAAATTGGAAGATATGAAATATTTTATTTTTTTAATTGAATTAAAAAAATTTAAAACTTCCGATAACACGTGAAATGTCTTATATATAAAAACAGGTGAACTTAATAAATCATGTTAATAAAAAAATATGTTTATAGTAATTAAGCTATTATATTGTTCTCATTGAAACATTCCTCTTTAAACTCAGAAATAGGATAGGAATCATATCCCAATCTTACGACTATATAATATTGCAGTGTAATTACAAGTTTAAACATAATCGTGGTAATAGCTGTTTTAGATTGGCTGCAGAAGTAAAACAATAGGGCGGGGATAAAATAAGGTTGAGAACCTATGGTCTAGACCAGTCATTCCCAAAGTGGTCTATATCGACCCCCAGGAGTCGATTCCGACCTGCAAGGGGTCCACATCAATGAAAAAATAAATTGGGGGTGCATGAGATGTAAATGGGGGTCCACGAGAGTGCGGGAAGCAATGATGTTGGAGAATATTAAATACATTTTATCTAGAGTTCTAGAGACTTATCTTCATCTTCATCTGTCAAAAAAGACCAGTCGATATGTGCGAGGTTGTAGTCAATATAGTCGAAATAGGCTCGTTTAACATTAGCGGTTCTTTGTACAGGTTTAGTTACGTTATCGCATAGAATATATAATTAAATCCAGAGGGAGGAGGGTGGTTATCTGTAGGTAGGAGCGGATCATTTGATTGTTTGACAGATATTTTAGAATAATTTCATAAAGCTAAATCTAATAAGCGATTATTACTGTTGAACGTAAGTTTAGAAAATTTACCATGACCAAACTATCACGAACACGAGCGTTATCACTTTATTTGGGATGAGACCACTGTTATTCGCTTTCCATATTAGCTTTGGCAAGTTATAATCCCAAAGAATTGGGTCGACACTTACGCAGTCCTACAAACTTCGGGCAGTTGGGACTTTTATACGCCACCTACATATTTTATTTAAAACCCTACAAGGAGATAAATCAGTTAACCCGGATCTTCACTATGGTGGAAATGTACTATTTACTCATCGCAACAGAGTTTTGTTAAATGTTTAACAGTACTCGTCTGTATTATAAGTATCTAAACACCCGGAACTTCACTATGGTGGAAATATGCTATTTACTCATCGCAACAGAGTTTTGTTAAATGTTTAACAGTACTCGTCTGTATTATAAGTATCTAAAAACCCGGATCTTCACTATGGTGGAAATGTACTATTTACTCATCGCAACAGAGTTTTGTTAAATGTTTAACAGTACTCGTCTGTATTATAAGTATCTAAAAACCCGGATCTTCACTATGGTGGAAATGTACTATTTACTCATCGCAACAGAGTTTTGTTAAATGTTTAACAGTACTCGTCTGTATTATAAGTATCTTTTTAATTTATTATTGAAGCTTCTTTCGGTGGGTTCCGGAAATTCCGTAAATAAAAAAGAAAACGAAGATATAGAAGAAAGGAAAAAAAACGAAAATTATGTAATATATAAAAAATAGAAATATATAAAAGTAACGTAATATTTTTAACAGGTTCTCGAACTCCGTTCTTCCCAGGTCAATAAGCCATTTGGTAATATTTTTAACAGGTTCTCGAACTACGTTCTTCCCAGGTCAATAAGCCATTTGGTAATATTTTTAACAGGTTCTCGAACTCCGTTCTTCCCAGGTCAATAAGCCATTTGGTAATATTTTTAACAGGTTCTCGAACTCCGTTCTTCCCAGGTCAATAAGCCATTTGGTAATATTTTTAACAGGTTCTCGAACTCCGTTCTTCCCAGGTCAATAAGCCATTTGGTAATATTTTTAACAGGTTCTCGAACTCCGTTCTTCCCAGCTGAATAAGCCATTTGGTAATATTTTTAACAGGTTCTCGAACTCCGTTCTTCCCAGCTCAATAAGCCATTTGGTAATATTTTTGCCGAAGGATGACAATTCTTAGTTTTTAACCTCGAGGGAAATTTTATTGTAGATTTTTGGTCCAAGATAGGTGTATGTTTTTGGTACGTTGTGGTGGCACTCACTGGGATTGTCAATTCATTTCTGCTACGACTTCTGGTTTGATAATTTGACAAGCTGCATACAAATAAGAATAAAAAATAAGTTTTCTCTTCAATGCTTTCTTACTTTTGTTATATCCCCGAGGGACTTTTACATTGCATTAAATGGTTACAATTTTCACACATGCGTTGGTAACAAAATAATGATTACATTTTATAGTTTAGAATTTGTTAAACGGTCCAAAATTATCAGAAATAATATTTTGACATGAAAAAATTATAAAGGTGTGTTTAAACTAATACTGTATCAAATTATAACTATCCGTTAGAAATAATGGCTTAATGTCGTCAACGCCTAACGTTGTTGAAAAAATATAGCGTCAACAGTTGGAATATAATACCAAATTGCGAATATTTCTCAACGGAGTCAACGAGTCAACCGGCCATGTACCTATACTTTGTTATGTAACGAAAGGTTGACCCTGAGATGAGTTCTAGCTACTCGTCTTGGCAAATAAGCCTGGCAAGCAACCACATCATTTTCCTCCATAAATTAACCAATCGGGCGATTTGAGCACCCAATTAAACCAATCAGATCAAAATTAACAAAACAGGAGCAAGCGACGCGAGCGCCCACGGCGGTTTGGGACCGCTCCTTGCTGCGCTTTACCCTTCCCGTCTGGAACCCGAAAAGATAACTGCGTCTCTGAAAAAGAGGCGGCCTTTTTTGTTATTATTTATTTA
The DNA here is from genome assembly GCA_022606495.2 of Halesus radiatus. Lineage (NCBI taxonomy): Eukaryota > Metazoa > Arthropoda > Insecta > Trichoptera > Limnephilidae > Halesus > Halesus radiatus. The sequence goes on along the minus strand of JAHDVE020009520.1, from coordinate 204,458 downwards.
CGAGCAAGTACAATGCAGGCGGGCTGACACCCGCAGCTAGACTTGCCTCTTGCCGTCAAAACACTTAACAAGGTGCCTTACTAAATATAAAAACCCATTAAACTCAGTGTGAAGATGTCCGGCCTTGGCGTCATAGAAATAGGAACGCCCTCAACCCAATTATAAGATTGCGATCGATTCGCGACCCTGTATGATAAGAAGTTGATGTCCCCTGCCGATCTGAGCTAGGCTAATGTCAGGAGAAGACTTCAACATCGAGGAAACCACCTCCAGGGTAAGTCCTGCAGATTGTAATTGTCTCCCATAACTTCCCCTGTAACCCAACCTTCCTCTTCCCCGTTTCCCCTCTCCCTGATACTCCCAGTTTACACCACACTGGCTTTCCAACTTAGAGGCTTTCCTCCAACCTAACCTTCCTCATCCCTTCCCTTCTTTACACAACAACTTTGTAGCAGTATTGGAGCTTTTTAACAGTTTACACTCCGTGAACGATATTATGCATAATTTGGAATGGTATTTCCTACTAGATATTTGTTTTGGATTTCGGTGTTCCATGCGTTCGATACGTAGCGCCAAGCGTCAAGGAAGTCTATCGTTGGCAAGCAAAAAATAGCGTATAACGGAGCGTAATTTATCAATACTAAATAATATCTAACGCCAACGGACCAACGTCATCAATTTCAACGTTATTACAGAATTATTATTAGGTGTCCGGAGTATTTCCCGTTAGAAGAGATTCCCCGATAAGATTATAATCATTATTTGTTATTTTTTGTTAGTGTCGACATTGCCGACTACCGTATCAATCTCTTTCACGTTTAGTTTGGGTTTTCGCGCGTATTTGATCTATTTTTGTTAGTGTAATTGTTTTACATCATTCACCTCCACTACACCAGAATGAAATAGCTTGAACCACTGTTGTGCAGCGTGAGATGGACTCCCCTCCACTGACTCTTACTTACTGTGATGGCCCGCCCTTCTTTCGTTTGTGATTGAATTTAGCAATAGACTTCTGTTCGCGCCACCGATTTGAGATTTTTCTCCTTCTTGGCCAGCGCGTGAAGCCTAGCCCTATGCTAACATTCGAGAGTTTCCGATTTTCATCATTTTCGCGGAAAATTTCTCACTAGAATGGTCAATTTCCCTAGCTTCTCCATCAATTTCCCGTTGTGTACTTTTTTGTTTCGAATTATTGGAAAAACGAGGGCTTATTTGGTAGTAACCACTATTCTTTGTAGCGTAGACAGACTCTCGCATACCATTGACAGAATTATATTCCTAGCACTCCTATCTTAGACTTTGATGTTCTGAACTCTCTATTACTATTCTAGTATGTAATCTACGTTAATTTCCTATGGGATCACTAGAATTTTCCTAACTTTGACCATAAATTATCTATTTTTACCTATCGTGAGTTTTAACGGGAAAACTTAGCTTCTGGGTTTTACTAATTGCACTATTCCTGATTTATTTAATACGATGTGGTTATGTTTTTAAATTAGGTATACATAAATGTAATGATCATAATATTATCGCCTTTCTTCATCGTACTAAGTATTATTCTACATGGATTAGTTTCAATATTTTTCATGGTTAAAAGATACATATTTACTTGTTTTGACGCCATCTCCATCCTCTCCTAAATTTGTAAAAAATTACGCGATTAGCGTTTAGTTTTTACAGCTTTTCGTTATGATAAGTGATCGAATACGGTTTGTTGGCAAGCAATACGGCTCCAGACCTCCCCTAAAGCACTTGGATGACCACGTCTCCGGTTGATAACCCCCTCCTCACAGACGAACAGACTAAACAGCCCGTATACGAACCTCTTGATTTTCAGTTCGTCCCATTTCCTGATTCATCCTCTTTACCGCGACGGAAAAGGGCACCTTCCATACCCATGGGTCCAAGACCCTCCGAATTCCCGTCCTCCACACAAGTCACATTTAAAAGAGATCAAACCGGTGCATGTTCCGATGGTAACACGTTTTTTCCTGAACTAACATGTGAATAATCGATTAACGCATCTTTTCGTGCAATTTTCAATTGATCCTAATATTGGTGTAAATACTTTACAATTCTTACCCTATCTCACCTGTCAAAGTTAATAAATATACCTTTTCGGAATGATGTTTTAAAATGTTGCATTACATCCCCCCTGGTCTAACTACACTACCCCTTCACATGTACTTGTCGTCGTCCATATGCTGTCATCCGGATCGATTGATACCACCCTTAACCGATTTTTCATTACTTTTAATAATTTTATATAATAATTTTTTGGATATTTTTACCTTCGACTTCCTCAATTCAACACTGGAAAAGGAGTAAGTTGACCCCATTATTGCTCAGCCCTCCTAATTCTGTCTCCTTCTAACTAAAAATCGAATTAATTTATTCTTTATTATAATAACAATTATTTTCATAAAAAAAAACGATGTAAATCAGAGTTTATCCAAAACCCATTACTTTTTATGTCTTTTCATAAAGTAAACAATCTCAATTCCTCACGCGTTAATTTAATCGTTTCTAATTACGCTTTATTACCCCAGTTCCATGTTTATTTCTACACTTATCCAAGTACTCTTCACTCTTATATCAACATGGGGTATCGTCAACCTCGGAAGCTTGACGAAATGGTCGAACTATCATCAATCTAGTAGGCCATATATCTCAAAATTGTTAATGAATTCCTTCAGTTTGAATTTTATAATTGATCGGTATGTCATTCATCCACATTCCTTTTCTCTCGATGCCCAGAATCTTCTCAATTAACACCTTTTTTAACCTACAATCAGTCTAGTTTCACTTCCTTCTGAATATCTACGTTTTTAAAATTAGAAAATTGCTCTCCAATTACGCACCCGTCCCGCCTGAATCGTCTCTTAGTTTTTCCGAAATTTTAATACTGTATAATCGTTGTTTCTTCCTTTTTTCATCTGTCGAAACTATTTTTTTCTCAATTATTTTCACTAATTCATCGTTTTTTCGCTTGAACCTTACACGACGCGCCTTTCTGTCTAAATTCTGATTCACACCCACTCTTCCCCATCTAAGATACATCACTATCCAGTTTTTTATTTGTAATTAAGATTTTGTGTATTATGTTTACCTCTGCCCTCACTATCGATGGTTCTATATTCCCTCCTCACCTGGCCTTGGGACTTTTTGTTATGACTTTTTGACACTCTCCTCTAGATTGCCCTCTAAACTTTGTTTATAATATCGGCCGACGAACCCAGCCCCCCATCGTGTGACCCTTTTTGTCATAAATTATTTCAAATTTCTTTGTTTCGTCTCCACTAATCGTTGTTTATATTAAACGTTTCTTCCATTGGTAACTTCTTCTTTCGAATCGGTCCAACCCCGTGAACATAAATTATAAAGCAAACGCCCCGCTTTTAACTGCCACCTCGTGGTTTTGCGTTGAAACGAGTTTCCGAATTAGGCATCATTAAATTGTAATCCACTGTAATCAAAAAATCCACGAGGCGATAGATGTCGCTCTCTTCCGATTTTCCAGCATGAAAGTTATGTATATAAAAAAAAATATTTTCCAGGGTTTTATTGTAAGAAAAATGGTGATGGTAATACCATTACAAGCACGAACCGAAAAAATATCGGCCCCGTATACAACGCAAATTTTTTTGGTCGCTGTCGACGCGTTTTTCCCTTTCAGGTAGTAAAAATGTAAAATATGGCGAATTTCTTCCTCCATACTCGACGCATGATAGTTAACGACTGAACCGACCAAGCACAATGCTAACAAAAAAGCATTTTCAGTATACACTCATACCTTTACAACGCCGTATTGTATGATTCAATGTAACTAATAATGAACGAAATATACTTAGTTGAAAAAAAAGGGAGCAAAATACGAAATTACTTTTTCCCCAACCAATATGTTATAAATTTCAATGGTGTTAGTAGAACAAATACTTTTTTTTCTAATTTAATTAGTGATGAAAAAAATAAATAGCCAAATTAGATTAATGTAAATATATATTATATTACGTAAGTGGAACAAAATAGTTATTTGTGTATCTATAAAACATTTTTTTTACGGGTAAGTGGGATGGTTCTCCTCAAGAGCGTTTTGCACTAAATAACCTAACCCAATATAATAAGAAATAACAAATTATAATATATTATGTATGAGAATAAAATCATTGATTTAAAAGATACATAATTTTTAGATATAAGGACGTGGTAAGTTATTCTTGGCACCGCGTGGGCAGTTCTCATCTATGTTACACCAATGGTTGTTAACATTTTTTCGTAATATTTCTCCAGCGGAACCTTCAAGGAAAGTTGATGAAAAGAAGCCGGACCCGGACCCCGGCCCTCAGATTTATATTCCCGTTTCCGGAGCTCTTTTGTTTTCGACCATTCCGACTTGTAGACAAAATTATGCTAATCGCAGTGGCACAACAAAACTTGCATTTTTTTATGATATGGACAACATAATACGTTTTTGTTATTTTATATTAGTTCAGTCTCTTAAATCACTTTTTCTTTTTATAAAAAAGAATGACAAAAATTCCCAGGTTACGAATAACCCGACAATATTGTAAAAACTCCCACTACCATCAAAATAAGCGAAAGATATTGTTCGTGCAATAATGGAGGACTTGGCCAGCAGAGGAATTGATCTTACGATGCCTAGGTGGAACGCAGACGCGGCGGTCGGCCCGACCTGACCCGGTCTCACTTTTACTAAATGACGTGCTCTGATGAAGTACGTCATTCATACTATTTTATTATAGTTCAATCAAACATCCTCCTCTAGGTATATTACCCTTTATTTCCAGAAGCTCGTGTAATATAGAAATCCCGAGTAGATTGACTCCCACATTCACATGTCAGAGATACTAAAACACGCTTTGACTCCTGTTAAATTATTATAATCGTGCATGCATTAACAAACGTTCAACAGAGATGTGTTGCCGAGTTGTTTGCAGTGACCATTCCCAGAAAATTAGCCACGGTCTAATGCAAAAGAACAACTTTTCAAACACGAAGTTGCTTCAATAACTATACTATCAGAACAAGTCATAGCCGCACACAGAACATTCAAAGCAGATTACAAAACCGAGCCTGCAGCCTGCAGCAGAGGTGGCAAAACGACTGTAGCCTGTTTATGTAAATTTAACAATCAATAAACCATCTCCTGGTACAAGTCACATTATTATTCCCACACTATTACTATTACTCCCGCTATTTCTCAGATATAAATAATATTGCAATATCTACCTAAGTAAAATTACTTTTATTTAAATTCTATCACACAACCTACTCTAAGGGATATGTTTTATATTATAATTTAAAACTCGTGAAGCAATATCGATATACAATAATACTCGTATTTTTATGTTGATATCAATAAGATCATTTCTAGAGCATTCAGTCTACTTTCATTTATCCTCTGAAAGTTCCACGCATCACTGCCATACTTTAGGGTTGGTATGAGTATTGTGGACTGCTAGCTTCGCTTCTAATGTAATTTCGATATATTTGTGCTACATGTATTTCTCGTGAGCTTCTACTCTAGCTAAAAAATCTTACTTAAACCGTTTATTTTTTAGAATGCGTAGCGGAATCCTTAGTTAATAATTCATGAATTTTTCAACGACCGAGAACATTTTTTGTGAAACTAAATAAATTAAGGCTTTAGTTTTCCCGTGGTTAAAAAAACGTTTATTGGGTGCGGACGGCAAAGGATTGGGGATATATTAAAAATAATATGAGCACGAAATATGTACATGTTTAGTGAGTAGGTAGTCTTTAAGGCACGCCGCGGGCGTGGGAGCTGGTTCATTTCAGTTTGACCATCTGATACCTAATTTCCGAGCCTACTTGAAAATGAAAATTGAAAGACGTTTACGAAAAGCGTGTTGAAATTTCTGATACCTTTTTTAGTTTTCTTCGTCATAATTAGATGTTACAAATGTATTAAGGTTTTGGGAGGAATTCCTTAAAATTTGAAAGCATTTTTCGATGAAATTGGAAACAAATATTTATTTATTTGATCATACGCCCATACGATTTTAGAACACAATATAAAGAGCTATCAATAATTATAAATACATAGAGATTTTTAATGAATGAGACTGGGAGTTGGTTGTGTAAATGTTGCAGAAAATTGCGGCGGTTTGATTGTGTTCCTCGTCGGTATATTTAGTCAGATAGAGTTATCAGATGCAATTGGTTCATCAAACTTATAATTAATATTTTCAATTGTAATTTTGAGTTTAAAATTTATATACCTAAGAAATTTGTGCTGAAACCGTTCTGTACTGATAGAGTGTACTTTATAGAAAGGAGACTAAATAGGTGAATTATACTCTACTTGACTTGTAACTAATGAAGTTTAGAGCATTCTCATACAATCTACTACTTGAAATCTACTAAAGTTCTGCAAAGGAAGCCAAGAATCTTTAAAACCTTTGTAGCAGAGCGGTCGAGTAATTGGACTCCTGTCCGGAGATGACAGGCTCAAAGCAAGTTAAGTTATATTTTATATCAACTTCTTCATTTGGCATTCTCCTGTTCTCATCTGAAACCGGTAGCTGTCGTCAATTCGAGATTTCCCTTAATTTGTGGGAGAAACGCGTCTAGTATTGCCTAATTTAAGTTTGGAGATTGTGGAATTGATTCAAACTTTCCGTCTTGTGGTGTTTGCATCTGCCTCGAATTCGAGTTAAGCCGTAGCTTGAGAGAAATAAGCAGTGGGATACTAAATCCAGCGATAGACATATAAATCATTTTTGAAAAGTTAAAAGTGACATTAATTATATTTTATCGCTGACCTCTGGCAAACGCTTTCTCCTGTGATGTATTTCTACCCGCGGCTGATTGATATGACCAAGACTAGTTTTAATAATTATGACTTCCCTAAGAAGCTTGAAGAAGGCGGCCATTCCTTTCATACAAAACTCCTTGAACTAATGTCCATTTTCTGCTCTACCTCTTAATGTTAGACTTGAATAATTGGTGCAATCTTTATAACGGTTATCGGTTTTGTTCCTTCATTGTGACTTTCTGAATGATGCCATTTTTTATAGAACGTTAGGGAAAAACATGGTTGATAAAGGAAACAACAGAATCCTATAACATCACAGTACAAGAAATTATGATTTGTTTTGGACAGACATACTCGTACACCTGAATAATACGGGATATCATAATTTTATATCAAAAGCGTCAAGATTGAACAATGAAACATCACAATATTGACATTTTCTCAAATTCCATAAATGCATTTAAAATCCGAATACACAAAGCCATGGCTGATGATTTTTTTATGTCTTTATAAATAAAATTAATTATATAAAATAAAATTTATAGCAAGTAAAATAAAAATAAAATCTTTGAACCTTTTTTCGGTGATTTTATTTTGCCTTCAACATTTTAACATCTTTGTTTCTTTGACAGTGCAAACAAATAATACCGTTATTGCACTATCGTGTTTTTGCACGCACCGAGTTTCAGCGAAGTAGATAAATAAACATTATTATTTATAACTAAATAATGTATAGACTTTATTGCGTATATCACACATGTTGTGAACACATTTATTAGAGATATTTATACACCGATTGTGTATATATAATATATTGAATATGATGCTTTTATATAAACATTTTGTTTGTGTTTCTAAAATAATTAAAATAAATAATAAAAAACCATGAAACATGTTTACTGTATAACTGTATAACTGTATAACTGTATAACTGTATAACTGTATAACTGTATAACTGTATAACTGTATAACTGTATAACTGTATAACTGTATAACTGTATAACTGGCGTATTTTTAATATCGAAAATTGGGCTGAATTTTGTTTAACGAAAACTAGTTCAGTTTTCTTGTTTTCAATTTCAAATATAAAGATTCATAAAAAATTCGTAAAAACCATTTTTAATCCTAACAATTATTTAGTTTAACAATTTATTGGGAAATTGCGATTCGTACAGCGAGTTGAGTATTATTAAAATAGAGCGCAGAGCCGTGACAAATCACTGGATATTTTAATTGGCGGATTTGTGAAGCTGAATGTTGTCAAATTAACAAGACAAAATTAAAATGGTTTATGTAGAAAGTAATTACTTTGTTGTTGGACAAATTTATTTAAAAAACTTAACAGTATGTTTTAAACGACTAATTCATTTTTATTCATCACCATCATCCCAAGCTTCGTCAGGGTGATATTTAAAACTAAACAAAAATTACTTAGAAATCATAATTTTATTCCTATACTCGTATGCGTATCAACATGTCATAATTAAACCGATTGCAATAAACAACGGTTATAGTACTATAATATAACTTAATAGATAATACATTAAACAAAAAGTTTATTAAATCTTATGTTTATCCACAAATAACGAATAGTAAACAGTGGAGAAAAATACTGTTTTTGTTTAATAATACTTCAAATTTATTAATTAAAAACATCCCAAATGGCAAATACTACCAACAAGGTTTTTATACAAATAATGTATTATAGTATATAAATTAATTTGTAACGATTGCAACTTTTTTTTATAGGAAAGACTTCAAGAAATTTTAATATTAGATATAAGGAACACCTCACGTGTTTAAATAATTATTATTATTCTGAATTTGATAACCATATTTTAGAAACCAATCTTTCTTTCGATATAATTTTTTTTTTTAATTTAATGTTAATCAAATTTGAGTTACATTAAATTTAAAAAAAAATTAAATGGAGTTCTACGAACACAAAAACAATTAATATATAATTAAAACTTTAAAAATTTTACATACAAATACAACCGGTTTACAATTAGACAAATTTGAACTTTTTGAAATCTGAAAAGCGTTAATAGTGAATTAAATTTAATATATTATCAAATATAAATTTTTTTAATAGCTATCTCTTGAATTTATTTTCATATTAATATTAATAATAAAAATAATTTATTTTTTAATTTATTATATAAATTCGTTATTCGATGTTTCGTAATATATTTTTATTAACGTTCTTGATTAATTAATTTTTAATCAATTTTGTTCATATTTATAATTTGTCGATTCTTATATTATTGTGTTCTATGTTTATCATTTGTGTATACTTGACATTATTATTTTTTAGTATTATATACATTCCGGATGACGAAAGCTTCGCTTTCGAAACATGTTGATATGTATGTATAAATAAAGTGGTGAATAGAAAGTGATTTTTAACAAATTTATTAATAATGATGCCACAAAGTGAAAACCAAACTTTTGAAGAAATTATAAACGAGAATATTAAAGGATTGTGTAAAATATGAACGCTGGTGCTATGGTTATATATTATAGATAAGAGCATATCTCTGTCTCACTGTTCCATTGTTTCGTTTTATGTTTTGTCTCCCTCTTATTATGTTTGTATATTTCACCTGTATACGAGTAAATGTGCTCACTATAATAAATAATTTTGGTATTTATGTAAAAAAAATCCTCACGAAGTTTATAATAAGCGAAACCGGTTGGCGATGATTTAAAAATAATAAATTTTGTAATTTATACAGAAGTGTTTATTTTATTTAATAAATTTAAACCATCCCCACGACAGAAAACCAAACCCCGATCTGCTTGGAATCTAACTACCTGATATGCTGATCATTACACCATCAACTATTGTAAGAACGGCGGCATTAATTCATTATATTTACTGAAAGTAATGAGAATTACGTTATTTTATTATTAGAATGTTACGTACAGTTACAGACTCCGTACGCGCATCACAAACGAAATTATATTGTTCAATAATATTGCATAATATTCCATACTTTTATCGGAGTCTTCCAGTAAAATCAAATCTGTGGTACAAAATTATATTTCAGCACATTAATAACCCTATATATATATATAATATAAATAGACTATAGCACACTTACAATACTCGTTTAATGAAGGATTTATGGTTTCTTAGCATACAAACAAATATGAACAAAGAACTTTAGATCACATGATTCCTAGCTGTTTAAATGCTGAAATAAAAAAAAACTGTATTAAAACTAAACAATTTATAAATACGAGTATATTGTAAACTTGGCTAGCTGAAAGAAGCTATTTGTATTAGATAATAAGGAAATATTAATTTATTTATGATTTAATGTTTTTATTCATTTTTTTTTTTAATAAATTTTTGTAGATATATTTTTGAGAAAGATTTACGAGAAATATTTATGTTTTGAGATTGTTACATATGTTTATTAGATATATTTTTTTAATTTTATTATATATTATATATATATATTGTAACCATTACTGTACATTTTGAGATGTGAATAACAATCTCCCGTTAGACACACTACAAAAAAATAGTTTATCAGGACGTTTGCATTGTATTTTTTCTTTTGTAAAATATAATTTTAAAAAAAATAATAAAAGAAATGAAAATTCTTATCTCTGTTACATTAGCAATTGATATTTCAAATAATTTTGCTTCGATTTGTATGTAACGGAGGTCATTTTAAGCTAGGCAAGTATATCAAGCTTAATTTTCATACATATTAAATGGGTTTTCAGTAATATCCCATTTGATTAAAATGCCGTATTTTTCCCTCCACTAAATGTGTTTCCATTTGAAAATTTCCGAAATGTAATGTTTAACAATGATGATTTATGGCTAGGCAACAAACACTTGGTCGGTGGTGACAAATAACGTCAAATGAAAATTAATATTTTTCGTTTGAACAACAATGTCACGCCCACCCATCAGCACATCAGCAGCATGCTGCAAACCAACCTTAAACTTTTAATATTATCATACTATGCTCCACAACCGGTGTGCCGTGGCACACTGGTGTGCCGTGTGCCGAATACAGGTGTGCCGCGGTCAAATACAATGTATTTGAAATTTTACAGATTTTCATTATGTATTTAATACACAATGACAAATTATTTTTCAAAATATTCCATTAATACGGAACGATACGATTGGATTCGAAATCCATTTGCAACCAATGCGATAAATTCCACGGAAGCACTCACTGCCTCTGCGAATTCGAGAGGATTTTACAGATTTAAATAATGACATGACTTTAAAACCTCACTTCTCCGAAGTTCTATTAGATGTTTTCTGGATTTACGTTAAAAAAGAATATCCTCGCATTTCCGACAAAGCAACCTTAACACTACTTCCATTTTCGAGGACATATTTATGTGAGCAAAATTTTTCAACTCTTGTATTCATTAAAAATGATATGCAGCCATGCTTAAAAGGTCTAGACCAGAACTTCGGGTTGCGCTGTCAAAACTCGAGCCGATTATAAAACTTTTGTGTTCATTGAAACAAGCGCAGGTACATTAAATAATTATTATTTTAAAATGATTATTAAGACTGCGTAAAATTTTTTTATAGTTTTATGTATGTATTTTCTCAAATAAAAAACAAGAATATATTGTAAAATTTGTGTATCAATTTAATACCTATATATTTTACCTTTTGGTGTGCCGCGGAATTCTAGGAAGAATTTTGGTGTTCCGTATATGAGAAAAGGTTGCGGAGCACTGATACTGTAATAATATTTCATGAAAATAACTGGAAAGATGCTTTTAATGAGGCGAATGTGGTTTTGAAACTGTCAATTCATGGTGGAATTCCATATTAATTTATTTATTTTTTTATTATAAAACCTTTGTAACTTTTTTCCACTTATTTATTTTCGACCGGACCGGTTTCACCCTATTACGGGCATCCTCAGACTGGTACAATGAATACTAAATCTATGGTATATATAGCATGGATGTCGGGAGTGAGTTCCCTGTTTTTCTAATATTATTTTTATTGTTTGAAATTTTTTTTATTGCTGACGGTACTGTTTATTGTGTTTTTAAAAACTACTTTCGGGTTGGTTTATTACCCTCTGGAAGACGGATTACATTGTGTTTATTTACTGAATCTATGGGTTTTTTTTAAATTATATAAAGGCATTCGTCAGCTTTTATTTGAACGGATGGTTCTTTCTAGTTTTGTTATTTCCGTGTAATTTCCGTCTTGTTTGCTAAGCTGAACTTTTATAGCAGTTTTGTCTCCATGTCACATGAACTACGGATAACCAGGTACATTTTATGTTGGGTTTTTTTTTAATATTTTATTATGTTATGATAGCACCTATGCACCATATCAGGGTAATATCTTCTTAGAGTTCGCCTTGGATGTCTGCGACAAAAATTCCCAGTTACATTTTATCCTGGTATTTTGCATGTGCTTCCTATTTACATTCATGGTTATATACTGTTACTGCACATAAGTAAGGATACACTATAATGGATATATTAAGTGGATATATTAGGAGAAAAAAGTTACAAAGGTTTTTTAATCAAAAAAACAAAAAATAAAAACAAAAAAAATCATTTTAAACGAATGTGGGCTAATTTTTCTACAAAAATGGTTAAAAACCAACTCACTTACATTGAATGTAAGTAAAACCAAGTACCAAGTGCGACCGGTCAGTGGCTGAGTTGGCATCGTGTTTGGGTCTCACCCAGGCGTCGTGAGTTCAATTCCTCGGCTGGCTAAGTCCTCCATTACGACACAAGCAACATCTTCCGCTTACTGTGATGGTAGTAGGAGATTTTCAAATATTGTCAGGTTATTCGTAACCAGGGAATATTTGTCTATCTTTAAAAAAAAAACAAAAAACTTAACTTTTTTTAATTAACACAAGTGGACAAGCAGGTAATGAATACAATCTAAAATGACTTGAATACCAAAGCAATTTTTAAAAATGTTCTTGCCCCCTTATTACACATACAGAAGGTATAAAATATCTTGGCATAGAAATAGATGAAAATCTTCGGTGAGACACTCAATAACACATAAATGGTATTACAACCAAACTCGAAAAATCCGTCGTGAGGTCACGGGTTTTAATCTAAAGGACTAAATTCCACTTTTCGGTGAGACACTCAATAACACATAAATGGTATTACAACCAAACTCGAAAAATCCGTCGTGAGGTCACGGGTTTTAAACTAAAGGACTAAATTCCACTTTTCGGTGGGACACTCAATAACACATAAATGATATTACAATGAAACTCACAAAATCCGTCGTGAGGTCACGGGTTTTAATCTAAAGGACTAAATTCCACTTTTCGGTGGGACACTCAATAACACATAAATGGTATTACAAGGAAACTCACAAAATCCGTCGTGAGGTCACGGGTTTTAATCTAAAGGACTAAATTCCACTTTTCGGTGGGAACCTCAATAACACATAAATGATATTACAAGGAAACTCACAAATCCGTCGTGAGGTCACGGGTTTTAATCTAGCGACTAAATTCCACTCTTTCGGTGAGACACTAATAACACATAAATGGTATTACAACCAAAACTCGAAAATCCGTCGAGGTCACGGGTTTTAATCTAAAGGACTAAATTCCACTTTTCGGTGAGACACTCAATAACACATAAATGGTATTACAACCAAACTCGAAAAATCCGTCGTGAGGTCACGGGTTTTAAACTAAAGGACTAAATTCCACTTTTCGGTGGGACACTCAATAACACATAAATGATATTACAATGAAACTCACAAAATCCGTCGTGAGGTCACGGGTTTTAATCTAAAGGACTAAATTCCACTTTTCGGTGGGACACTCAATAACACATAAATGGTATTACAAGGAAACTCACAAACTGTCGAGGTCACGGGTTAATTAAAGGACCAAATTCAATTTTGTGGACACTCATAACACATAAATGATATTACAGTAAACTCACAAACTGTCGAGGTCACGGGTTTTAATCTAAAGGACTAAATTCCACTTTTCGGTGGGACACTCAATAACACATAAATGGTATTACAAGGAAACTCACAAAATCCGTCGTGAGGTCACGGGTTTTAATCTAAAGGACTTAATTCCACTTTTCGGTGGGACACTCAATAACACATAAATGGTATTACAAGGAAACTCACAAAATCCGTCGTGAGGTCACGGGTTTTAATCTAAAGGACTAAATTCCACTTTTCGGTGGGACACTCAATAACACATAAATGGTATTACAAGGAAACTCACAAAATCCGTCGTGAGATCACGGGTTTTAATCTAAAGGACTAAATTCCACTTTTCGGTGGGACACTCAATAACACATAAATGGTATTACAAGGAAACTCACAAAATCCGTCGTGAGGTCACGGGTTTTAATCTAAAGGACTAAATTCCACTTTTCGGTGGGAACCTCAATAACACATAAATGATATTACAAGGAAACTCACAAAATCCGTCGTGAGGTCACGGGTTTTAATCTAAAGGACTAAATTGCACTTTTCGGTGGGACACTCAATAACACATAAATGGTATTACAAGGAAACTCACAAAATCCGTCGTGAGGTCACTGGTTTTAATCTAAAGGACTAAATTCCACTTTTCGGTGGGAACCTCAATAACACATAAATGATATTACAAGGAAACTCTATAATATATACTAAACAATATTACAAAATTATGGCAGAACATACGTATTATATGATATGGTAGGAGTAGACAGTACCTACCATTTTATTGTGACAATCCAACTTCAGCGTCGCAAAGCGACGGATTCGACATCTGAAGAACAAATACTTCGATATTATTAACATATTTGGCACATCAATGTAACAGTATAAGCATGCATTAGGTGAGATTGATACCTTGAGGTGATTTTTCACAAATCGTCAAATATAAATCGTCCAAGTATTATTATTATTAGTGCGGTTTTTTTCATCGAGTGGAGCTAGGTTATTTGAAACTATTTTAACTCTGGATAAAAGCGTCAAATTAAGTTGTTTCTTTTTGTGTTATCTATTATAAAACATATGTACCTTTTCAATATTATTAGTAAATCTCCATGTACAAGGCATATGTAAAGGGCGTAAATAAATAAATAAATAAATTAAGTGTCACAGTGGGGTAAGAGATAAAGATTGAGATAGGGGTGAAAGGAAACACATTTAAAATGGGGTTGTAAAATAGTTTTTTTTTTTAATATTAATAATAGAGTCATTATTATTAAGGTATTTCTTAATTTTCAAGGCTTTTAAATTATCTTAAGCGTTTACCTTTACTATCAATGTGAAGAATATTGATCCCCATATTTTTATCAAAACTATAATTGCTTGAAATAATGTGATTAGCTATTTCGAAAAATTATTATTTTTAAGGCATCTTATGTTCTTTTTTTATTTTTTATATGAATACCGCACAAGAGTCCCAACTGCTCCCAACCATCTGAAACCAGTGAGACTATGGCATCCCCAATTGAGGAATGTTGGGGGTAAAGGTATTGGGAAGGGGAAGGAGAAAGGGAAGAGGAAGGTGAGGAAATACCTGGCTATTCAGATCTGGTCACCAAACACGGCGAAAAGCCATTTCAAGCAACGTTTCAATTCTGAATGGTTGTCTTTCACTTAAAGTATCTTCCTCTCTGGAACGTGCGAAAATATACTATATATTATTTATAATTTAATTAATTGTGAAACAGCACAAATTAATTAAATAAAATTTACTTGCGCACGCCGGGATTTGAACCCGCGACCTTCGGATTCGTAGTCGAGAGCCTTACCCCTCGACCACGGAGACCTGTACCTTTGATTCTGATGTCGTAATTACGGCTTGTTTTTTCGATGTAAAATGAGGCGTTAAAAATAAAACAAAGTTTGATTCTTTAAGTTAATTATTATATATATTAATGAATAACCACAAAGTGATATATTTTCATTGTTTTCTTTTATTTCAAATTATTACATTACTTTAGATTGATTTTTAGGGTATGCGCGAATTGCACTCTCTTTGTTGGGCTAAACGTTTCGGATAGCCTTGCGGGGTCCATTGTCAGGGTAGATTCATGGAGAGTTATACATTATACAGAAATGTGTTTTAATGTGAACGGAAAAAATAATATTTATATGAAGTATTTTGTTTACACAACTGTTTAATTTATAAATATCAACAATGCTTCGCTTTCGAAACGAATTTCATTACGTCACAAATAACTACACGTCTATGTTGTTACCTGCAATCACTTGTAGCCCAGCAACCTTCATACAACTCCCTGTGGATCTATATATCTACCGTACTGCTGTTAACCTCAATGAGGAATGACCAGAGACAGAACATATTCAAAGAGTAAAATAATGTAGGGCTCTTTTAAACATATGCCAAATTAATTCGCATATAATCACTGTACTGAAAAATTAGAGCTCACTACGAAGTGTAATTTTCTACCTTCTTGAAGCCTTTGCATATTGCACATCTGACAAACGACCAGACCAACTACTCTGTGTGGACTGACCAACTCTTTCCACGTTGATGCATCTAGTGATAAAACTAAGCTGCCCGTTACTGTATGGTATTATAATTGGGATATAGAAACAGAGTTATAGTTTTGTGACATTGGTCATTGTAAAAGTGTTGTTAATTTTATCTCATTTGTGTCAACACTTTGTGGTGTGACATCTCTGTATATAAAAATTTATGTTTGTCTGTCTGTCCTCGATTGTCTAGAAAATTACTTCACCAGTTTAGTTGAAAATAGAACAGTTTGTTCTTATTAGTGGCGGGTATGTTTAGACTGTAGTTCGAATGAAATCCAATATGTAAAACTGTTGCTGTAACGTTTTAAAATTAGTATGAAAATCATTGAACCCGCCATGTTGTATTCAGGTTAGCCCATAGATATACCACTCTGGTTAGCCACATATTATATATTTTTTTAACAGTAACTCCTCACAGAAGACCCCGAGGTAAATAATTTCCCTCAAGGCCTGTATCGTCTTTGGGGATGCTGTGTGGAGGGTCTTTTAGAGGATAGGAAGGAGTGAACTTGGATCTTGAAAAACCCATATTGTAGGAGGGAGGAAACACAGAGGTCGACAGATCATTCCACAACCAAGCTTTTGAACATAAGAACGAGTCGTAAAAGCGACCCGTTCTCATGTGACAAATGTCAACCGTATGCAAATGGTTAGCGCGCGTTTGGCGTATTTCCCGACTATGCACCGCTGCCGAAGGGATCAATGACGCTTGTTCCTCAGAGCATCATCCATTAAAATACCAGTAGAACAAGGACAGCATTCCCACCTGACGTCTGTACTCCAAAGATTTCAATCCGTTTGTTAAGGTAGGCGAATCTATCAAACAGACTCCGGTTTCTGCACAGAGTCAAATTGCACCAGAGGTGGCTCACAAATTCTACAGTGGGTTGCACTTGCGATTTGGACAGAGTCAGCAGTTGTATCCTATCTGCAGTATCTGCGGGCTCAGTACAATCCGCCCAGCTTCTGAGAGACTAACTATACTCTGACTTCGATGGAGCCCCCATACAGAACATCAATGGAGGGCTCGTTAGGAAGATTGCTTCCATTAAAAGAGACTATATTGTAGACATTTTCAAAAAAATATGGTTTGTTTGGGTAGAATATTTTCAAAATGGAAAACACAAGTAGGCACCTATTTAAGAACTTTATTATTTAGATATATTTTTAAAATATAAATGTTTCGACTGAAGCAAAATTTTCAAATGAATGTTTATTTGTTTCTTCGTTTGGAGATAGTAATAGTCGTCACAAAGTATTACTTTCGCAGTCAAATCAATTATGGCACCCAAACGTAAAGGAAGAATTCACAGCTTCATAAGTTTATTCCAAAAAAACCCCGGGCAAGTGCGGGTACACATCAGCCAGTCATAAATAAAATGATCTCCTATAACTTTGTTTTATGCGCACATGCGTACAGTTGTTTGTTTCTTTCTGAGCTTTTTCAATTGATTGCATGGGTATGAAACGCTGGGCCGGAGTTCCTCCGCCTGTTGGGTAGCTAATAATGACTCATGGCTACGTCATAGTGGTATTCGAGAGGCCGGCCTGTTATTTCGCATTCAAAGGTTCAACTAATTATTAGTAGCTACCATAAGGAGCTCGTCTGTCGTTTGTGTCTACAAAACCAGACCCTCGAAACGCTGTATAAATAACGTTCGACAATGACTCATTTTTCGAAATGTTTTTTTTTTCTGACTGATAATTTTTGATTATAATTTTTTACTCGTGATTTAATTTAATACAGACTTATTCCTTGTGGTCGCATGAAGTGAAGTTAGGAATTAAATAAATATGTTTTATTTATTATGACGATACATAAAATCGTCGCCTCACAAGCGCCATAAATATCCATAGAAATGACATAGTAACCATTCCGGCAAATAATTTACTTTACTCTATATAACTGTTTATATGTGTACATTCCTGAAGAAGGCTGAGTCCAATCGAAACCGGTCGAATGCAGAAATACATATAAATAAAATAAAATGGCTAAAAACAAAAACATTTTTCATTTAAATTATAATGTCAAGCCACAAAGTGATTACTTCCTTCGATAAAAATTGATTTCTTTATTGGCATATATTTCATAATTAAAAACAAAAATACATAAAGTACTTTTAATCCGTAATAGATATTTACTATACCTTTAATATTTAAAAAAAATCATTCTGTTTGGGCGGGTATTTTGGTTTCAAATTGAAAATGAAGTTTTGTATGAAACAGGCCGCGCAGCCATTCCTTTTAATTAACTCTGCTATACTTTAATATCTTCTTCAGTTTACTAAAGATGTTGATAGAAAAAATCCCGTAAATTACTCGACTACGTTCAACGCTTCTGTCTGGCTAAACCGTTTAAAAGAATACGTCGTAATTTATGTACGTTCTATCCACCTTTCCGTACACCAGTTTAGCAAAGGGGATTTCCGTGAATCATATATTTCGGTGTCGAGAAGTATTTGTGAATAATTCTCGAGGTAAATTATTCGCAGAGATATCAGATCAAACACTCGATTGAATAAGAGAAGTCGATTTCATTCGACTAAACATAGAAATGAAAGTGGATACTGTTCACTTCGAGATTTTTTTTGGATTCCCGCGTTGGATTTCGCTCAAATTTCATACATACGAGTAGAGGACCTTTAGGGGGACTTAAATTTCCTGCCCAGCTGTCTGGAGTTTTTAATGGAAATGATTATTATTAATTAAAAAAACTTTAAAATGTTAGGGAAGCAATATTATTAATCCGATTAACGATACACAATTCAGTAGACAAACAAAGTAAGGGAGAAACGCCATAGGAAGAACATGGTATGACCAAGTGTAAGTGGGTAAAACAAAAGAGTATGGATGAGACGATGAATAAATGTGAATTAAGGAAGAAGTGTTAGGCGGCTGCTCTCTGACGGTCCGGCGAGGAATGAACATTTCACTCGTTACTGCAAGTATTACCGCACAGCATGTCAAGTTTGCTAAAGTAAGGTAACGGTTTGCAACGCAGTCTATTGTGGGACTTTTCTGCGCAGTGTCTCCAGTAGTGAGTGAAATGTTCATTCCTCACCGGACCGTCAGAGAGCAGCCTAAGCCTACCGCGTGACTTTTCACGCCCTGCAACATTTATCACTTTTGTTATTTTTTACTAATGTTTTATTTGTTGGTACTCGTATGTATTTATTGATTAAATAAAAAAAGTAAATACATACTAACATTTTCACTCTCCATTTAGTGTGTACACTCTTCGATGTACTTTCTCTCTCTTTCCCTGTTATTTTAATTTCGAAAACTAGTTGATGCGTACCCGGCCTTGCTGGGATTATTATTATTTATTTGCAATATTGTTATGAAATTGTGAATTCTGGTTGTCATTTGGGTGCCATAAGTGATTTGATTAGAGAAGTGATGCCTTGTGACGACTATAACTAACATTCATTTGAAAATTTAATTTCATTCGCAACATTTATTTTTTCAAAATATATCTAAATAATAAAGTTCTTATGTAGGTACCTACTTGTATTTTCCATTTTGTTTCCACCACCAATATTCCACCGAAAAAAACCTTCTTATTTTGAATATGTAATCTGTGGCTAACCAGAGTGGTGTGTATATGGAATAACCTCAATACAACAATTCAATGTTTTTCATACTAATTTTATAACGTTATAGCAACAGTTTTACATATTGAATTTCATTCAACTACTCTCTAAACCTTCCCAGCACTAATAAAAACAAACTGTGCTATTTTCAGCGAAACCGGTTGAGTACTTTTAGATAAAATCGAAGACACACAGACAAACATTATTTTTTTATATTGTATATAGAAACTACAAACAAAAAAATATAAATAAGCTGTTCTTTAAATTAAATAATTAAAGCTATTATTAATAATAAATCAAATTCTTAATCTAGATTTTTATGTCATCGACTGTAGCAACTGCCATTCACGCGGTTATATTGCCGGTATATTCTATACGACATTCGGAGTTGATTCAACATTGTACTTTTATTTCTATCGAGCATTCCATCCTGTAGAATGGGTGAGGTAAGAACGCGCCTTTAGTTATAAAACATAACATTATATTATACAACACCTTAAATCCAATTTTGTCGGAAAAAATAGTAGCGAATCTGTTGATTAAAAATATAATTACAATAGAATAAGAAGGGTAGTATAATTTTTTTTAATTTTTTTTATGTAGTTCACATTTACTCCGCTAGGCCTGCAAATAAAGATGTACTTTGTGAGATACGAATAAAATGGCAAATACGGAATACACAGTAGCCCCTGAATCTTTATTCACCGTCGATATTATTCAACTTTAAGTCAAAACTTACATAAGCAATAATGCAAAATTGTGTTAAAAGTGTTGTTTTAAAATATTTGAGCAATATTTTCAACAACGCACCTTCAACTAAGCGATATCAAGTAAATCAAGGGATTGCAAGCAAATTTCTACCTTACTGAAGTGCGAAACGTAAGAAAAGGTTGATAAAATTCGAATAGTTTCAAAAAAAAATGAACTTGGCGCTTCAAAAATGCGGTTCATGCGAAAATCGACCCGCTGCAGAGCAAGATGTGGAAAAAAGGGAGTCAAAATCGATTTTTTTGAAAAACAACTCCGCTTTTGAAATGAGAGTATTAATATTTAGATACACACAAGAGAGAAAATCTAACCCAAAAAGAATTGAATAGTTGAAATGTAGATAGATATTTACAAAATAAATAAAACCACACCCCTAAATTATGAAAAACAGACCTCTCTAACAATATAAGATACTCTATAACTTAAAAACTATACTGTACAGCAAATCATTTTAAAAAGCACACATTTATATTTGTGCACGCCGATAGTATCGGGAGTACACATCAAACTGGTTTGAAATAGTTTGGATTGTTCGGAACACTACCGCGCAGTCCCCTCTTACCCCGCAGTATTACTACGATACAACGCTCCCGTGTGAAAACCAGAGATCTAATCTGAACACAAAGTCGCTAAGACCGCCTTGAGTGGTTCTCTAGCAGAGCTGGTGTTTGTTGCCTGGTGGCTATTGGCTGCTGACTGCCAGTTGCTGGCTAACGGGTGCTGGCTGCCGGCTGCTGGCACACCCCTCTCCCTCCATTGTTTTCCCAATACCCACTAATTCACACCCAATAATTTCACAATACACACTAATTCACACTGAACTCGTTAGGTCCTCCGCCTCCGAGGATACTATTTACGCCAATGAACGTGTAATACAAAATGGGCGCCATGAACCACTCATTGTAATGTTGAATGATAACTTTCATGGACTTGTTTCACACACAGAACAGAAAAACCCTAGCAGTGCGATCTGTATGGTAAGTACCGATTTAAAGAAATCTGGGCTCCGGACAGACCAATAATTTTGTTTATCTGTTTAAGAAATCATTTAGGTGCTTGAAAAACTTGATTTCACCCAACCTGATACTCCCATAACGCATTTCTATCGGCTTATCTCTTCGGTGACTTAACAGCTATGGCAAGGAATATTTGAGAATATTTTTAATGAATAAAATATCCTCCTTCTTTTATTAGTCACGAGAGTTTTAATCTCCGCGTAATGGAGAGATTTTTTCTGCTCATTTTAAGAATCCCGCGAGCGTATTATGTATAAAATAATGTATGCACATGTCTATAATAAAGATTTTAATAATTCTTCGTTACTTAGTTCCGAACAGTTGGGCGGGAACAAAGGGAGTTGTTTGTTGAAGTACTGAGTGTTCAGTGAGTGCGGTTCTGTTAAACGAATGCGAAGTTCCGGCTCTATTTTGTAAAGGCTTATTGGACAGCGATACAGGTTTTACAACCGCACCCGTACCTACACGACCAGGCCCGAATTTATCACAGGGATAAAGGGGTTATAACCCAGGACCCCCAACTTCCGGGAGGCCTAAAAAATATTCATATTTATAAATCCATGATAATTATTTAAAATGCACGCCACAGCAGATGAAGCTATCGCCTTCGAGATTGTAAATACATAATATATACCAATCACCAAAGATATCATCTATACAGAACGGGTCGTGTGAAAATTCCCGCGCTCCTCTAACCACCAGGAATGAAAAATGTTATAATAATTAATTAATTAACCAACCCTAAATGTTATAACTAAACCAGAGCGCTAATATGAAATGGTCAACAGATACCCCTCCGCTCAATATTTACGAAGCTCTACCAGACGTTGACCCCGGTCCCCATTTCCCCGTGCCTGGTATGGCCCTGGGTGTCTTCGATTGGCTGGACGCTCTTCTGGTGTTAATCGACGCCGAGGCCTTAGGATAACTGTTTTATGCAATTTTTAATCAACAAAGTAAAATAATAAATAACACAAAAAGACAGACCGGACTGTTCTTAGTATTAAAAGATATATTTAGATATAAGAATTATACGTAATAATTATCTGATTGTGTGACCCTATATTTTTTCTTATATGCAGAATAATAAAATAAATAAAGATGCTAGAGGGAGGCAGTTTTGGTTGAGAGGAAGAACATATGACTTCCAATATCATGTTAAGTATAACGATTTGCTGATAATTACACAGTGCATGCCACAAGCTCACAAGACACTCGACTAAGGCGAGTTAGGGATGCACAGCAAATTAAGCAACATCTCGCCCAGCTTAGCGCCCGGGGGTATAAATACGGGCGCACCGTCCATACCAACGCACTCTCACTTCTTTACTCAACCCAACGTTACTTATTCTACTTGGACCTACAACTGCCGTTGACTTCGCTTCCCCTTGGACCTTGGCCCTCCTCCGCTTCTCATCCCTGGATACCCGACCACAGCAGTTCGCAAAATTTACAAAAATCGATATTATTTCCCCTTACAAAGGAACAATATTTGGAGACACAGAGTGAGCCCGATGTCCTGGAGATTACGACTACTACAAAGACTTGACCAGGACCCTATTCTACAATCTATGTGGGGGTTCTCGAAGTGTCTGCAACATCACCAATTAATTTTATAAAGGCGTGAACTTTTAAACGATTAAAGAGTTCAAGTCATACATACGTAAGTACGTGACATTTCGTAATTGGAAATGATTGAGAAGTATATCAGGGTCGTCCAAAAATTAAAGACCGTTTTCGTTTTAAAAATCAAGAAAATTTTATTTGTACAAAATTTATATTCAGTATTTTTCTACTTAATCCCCGGCAAGTTCTCAACCCTTTATCATAAAAATCTTCCACCGCGGTCCGCAACCAGCTCTACGAGGAAGTCCAACCTCTGGACTTCCTCGTCGGTCGTGAAGCGTTTTCCGGTCAAATGTTGCTTTGGGTGAAGAAAGAGATGAAAATCACTGGGCTCCAGTTCAGAAAAGATTGCAGGAGTACGGTTTTTCTCCAAAAATGCGTCATTCATTGAAGACATCTTTCCCCTTCCTTCCTCACCATGCTCATTGGTTCTACCACTAGAGGACTCAGCACACCACTTCCTAACATTACGCTCGTTAATTACGATGCCATAAATGGCCATCAGACGACGATAAATTTCAGCTGGGCGGACCTTCTCCGCGTTGAGAAATTGAATAATAGAGAGCACTTCACATTTGGCGGGAGACGACAGTGGAGTATCCATCTCTAATAACAGCCACAGCCAGACAGGATAAACTACCGAGCCGAGCGACCGCCCGTTGTGGAGAGGGAAGTACACGCTGCAAGCTAGTATTGCCAAGTAGTGAAATATTTGGTCTATATATAAAGAATAAAACATCGCTGCGTTGTTGCAAAGTAACTTTCAATTATTCTATTGTAATTAATCAGATCCTCTAGCACAGAATACCGATAAAAAAAATTATCAATAATGTCGGTAACTTGTGATCATTCTCAAGCATGACTGCAGATCGCTTTCTAACAAAAAAAACAGTTTAAATCGACTAAATATGCTTATTTTTGTTGATGTGACCTGTTGGTTCATTGGCGAACTGCAGTCTTCCTCAGGAAGGAACGAGTAATAATGACCTTATTATTTAAATTATTGTTGTGTATTAAATATAAAAAAAATTGAATTACTTAAAAAATGCATTAAAAAAACACGAATAGTGTATAAAAAGTAGAGTACATGAGACCATATAAAAGCGAGCCTCTGTGAATCTGCAAGAAAGGTATGTGAAATAAGTACGCAAGGTAGGAAGAAAAGTGATGCATGGTGGGATGAGGACATTAAAGCACTAGTCTCAGAAAAGAAGAAAGCGTGGTTATGTCTGATAGCGACTGGCAGTATTTCTAGCTAAGAGGGGGATAGAGCGAAATAAGTTTACAAGAGATGCAAGAAAAGAGTACGTGATGGAGTGAAAGATCGAAAGAAACGCCTGGAAGAGGAAGAAAGGATCAAAATGACAAACCACTTCCAAGAAAACATTAAACTGTTTTGGAAGGAGGTCAAAAGAAAGTGGATCTGTGAAAGTGATAAAATCGAAAGATGGAAAAATGTTGACGAACGAGAAAGAAATAAAAGAAAGATGGATGAAATGCTTAATATTCCAGTGGCGAGTCAGGTATGAATGACGATGGGGTGGATGTTCTCAAAATTAGCATGGAAGAATTTAAAAGATCAATTAAATATATGAAGAATGGTAAGGCTGTTGGTGTCGACAATATTGCTGATGAATACTTTAAAAGAGATAGCTGTATAATTCTCACATGGTTTTGCAAGCTTTTTAACCAGTGTTAAGAGGAGGGTTAGACCCCATTAGATTGGAGAAGGGCCGCGATCATGCCTCTATACAAAGTTAAAGGGTCACGCGTGGAATGTGGAAATCACAGGGCTATTAGCCTGCAGTTTAGAAAGCTGTATGGTAGGATATTGATTTAAAGGGTACAAATTAAAACAAAGGATAAAGTATGGGATCTGTAAGGTGCATTTATGAATGGAAGGGGTTGCATGGATCAGATTTTCTCGTTGCGTGTGCTCACAGAAAAGTTTCTGGCAAAAATCCAGAAACATTTCTATGATTTTGTAGATCTACAAAAAGCATACGAACGAGTTGACAGAAAAAAGTTATGGAAGGTGTTGTCCAAGTATGGATTAAATACAAATCTTATACAGGCAATCGCATCTCTGTACGAGGGAAGCGTTGCATGTGTTAGGGCAAACGGTGATTTTACGGGGTGGTTTGACATCACAAAAGGTGTTAAGCAAGGCTGCGTAATGTCACCGTGGTTATTCAATCTATACATGGATAAATGTATGCAAGAATTGAAAGAGGTGGGCTAGGGCGCAAAAATGAGTAGTCTGCAAGTATGTTGCCGGTTGTATGCTGATGATGCGGTGCCGATTGCTAACAGTATGGAAGATCTACAGTCCCTCGTATCTAGGATGAACGAAGTATGTATGAAGAATGAGCTAATGATGAATGTAAATAAGTCCAAAGTAATGGTGTTTGAAAGAGAGAGTACGAAAACAGTGTGCAATATAGTTGTGAATGATGAATACTTGGATCAGGTCGATGAGTTTGTGTATTTGGGAAGTATGATTACGAGAGATGGAAAGACTGATAGGGATATTGAAAGAAGGGTGAATGCAAGAAACTCCATTAACGGAGAGCTGAACGCGATTGCCGCAAACCAGAAGTTGTCCAAAGAAGCGAAGCTAGCAATCCACAATGAAGTGCTGATACCAACCCTGATTTATGGTAGTGAGGCATGGAACTGGCAGTGGCAGGGGAAGGATGAAAGTAGACTGAATGCTGTAGAAATGAGATCTCTAAGATGAATGTGTGGTAAAACCATGTATGATCCTGTGAAAAATGTTGAGATTCGTAAAGAATGCACGGCTGATGTAAGCGTAGTGAGCAAGATCAAGAAAGAGACGCTTATATGGTTTGGGCATGTAGAGCAAATGAACGAAGAGAGGAGTATAAGGATAATATACGACGCAAATGCGAATGGAAGAAGAAGCCACGGACGTCCGAGGAAGACATGGCACGATCAAGTGAATCAAATACTTAAGTCGGGCCATGTCAGAAGTCGGAATAACAGGAGAGAATGTATGAGAGGTTGTATGAAAGTGAATGAAGCAAGAAGTGTATGCCAAGATCGAGTTGTTTGGCGGTCCGTCCTCTCTGCCTACCCCTGCGGAGAAACGGCGTGAAGGTTAGTAATTTAGTTTGATTACGTACCCATATAAACCTACTTGCAAAACCAAGATGGGTTTTATGGGTATATATGACAAAAAATATAGTTTTGTTTACACGACAGAAAATATTTGCAAAGGGTATTTATTTGCTGATACATCGTTTTTTAGAGATTGTGCACTTTATCGCATTTTGTTTTCGAAGCAACGTAATCTTTCATTCATTTTTTCCCCCTTCAATGAGAATTATTTGTAAAAGTTTATTTATATCTGCTACTCGCTGCTCATGTAAATCGGTGAGAAATAGTTATGATTGCGAATTCTTCATTTATTGTTGGTATATTGAATGATAAATTACTCTCTGAATCTCTATTATCTCACACTATTATGTTTTTAAAGACATATAAGGTAAAAGTAAAAAGGAAAAAAAAAGTAAAGTAGATGGCTGAGAAATTAATATCAGAGTGTTGTGTTATTTTTAAATGAATCCTAACCAAAAAACAGAAATCTGATATGTACGAGTAGCAGCAATATCTCTCAAATGGTGAACTCTGACTTAACGAAATTTGCACAGTTCTTTCGTTTGATATTTCTAGGTCAACAATTTTCAGCTCAATTATTTTCAAAAGCCACATACATATTTGAAATATGGGTGATAAGACACTATAGTTACATTTAGCATTATTCGTTTTTTTATTAATTTAGAGATTTTATAAAAGTCCCGGTAAACCACGTTATAGTAAAAATAAAATAATAAATTTGTTTACATCACTTTTATTTTATTTATTTAATTTCATTAAATTTAATTATGACAACAAAAATATTAGCAACTCATATCACTAGGACAATCTTGTGTTGAGATGAGCGGCTTTACAATTGAATAATAATCAGTAAATACTAATAAGTAAATAATACATGAATAAAAAATAGTATATATTATTAAATAATAATAATAATAAGTAAATATTAATAAGCATATAATAATACACATTAATTATTTTAATTTTTTTATTAGTTTCCATATAATTATGACATTTTAAGTTAAGGTATAAATATTAAAAATACATGTATATTATAGAATTTTTTTCATAGTCCTCACTGGGAGATCGTGTGCTGAGGCGGACAAGGTTTTGCATAAAGGGGTTTCAGCGACTTCTATATTTCAACTTCTGGTTAGGGTAGGGTCTTTCCAGTAATTTCTATGACGTTTTTTTTGAAAATAGTAGTCAGTTCTTGTTTTGGTATTTCCTTAAGCCAAGTTTTGATGGACTTAATGCAATTATTGATTAAATAACTTTTTTTGATATTAAGTGGGAGTTTGTTATATAATTTTACAGACAAAAATTCAGAGTTTCTCTGTCAAAAAGTAGTATTGCATTTAGGTATATTTATCTTGTCGAGTTGCTTTGTTCTGGTATTATGATCATGAAGAGTCGTAGCCATTTTCTCATTTTTAAGATGATTAACTAGAATATTTTTGGCAAAGATTTTTTGGATACTTGGAACGTTGAAATGTTTAAAAATTTGCGTTGTTGACGTCCTTATGGGGACCTTTAAAATGGTGTTTATGATGCATTTCTGGGTTGTATTTAATGGTTTCATGTAATTTGATGCAGCTGAGCCCATCCCAAAATTCCATATTCCAAATGAGAGTGACATAAAGCATTATATACTCTATTTAGATCCTCAATTGAGAAGATATTTCGTAATTTTTTTGAAGAAATTGGTGAGTTTTAATAGCTGAATGTGAATGTGTACATCCCAGCGGAGTTTATCATCAATTAAGATTCCAAGATATTTAATGTTTTTTTTAGCTTTGGTTTTATGCGGGCAAGTTCAATGAGATCATTTTTTTGACATTCATATATTTCAAGTGTGTGCTGATTCATTGGTTGGCGTCTTTTGTTTATTGAGAATGTTAAATATTTAGTTTTACTCACATTTAATGTAAGCGAGTTCACTTTTAACCAGTTTTGAAATACATCCAAGCCATGCTCTGCCTCTTTGAAGGTATTTGTCCATTCTTGTTCATGAAAGATAATAACAGTGTCATCTGCGAAGCTAATTATGTCTCCTTCGATGGGAAGATTCATAAGATCATTTATAGAAATGAGAAAGAGTATTGGTCCTAGTACGCTTCCTTGAAGGACCCATACGTAATTGGTAAAGTTTTGCTGTTTTTTTTACCAATTTGTAGAAACTGTTATCTACCAGACATGTAGCTCTCAAGTAGGTTTACAGTTGATTTTGTCATTCCAATTTTTTTAAGTTTTAGAGATGGTATTTTATGGTCAATTGTATCGAAAGCTTTTTGAAGATCAATGAAAACTGCCACGCATTTTCTACCTTCATCCATTTTTTCGAATATTGTATTGGTTACTTTAGCTATAGCATCACCAGTACCCAGGTTTTCCCTTAACCCGTATTGCGTTAATGATAATATTTTATTATTATCCAAAAAGGTAACAATTTGTTTTTTTATCACTTTTTCCAAGATTTTGGAAAGTGTTGTTAAAAGACTAATTGGTCGATAGTTCGAAATATCATTTTTGGGACCACTTTTATAGATTGGTATGACCGCAGCAATTTTAAGACAAGAGGGAAAAGTACCTTTTAATATTGATAGATTTACAAGGTATGTTGGGGGGTAAATTAACTCATTTTGTAGGTACTTGATTGAATTTCTTGTCATCGTGTCATTTCCCGATGAAGTATATGAATTTAGGGAGGCTATAACATTTCTTATTTCATCACTTGTTATCTTGTTTATATTTTAAGCTATTTTCTTTATTTGTATGATCATTCCTCTCTGTTTTATCGACGGTGGCAGAAATTTGTTTAATTTTATTAGCTAAATTTGAGCCTATATTGCAAAAAAAATAGTTTACATAGTCAAGAAGTTTGTCTGGTTGATCTGCAAATGATGTAAGAATCATATCTATATTTAAAATGGTTTTATCATTGTGCGAGGATTTAACATTTGTAATTTCATTTAAGATCTGCAAGAATTTACGTGAATCATTACTACATTCGTCTATTTTCTTTTTATAGAATTTTTCTTTGGCAATGCGTATTACATTATTACATGTATTTCGGTATCTTTTGTAAAATCGAAGTGTATGAATATCATAAGGGTTGTTTTTAACTTTTCTATGCAGTTCCTCTCTTTTTCTGATAGAGTTAATAATATTTTGACTTATCCAAGGTGTAATGTGTATATTTTTATGAGATATCTTTTTCTCCGAAGTTATGGTGTTGGTTGGTTGAGATTTAAACTTTTTATTAATATCTGTAGCGAATCAAAAATTTTATTAATGTTTCTAATATCTTGATGCATAAATTTAAAATTATTTCCTTATTTTAAATTATTTACTATTTACTTAAATTAATTAATAAATTATTTACTATTTACTTATATTAAGTAAATATTAATAAGTAAATAGTAATAAGTAAATAATATTAAAAATAGGTAAATAATAATAAGTTAATAAAATTATGTAAATAGTAATAAGTACATAATAATAATAAAAATAGGTAAATAATATGAACATAAAAATATAAATAAAAATAGGTAAATAATAATATGTAAATAAAAAATTTAATATATTTAAAAAATAATATGTAGATAAAATTATGGAAATAGTAGTAAGTAAATAATAAAATGTAGCTAAAAAAAAATTAATTATAAGTAAATAGTAATAAGTAGTAATCAGTAAGTAATAAGAAGTAAATAGTAATAAGTAAGTTATAATAAGTAGATAATAATGATAATATCGAGCATACATAAAGTTTCAACATTGATTACAACATAAGGGATAACATAGATAAAGCGAAATCACCATTCTCGGCTAACATGGACTTTTTGACCATTTTTTAAAATAAATTTAGCGTATCTATAGTTTTGATGTTGTCACTGAGCCTATTATATAACAAAACAGCTTTGCAAGAAAAACTCCTTTGTCCAAATGATGTTCTGTTGTTTTCCGGCTGATACATTAGAAAAGAACCCATTCTAGTATTGCGCACGTGTTGTGACATTATAGCAGTATCAATTTTGTTACAAAAATTACAGAGAGCCTGTATTATGTACAATTGCCTTACTGTCATAATTTTACTTTCACTGTATAATCGGTGTGATGGATATATAAGACATTTCTTGTACATTATTTTTTAAATTAATTTTATAGCAACATTTAAGGACTCTAGGGTAGTCTTGTAACATGAACCCCAAGATACAACATTGTATGAAAAAAGAGATTGAACAAGAGCATAATATAAAGTTTTTAGTGTAACTTTGCCCAACATATTTCTTAGGGTCTAGAAGATATAGGCTAGTTTTCTTATTTTGTTTGTTAATACAGCAATATGACCGTTCCATTTTAAATATTTATCAATAATTAAGTCAAGATATTTGATATTGTCTACACTTTCCAAAGATTGGCAATTGCACTCGTGTACACAACAATGCATTGTTAAAAAACGGTCTACAGAGGGTTGACTTACGGAAGAAATGCTAAAAGTAATATATTTAGTTTATTGTGTGTTTAAAGTTAAAAGGTTATGTTAAATCCACTTTTTAACAGTCTTTAATCCTGACTCACACTTAGCATAAGTTTCATCCCAAGTATCACCATTAAACACCAAAACAGTATCATCTGCAAATACAACTGAAGAACCATAGAATGATAATTTACCAAGGTCATTAATATATAATAAAAATAAAATTGGACCTAGAACACTACCCTGAGGAACACCATATAAAATTGATTTATTTGAACTAATATGATCATTAATCATTACTCTCTGTGTTCTATTCCCAAGATAATTTCTTAATCAATCTAGTGCTTTATCAGCAACACCCATGCATTAAGTTTTATAAGCAGTAAACCATTGGATACGGTATCAAAGGCCTTAGACAAGTCTAGAAATACAGCCATTTGTTGCCAGCATCTAGAACGTCTACGACTGTGGAGATCACTTTTAAAGCTACATCATCTATTCCCATATTCTCTCTGAAGCCAAACTGATAAATTGAGAGAATTTTATGTTTTCTGTTTATATAAGTCATCAATCTAATTTTAGCTAATTACTCTATTATTTTTGATAAAGTGTTAAGTAGGGAGATAGGTCGATAGTTATTAACATTTAGGTTATCCCCTCCTTTAAATACTGGTACAACTTTGGCATTTTTGCAGAGATTGGGAAATAAGCCTTTCTCAAAGCTAACAATTGCAATGTGTGTAATGGGTATGAATATTTGTTGCATACTTTTGCCGACCGGATTTCTCTTCACTACCGTAGCTTATTCAGGGCAGTATATAACTAAACTATGAATGAAATAAAAACGAAGACATCAGAAAAACGCTGTGGGAGAAAATTTAAAGATGTTACTGAGTAGGACCCTGTCAATCAAATTAGAGCAGTAAGAAAACGAGGAGGTTATTTATTTTGAGTTGCGAACAGTTCGAGAGCGTACTGAAACCATCGGTAATAGAAGTTATTATGCGAGGCCATTATTTAAAAGCAATTAAAATCCTTGGACTTAAAAGACATGAAAAATATTTAAAGATTTAAAATAAGTGTTTTCGATTTAAAATTAATAATAATTTAATTAATTAAAAGTTCTCTAAAAAGTGGCTACAGTGAAGAGTTTAAAAATGTTTAATAATAAAAAAAATAAAAAAATTAAAGAAATTTAAATTCATGTTTTGAACTTTTTGACTTAGAAAATTTTATAAAATTCCGTTAAATAACTATAGTGTTTTCCGGTTTAAAAATAATAAAGTTATTTTTTTTAAATAATACCAAGTGTTCGCAGTTCAATGTTCCTTAGGGAGAATAATAATAAAATAAAATAAAAATAGTTAACCGTTATCATTCGATAAATAAGAAAAATTCTAAAGTAATAATAGACTGTAGAAATAATAACTTAATTAAATTACGGAAGTTTTAATGAAGAGTGATTAAAGTGCGACTAATAAAAAATAAAAATAAATCTAAAACATTCTAATCAACTTAACAATATTAATGATTCAATTTGGAAACAGGAAGAAAAATACTTAACAGTTATTATTCAAAAGTTAACATATTTTTAATTTAAATTGAATTCGATAAATTAGTATATCTGAATATCTGGCCTCATATTGAGACCCTGAGGTGGAAGATTTCAGGTTCAGAATGTTCTGGGAAAACTGGGGCATTGTGAATTATAAGAACTCGTATTGTTTACATATGTATATATGACATGTACTGTCGGTTCAAGGGTCCGTACACCAATCAAACCAGTCTGCACGCCTGTGTAGGGAGGATTATTGACCGGAATCGTGGCCATCCAAGTAGCTTAGGGGTTGGTCTGGAGCCGAATTTTAGTAAACAAACGGCGTTCGATCCCTTATCATAACAAAAAGCCGATTAAAACAAAAACCATATCATGTAATTTTCCGAAAATTAGGAGAAGCTGGAGGCGACAATGAGACGAGAAGTCATGTAGAATTTCATTTATTTTTATGAAGGAAGATGATAACTGTATGACCATATTACATACTATATTATAACTATGTACACCAAATATAATAATGTAATCACACTGTATTTAAAAGAACACGTAGATTGTAACTAAGATAGCCCAGAAGTCAAGATTTTTCCATTAAAGTCATGATAGGTTAAATTAGAATATTTTGACGCAAAGTTAGAAAAAATCTTTGAATCTATAGAATATTAATGTAGATTTCGTACTAGGGTAGCAAAGAGAGATTAAAACATAAACGAATATCAAATCTTAAAATAGTTAGACTACGAATATAAGTCTGTCGATGGTATATGAGAAATTGCCTACGCTACAAGAAATTTGAGTTACCGCAAAATAAGATCTTGTTTTTCCAATTAATATTCACAACGTAGACTGGCAAACTCGAGGAAAATTATCATACCCGTGGAAAATCCGTACGTTAAATTGTAACGCCTCTATTATAGCATGGGAAAACGTAAAACAGAGAAGTATCCCTTGAATTATTAAACTGTCAGCTCTTGGCTAAATAAGAACTGCATTAAGGGTATTTTTAGGTGTTATGAAAACCCTCCAACTGAAAGGAAAATTACGAAGAATTTTCCATTCACCTTAGTTGGGAAAATTTAAGGCAGCAGTAGAGAAGATTCATCACAAATCGGTGACATGAACAGGAGTCTAACGCTAAATTAAAGTAAACAAACAAAGGCGGACCATCGCAGAAGCTAAACGGACGAGGGGCGATCCATCCAAGTGTTAGTGCTGTACTTTAAATTTCCTTCAGTCATTGCTAAATACGGGCCTGCTTGGGTCGCTTACACTACACAGTGTCGATATAACGAGAATCAATCTGGAACGCTATTCTGGTTCTTTTTAAGGAAGATTCCGCAGGAAGATTTGCATCCATCATAATATAAGGTAATTGTTTTAAAGAGTTTTGGTACAACATCTAGTGCCACTTGAATATATTTCATTAATTTGTGTTTTCAAATAATCTCTTGACAAACTGTTTAGGATTTTTTTACTATGTCTCTCCGCAATTCCGCAATTAATCAAGAAGTTTTTAAGCCTAAGGAAAAAGATAAGGAATATTCCTTAAAAAGAACGGGAACTGCAGTCTTGGTTTAAATACAGTATTTTATGTAGGTACAAGTATAAAACTTTGTTACGTCGACACCAAATCGAACACTCAAGATATTTAGTTATTATATTACTTAAGAAATATTTGTACAGCGCCCTTGAGGTGATTTTTCACAAAAACGGCGCTATACAAATCATCCAATTATTATTAAATTAAATCAGGAACATATCAAGACGTCTCTATTAATACTACCAGAAGGCCATCCACTAAATCTCGAATACCAAATAATTCTGATGTAAAAGAGTATTATTAGTATTGCTAATATCTCCACCGGGATAACTAGACTAATAGAGTCATATAGGGGTAGGGGTCACAACATCACAACCTCAAAAGTTTCCTCCAAACCATTCGTAACCCCGGGCAGCGCCGGGCAGTTCAGATAATTAATAATATGAATGCGCTGGCACCTCTAGAACGCAGCTATAGTCAGCTGCTACAGGGCCTTTTGCTGATGCCAGCTGTTACCTGTTGTAAACTGTTGCCTGTCTGTTTGTTACTCGTCCTAAACTTTGTTCATTAGAGTAGATGAGTTTGCGCACATAACCTCCTCTCACCGAACTAAAGAAGCAGGATTTAACTTCTCGTTTTCCTCTAAAATTATCTTCAAAGCAGCGCGAGCGCAAGCAAGAGTGGCTGCGTGCAACCTTTGTCGAAACTAAATACTCGTATGCCATTTGGGAACTAAATCTATGATGGGAACATTTCTGAGTAAGCTTTGAAAAGGTGACTTTTCGCCAAAGCCGAAACAAATAAATACATACAGGGTGTTTAAGGCCGTCTGTTTCAACAGATAGCTAAATCGTGACCTAAATTTAAATTTTAAAAGTCAGTTAGAGTAACTCGCGTGTTAAATATGACCACACGCTGTTTCAAGTATACTTTTGCTAAAGTAATTATTATTAGTGTGGCCAATCGAGAAAGCAGAATATTCCTCCAAATTGTGTGAAAAAACACGCCGCATCATTTTTGGTGCGGCTACACCGACTGTTAAATTTGATCTCTGGTGAAATACAAACAACAACTGTCAAAATATGCCGCGGGATACTGGTATCTAGAAAAGCTTTGTTCCCACAAAAATATTCGTGTGAGGATTTAAAACTAAATGACTACCTATTATATACGATATTACAGAAAAAATATAATTTGCCTTTCAGTAACTAATATTTTGAATTTGAACCATTGCAAATTTCGTGATATTTCGACATTCGATATCGCGCCTAACATTCAGAATCAACTCAAATAAGTATAATATATTATTTTATTGAAGATTTTTGGGATATTATGCCGTAATGGAGCGCTTGCCCTTCCTGTATCAGAAAAAATGCTTTTGGCCGTGAAAACCCGAACAATATATTATTATTTACGCTTACGCTTACGGTCGAAATTTTTTCGCTTTTCTCTGAATACATATTATTGGATGAGGAATTATCATCATCTTCTACGAGTATAATATTATTAATGAAATAAATCTAAGAAACATTGAAGCGAGCAATTTAGTCAGTAAAACTGTCAAATTTGTCAAAATGGTCGAGAAACTATCGGTTTTCGGAAAGTAAGAACTAAAGTTAGAAGTAACGTAAACAGGCAGTTAAATTAATTGAAAAAAGCATTTTGGAGAAATTTAACTTTAGCACGCCGTTTAACTCTTACAATTACTATAGCATGCGTTGAAACAGACGGCTCTTAGAACTAAAGTTAGAAGTAACGTAAACAGGCTGTTAAATTAATTGAAAAAAGCATTTTGGAGAAATTTAACTTTAGCACGCCGTTTAACTCTTACATTTACTATAGCATGCGTTGAAACAGACGGCTCTTAGAACTAAAGTTAGAAGTAACGTAAACAGGCTGTTAAATTAATTGAAAAACGCATTTTGGGGAAATTTAACTTTAGGAAGCTTTTTAACGCTTACTTTTACAATAGGATATGTTGAAACAGACAGCCCTTACGTACCTGACTTACTTTAACCAGTGATTCTTGAAATGTTGGTCTCAGGTAACGTTTTTTTATTTATTTTTTTAATAGATTCTTGAAACTTATATACCTCGCTGTAACATATATTCAATTCTTAAACCACGAGCTCCCGGGTTCGCGTCCCAGCTGCTACCGTTACCTTTTTCCTTAGTTTGTCTTTTTGTTTCGTGAGTTGTTAATATTATCTTCAATGATTTTTTTTTTGATACTTGAAAATATTAAAAATCTTATTACACGTCTAAGGTTGAAGTGGAGGGTTGGGCGATTTCTCGGCTTAGTGATCAGTGACGACATGTGATTTTTTTCAATATAAAAAAAATGTGTATTTGTTTTTCACTCCAAATAAGACCAGAATTCTCTGATTAGAGTAAGTTGGGTACGTTGCACAACCATTATTTATGTTTAATGTGTGTTCCTAGTGAGAGTGCACATATCATACGTGTATTATAACATTCATTCAAAGCACGTTTTAAAATAGTGTTAAATTTCAAGCCCAGGAACAAAGTGTATGCAGCATACGGGGTACAGGTGCTGACTCGTTGGTTGATTTGTTGGCAGAATATTATTTATAAGGTATGCTCATTACTAAGTATTAATTAATAAAATAAATAATATTTAGGGCACGGAAATCGGGCCAATTTAAGCCTGCAGTATCCACGTGGAATTAAAAAGCCTGCAGTGGCCACTAAGAATCAATTTATAATTTTTAAATGGATTTTCATTGTTCAACGTCATTTTTTGTTTAAAAAACAACCTTTTTCAACCGGTTTAATCTAATAACTAACTAACTAACCATCGCGCCCTTTCAACGCAGGGGTAGGCAGAGAGGGCGGACCGCCAAACAACTCGATCTTAGCATTCACTTCTCATTCCATTCACATTCATACAACGTCTCATACATGATCTTCTATTATTCCGACTTCTGACATGCCCGACTCAAGTACTTGATTCACTTGATCGTGCAATGTCTATCTCGGACGTCCCCAGCTTCTTCTTCCATCCACAGTCGCGTCATATATTCTCCTTAAACTCCTTTCTAGGTTCATTCACTCTACATGCCCGAACCATCTAAGCGTCCCTTTCTTAATCTTGCTCATTACGCTTAGATCATCCTTGCATTCCTAACGAATCTCAACATTTTTCACACTTTCATGTGTGGTTTTACCATTCGCTTCAGGAATCTCATTTCTATAGCATTCAGTATACTTATTCCTTCCTCTGACAATTCCATGCCTCACTGCCATATATCAGGGTTAGCATCAGCACTCCATTGTGAACTGCTAGCTTCGCGTCTTTATATGAAGGTAGGTAAAAAAAAGGTTGTACCAAAAAAACTGTTTTAAAAATATGAGTTTATTATTTTTTAAATACTGAATGCCGCAGGGAGTATTAATCTTTGACTAAGATTTCAAATCAATTATGTATTAGAGTTAATAAAGTACAGGCGAGTTGGGAGAGGCGTGATGTAACATGTTAGAGATATATTCTAGTTCAATGAACTCCATTAAAACACCCCCTTATACATCTTAAGTCCATTGTTCAACTCCACCGACTTTTCTAAAAAATCAACTAAACTAATGGAACCAGTAAAAATTGGTCAAAAAGCACCGTATTCACTTCAGTGCTAAGGATATAAAATATTGCGATTCCCAAAGAACCAGTCTGTCTTTGCGCTTACGAGTGGTTGAGTGGATACAATTCTGCCCTAAAGTGGACTCTGCTTTTGACAGTGTAAAGATGATATCAAATATTGTAAATTGTAACATAATGCAACATTAAAGGGAATTCTACAGGGTAGGTTAAAGAATGAGTCGAAGTGATTTTTTATCAATGATATTCCCACCACGACACAATCCAAACCTTTGACGATAATAACCTAACATAGCTTATTACTTCAGCAATTAGCAACATGCCTAGCATTTCCACTGTACCATTCTCGGGGTTCTGCAGTCAGGACGTTCTTCATGTGTAATGAATAATTAATAATAATAATAATAGTGTTTATTTATTTGAAACACATTATTTAACAACAAAACCTGAGAAAGCTTTGACTGCCCAACTAGGAATAAATCCCGATTTAGGACAGGCAAATTGACAAGTTTAGTTCGTATTAAGTGCCATTATATAAAAATAGAAATGAAAAGGGTAGTATTCACATAGTATTGTAATATAATATATCTAGAAAGAAGTATAATATTTAAGTATAAAGAGATTTGAAGAATAGTATAGAAAAATCAATTGTGTATTCCAGATAATTTGAGTATAAGAGATAAAAAAAAGTATAGAGTCATCGTTTACATATACCAGATAATTTGAGTATAGTATAATAGTTAAGTATTTACGAAGAGGAGAGAAAAACAAATATTATAGAGTAAACAATTATGTATATGTATTTAATAAGTACTGGTTGGTGCTATGAGGAAAAAATGCGTTTAAAATTGAGTAATAAAAAAAAGATAATATTTTTGAGTAATATTGATAAGATTCAGTTACGTATCACTCAGCTTCATGGGTATGTATTTAATAAGTACTGGTTGATGCTATGAGGAAAAAATGCGTTTAAAATTGAGTACTAAAAAAAAAGATAATATTTTTGACTAATATTTTTTTTTTTTATTTTTTTTTTTTTATTGTATAATATTAATTATATACAGTGGGAACTTATACCCGCTAAGCCACTGCAAGTAGCTTGTCAGCAGGAGTTTATTTCAACAATATAATATAATGCAACAATAAATTACAATCATCATACAAATGTAGGGCAAAAATTATTATATTTAGGCGCATGCATCTTGTGCTGTACATAAGTTGAGAAAAAAAATTAAAGAGAAAAAATAATGGTAAAAGCATTACAGATTTGTTATTGAGATACTAGAGTCCAATCTTATAACACCGATTAAAATAATATTATAAAAATGTCAATATCATAAAAAATATCAAAATTATAAAAGTACCAATATTATACAAGTATCAATATTATAAAATATCAATATTATAAAAACATCAATACTTTTAGAAATATCAACATTATAAAAACATTAATATTACAAAAATATAACTATTACGTAAATATCAGAAATATCAAAGCATATGTAAGTATTAAATAGATTAAGAAATAAAAATTTAAAAGATATATACATAAAACAGCAATACAGGTTGGTTACAATGAGGATAGACTTAAATATAATAGTAACACCGTAACAGTAAGTACACCAGATATCTAGGAGCTATACAACCATGGAGACCGTCATATTTGTTACCATCAATACACAAGGTTACTTTCCAAAACCAACACTTTAACATCAGTGAGAATTTCATCATAGGACAATTGTTTTTAAATTCGTACGGCAATTTGTTAAATATAAATGGTACAATGTATTCAAGGGTTCGTTGACCATATTTATTTTGAAATATTGACACTATCATTCCTATATTTTGTGTGAAACGTGTATTGTGTGCATGATCCACCACTGCCTTATACGGACTTTCAGATATATGTTGCAGTAGAATTTTATGCCACAAAATACCACGAACAGGTAATACATTAATAGATTTGTACATAATATCAATGTCTCGCCTTTGGTTAAAAACTGTTTTACTTACTAACAATTTTACCATGGCGTTTTGAATCAGCTGTAAATGTTTTATGTTGGTCTTACAGGAGTGTCCCCAAGAAGTTATACCATACCTTATAGTCGATTCTGCTAGAGACATTGATAAGATTCAGTTACGTATCACTCAGCTTTATGAGCCGACGACGAAACTCGGGAATACAGCTCGAAGAGGATGCAGCAAATAGTTAATGAGATATTCAATATATTTTATTCAGTAAGTCCTAAGAAATTGTTACTCGCATTAAGGTGGTATCGCCAAACAATCAAAGGTTCTTGAGTTTTACGGGCATAGAATAAAGAAGAGCGTGTTTCATGATCCAAAAGTCCGCCTGATCATTATGAAATTAAATGCGATGGCGATTCACAATATCAGATAAATATAAGAGAGACAGAGCGCATTCTAAATAGGCTAAAACCAAAGGGTATTAAGGCAATGGCGGCATAGGTTTGGCGGCATAGGTTGGCGGCGTTTTTTTTTGGCGGCAGATGTTCGCAGAGGGAAGGGTGCATGGGTTCGCTGCTTTGATGCGCCACAGAATAGCCGGGACGAGTCAGCGCTGCCGGAGATCGGAAAACACTCTTGTCCAGGCCGTCGCCCAGTGGCATGGCGCGCCCCTACATCGTAGATGGAGAATTTCCCTCAGGCCATTGTAGCATAAGTGTTAAATATGTTATTTTAATTTAATTTATTTTTTATTTTATGTTATAAATGTTAAACTTATGTGGACTGGATAATGGATGCTTATGTCGAGTTCATAAATCAAATTCAAAATATTTACGTATGTCAGTTCGCGATATGACGTTTGACAACTTACCTTCGATGGCGTCTCTGTCATTTCGCCTCTCTTTCTGTTACACGAGTTTCTTATGGTAGAGAGCGAGAGCTCAAATTACTAGCCATGAGCCAATGAAACTGAGCTTTCAGCGACAACGGTTTTTTTCTATGATCAAACGATAACTCTGACGTCAAACAACAAACCATGGAGATTACATATCTTTTATTGAATTTTAAGGTCCGACCGGAGGTATACGCCCCCGGTTGGGCCAATCGCCACCGGGGCGATCTCAGGCCAACTCGCCGAAGTCGATTCAACGTTGGGCCAAAGCGGTAATTAGACGATCATATTTTTCATACCGATCTCTATACGGAAGCCACTTCGGAAGCCATAGAGAAAATCTTTGCTTTACACGATCATTATTTTCATACCTACAATTTCATACAGATTTGAAGACATAGTTGCCATTAAAGAAGAAATAATATTTTGGGACGGTATAAGTACCGCCAACAAATGGCAGCACCTTCACAAAATGTCAAAAAAGTATTTCAATAATATCCGCGAAAATCACAATTCCGAACAGAAACACGAACAATTCACAATCAATTCAAATACACTCTAAACTACATTTAATCTTTGTGACAATGTTTTAAATTATATTCCTAAATAAACACGGAGCAAACATATCCACAAAATAGGTAACATTAAAGTTACGAAAAAGAATGACAGCGTTCATAGAAAACGCGCTAAACTCAACAACGTGTTCGCCGATTATTTACTTAAAGCAAAATGAAAAAAATTATCAAAAATATGCTCTAAATTCACAATACTCAACAGTAATACACACATTTCCACATAACAGCTGATCACGACATAATGTCCGCCATCTTTGTACGAAAAAATAGAACGCGTTCTAATTTTCATCATTTTTCCATAGAAAAAGACAACTCACGTCCAATCTGGATGAAAATAGGTATCGTCTAATTACCACTCAACGCACATGAACGACCGTTCTACACAATTGCCCAAAAGTTCGAGTTGGGGGGTTGGGCGATCGTGTATTCAGGGCATTTCAATTTTAACTTGAACTGAAAAAAAAAGTGATACAAGTGGTCTATTAAATTCAAGTCTATGGAAACTTGAATTGAACGTTCCGAAGTACATATGTAATCAACCTAATAATATGGTAAACAAAATACAATAAATGTTATTATTAAACGTTGTTATTCGTGTAATTATTGTAAACTCACCCCCGTTCCCCGTTCCCCCGCCCCCGTCCTCACCCGCCGCCCAACTTCACATGACTCCTATCATTTGTATTAGCGTTTTGCAATATATCGTAAGGAATAAATACAGTTAGCATTTTTTTCTCAATTTAACATGTATGAAAACTTAGATCAAGCCGTATTTAGTTTTGATAATTTAACTGCATCTCTTTATATGGTCTATAAATAATGTGTAATGATAGCCTGTCAAAAAAAAATGTAATAGATGTAATATAGGAATAATGTAAGAATAGGAAGTAAGATTTGTACAGCGCCCTTGAGGTGATTTTTCACAAAAACGACGCTATAAAAATCATCCAATTATTATTATTATTAAACTGGTTCATTTGGCACTACCGTCAAAAGGGTAGAAAATCACTGTTTAGGGGCGGAATGGTTTGTGGCTGGCGTGTTGTGGGATATTTACAGTGGATAGTTCTGGCAGATCTAGACGGTACAAGAGTCAATGTTTAACATCTCTCGTCTGGAGGAATTTAAGAACTGAACAAAACGAAACAAACCAGAGTCAATATTTAACAACTGTCGTCTAGAGGGCTCGGGACATTGGGGGGAGGCCTGGGGAGTGGGCAGTGGTGAGTCGGGAGCGCAACTCTGGGGCACTCGAGCCACCCCTGGAAAACTCAAAATGACTGTAATTAAAACTTATTTTACGATACTTCCAACGTGCTGTATTGTCCGCAGGAGTTGACTGAGACGTTATTATTAATTGAGACATTTTATCTAAACGAGAAAGGTAATTTCGGGCATTAATCTTATGACTTTCGTTGAGTAATCTAACTGCTCCGCTCCATGAGGCGAGTGCTCGAAGCCCGTCGGTTGTTAAACAACTATAATAGAATTGTGTTTATTTTTCACGTTTAGCATTCCTTCCACTTTTATTCTTTATTAAGTAAAAACAAATACATCATTATTTCACTTTCTTAACTTAACTACATACATATTATATTAATTAACTATTGTACATACATATTATTCTTAACCTATTTAATAGTTATATTATATATCATATTACTTACATTATTTATATACCTTACATATTATTCCTTTATTACATATTATAGCTATCTTGTTTATTATTCTTTCATATTATTCATTGTTATTTTGCTCACTTATTTTGAGATTGAACGGTTTTTTTTTTTAAATGTTATTACTCGATTCTCCGTTTTGAGGCTATCGGGAAGGATATTGTATATTTATACACCATCATGGACTGTGTTTCTTTTACCTCTTTCAG
The DNA here is from genome assembly GCA_022606495.2 of Halesus radiatus. Taxonomy (NCBI): domain Eukaryota; kingdom Metazoa; phylum Arthropoda; class Insecta; order Trichoptera; family Limnephilidae; genus Halesus; species Halesus radiatus. The sequence goes on along the minus strand of JAHDVE020009520.1, from coordinate 161,508 downwards.
TCTTTACTGTATTCCTGTACAATTTATTATGTTGTCTTGTACGAGTACAGTGTTCGTTTACTTGTGATGTTTTTTTATAAATGCTGTGTTCATGTGTATAAGTCCATTTTGTATTTTGTAGACTAATAGGCATATATTATATTCGTACAGTTTTCTGATTTTCATCAAGTTCATTTCTTGGTATAGTTTTTTTGTGGGGGTATCTATTTAGGTGTGTATTATTTATAACTTCATTTTGTATTATTTGTAATTCATTCAAGTATGTAATGTGCGTTTTTCTCGATATTTATATTAGGTAATTTCTGTGGGACTGGATTAAACTTTTAATTGGTTTTAATTAAAAAAACATATACCACTTTTTTAATGAACAACGTTTGAGATAGACTAAATCTAAAAAACAAAGTATACTCGTAAGCCCTGAGAATTAAAAAACTAGATTTTTAACTTAACCTCTGCTTAGTCTTTATCTCAAATATCCAATACATGTAGATTGTAGGTAGAGACTTGCCTAAAATAATAATATTTTGAGAAATTAATGGTTCGGGCCTTGTCTATGAATATCCCATCCGAAGAAGTAAAATGAATTGTGTTTAGACAAAGAATGTCTCATTTAAAAATACTGAAATAAGTTTCTGGATATGACTTTTAAGAGCGTGAAATTCCTGGATAGCGTGCCGCCTCGGAATACCAACATCTGTCAGCGACTGTCTTGTCTCTCACTCGTCTCTCCATCCCTTCCCCTTACTCCCTACTTCCTGTTCCGTCTCTCTATATCTATATCTCCCGGGTCTCTCATCAGACGCGAGCGGAGGCGCATTTTAAAGGGATACCTTCATTAAACGTTTTCAGCTTGGTACACATTTCTGGAATACCCACATGAATGCCCGGGGAGGAGAGAGGCAGCAAGATCGCGAGTGTTGGGGTAGTCGGGGGTAGATGTTCATAATATTATATTATCACCACGGGTTGAATATTATAATGATATAATGTCACCAGTCTCTTGGCTGGCTTGTGACTTTGAATCTCTACGGCTGGGAAATCTCAGGAAGAAACTCTCTATTAAAATATTTCTCTCGGATGGGAAGAGACACATGCATAATATATACAAACGAGTACCTACATTTACATGCTTACTGCGAGAAGAAAGGGGATACGCAGCCATCGCACTAATGTACACGGTACGTTTTAAAGCTGGTAAATTTATTTTAAGAACTGGCACTGACGAAATCTTCAACAATCTTAACATTATCTGAATAGAACAACTGTACTCTAAAACAATACTACTTTACATTCATAAAGTCAAAAACACATACAACAAGGAACCACAAACACAAAATTTGGACAATAAAAATTTTGTACTATAGTACTAAACTCTAGAACAAAATCCCACTCTCCATCAAAAATCACAACAATAATAAATTTTAAAAATCAACAAAAACTTTGGATACGTTACATAGGGAGATCTGAAATAGAAAATATATTAACACCAAATACAGACTAACACCGAAACCACTCAACTGCGCTTAAAAAAAATAACACAATTTTTTTTTCAGTAATCACATCAATTTAATATAATGTAATTTGATGTTTTGTAAATGAAATCCTCAGCACGAGAAATCCCAGTGAGGGTATCATTATTTGTTATAAAAAAGGGGATAATAAAATATAATTTTTTCCTTATTTGGGAGGCCGTTCACGATGTAAAGCCGCCCCGCGAACCGTACCAACACCTATGCCACAGGTCGCTTGAAGTGGTTTGCTACGTTCGGTGACCTAGAAGACGTGCCCAGACCGCTGGATATTATAGAGGCCCAACCCTTAGGTGGGCGGCCCCATCAACGAGCGAAATAACCCTGCTACTGTGCCGATTCGTGACCGATGAGGACCCAGCATCCAGCGGTTGGGGCGTCCTGGGTGACTTCCACAGCCGTTTTCTCCTGCCTCATTGTCTTGAACAGCAGTCGGAGGAACATAAGCTTTATTTGATGTATCCAGTTATTTTACTCTCCAGCTCCTCATCCAACCTTTAAATAATCATAATGAGTTTAAAATTAATAAGTTTACAATTAATAAGTTTAAAATGAATTAGTTTAAAATTAATAAGTGTAAAATTAATGAGTTTAAATTTAATATGTTTAAAATTAATGTTTAAAATAAATACGTTTAAAATTAATACGTTTAAAATTAATAAGTTTAAAATTAATAAGCTTAAAATTAATTAGTTTAAAATTAATATGCTTTAGTCGGGGTATACATCATAAAAGGTGTTAAGCAAGACTGCGTAATGTCACCGTGGTTATTCAATCTATACATGGATAATTTATATGCAAGAATTGAAAGAAGTGGGCTTGGGCGCGAAAATGAGTAGTCTGCAAGAATGTTACCTGTTGTATGCTGATGATGCGGTCCTGATTGCTAACAGTATGGAAGATCTACAGTACCTCGTATCTAGGATGAACGAAGTATGTATGAAGAATTAGCTAATTATGAATGTAAATAAGTCCAAAATCATGGTGTTTGAAAGAGAGAGTACGAAAACAGTGTGCAATATAGTTGTGAATGATGAATACTTGGAGCAGTTCGATGAGTTTGTATATTTGGGAAGTATGTTTACGAGAGATGGAAAGACTGATAGGGATATTTAAAGAAGGGTGAATGCAGGAAACTCCATTAACGGAGGACTGAACGCAGTTAGCGCAAACAAAAAGTTGACGAAGGAAGCGAAGCTAGCAGTCCACAATGGAGTGCTGATACTAACCGTGATGTATGGCAGTGAGGCATGGAACTGGCAGTGGCAGAGGAAGGATGAAAGTAGACTGAATGCTGTAGAAATAAGATTTCTGAGACGAATGTGTTGTAAAACCATGTATGATCGTCTGAAAAATCTTGAGATTCGTAAAGAATGCAAAGCTGATGTAAGCATAGTGAGCAAGATTAAGAAAGGGACGCTTAGATGGTTTGGGCATGTAGAGCGAATGAACGAAGAAAGGAGTGTAAGGAGAATATATGACGCGAATGTGAATGGAAGTAGAAGCCTGGGACGCCCGAGGAAGACATGGCACGATTCAAGTGAATCAAATACTCGAGTCGGGCCATGTCAGAAGTCGGAATAACAGAAGAGAATGTATGAGGTGTTGTATGAATGTGAATGAAGCAAGAAGTGTATGCTAAGATCGGGTTGTTTGGCGGTCCGTCCTCTATGCCTACCCCTGCGTGGAAACGGCGTGATGGTTAGTTAGTTAGTTAGCTCTCTAAATACGAGAATTTCTCAATTAGGGAGGTATTCATTTAAAAAAATGAACTAAAAGGATTATATAAATAAATAAAAAATAAATAAAAGTACTTACATACCTATTATTATTACCATGTAACCAATATTGTTATTATATAAAAAGAAAAAATAATAATAAAGTAAAATAAACCATTCAAACAACTGATTGTATGGCAGTTGTATTTGTTATACAATTTGAAGAAACAGGGATCCCCTTGACCATAGCGGACACAACATCTGATTCGTACATGGCATTCAAATAAACGTACATAAAGTTTTTTATATGAATACCGCACAAAAGTCCCAACTGCTCCAAACCGTCTGGAGCAGGTAAGACTATGGTATCCACAATCAGGGTATTTTATTTTATTTTGTTTTATTTATTTTTGGGAAAATTAACTGCAAATCCATATACGAGTATATAATAATAAAAACAATAAATCATGCCAATTATGAATTTTTCACTGCTGATGATAAATACTATGAGTAAAGTGAGACAATGTACAGTTTTACATCAGGTAGCTTAACTATGTCAGTCGGGGAAGCGGAGTGTGGAGGGGAACATAGGAGTGGGATAAAGGTACAAAAGACTAAAGTAGATGGAAAGGTGATTTAACTTATCTAGTTTGAGAGCAATCATGTAATGGATTTTAATTTAAAATCACGTATAGTTGAGTTAAAAATGTCAATGTGGTAATAATTTGCATTAAATGAGTATGTAGATCTGTAGAGAAAAGATGTTTGTTTGGAATTGGTTATGAGACTGAAGGTAGTGGGGAGGAGAAGAAGATTATGTAGAGGAAGGTGGGGAAGTTCCTGGATATTCAGAACTGGTCACCAAATACGGCTAAAGCCATTTCAAGAAACGTTTTGATTCTGAATGATGTTTTTTCACCAGGGCGATACTGTGAGCATATTCTACTCTGGAACGTGCGCCAAATTTACAATACATTATTTTTAATTAATCAAGTCTGAAACAATACAAAACAAATATTTAAAGCGCATGCCAAGACTAGAACCCGCGACCTCTGGATTCGTGTTCGAGAGTAAGCCGTTAATCATTAATCACATTTCCACAGATCTCTCCTAGTTTAATCCTTGATCATTCTTATTATTCCGAAAATATAAGTTAAACTGAATGCCTTCCTCGGCCGGCTGAAAGTGCTGCCTTGTCAATGAATCGCGTGCCACAAGATATTAAATTTACCACTAATTTCCCTCAGCCGGCAGACAGTAATCTGCTATGAACTAATGCTAATGATCGGTAATCCTAACTAACACTGCTGTGATCACTGAACAGAAAAGCTCTGAAAGTGCAATCTATGCCGATTTAAAAGAAAACTAATGTCGCCAATTTACTTACGATATTTTAACTCCAGAACCCTGATAGATAAACGAAAATGATTATCTTTTTATTTTTGTTTCAGAAAGAATAAGGAACTCCAGTCGATTTTTTTTTTTAATTTTATTTTATCAATAATGACGTTCCAAATAAAATACCAGTATATTTCATTTTTTTGTGAAGTTTTCAAGTTTAAATAATTTTCAAAGTTCCAATTTTTCAAAGCCCGCCAAAATGCTTCAAGTCTATGGCCAGTCGGTTTTAATCAGTTTTGAGGTTAGAATGTCAAATGTCAAAATAAGAACGAGCTTTACCGTACATCATTATATATTCTATTCATAGTAAACTATAAAAAAAAACATACGTAAGAAAATTATTTACCTTTTAAAAAAATTTACTAAAAGAATAATAATAGTATAGAGCATTAAGATTATTATAATATCCGTATTGATATTTGGTTGCTCGTGAATACTCTAATTTCTTTTAAAAAATAAAACAATAACTTTGTTTTACATCACTTTTATTTATACTTTAGCCGACCGGGTTTCTTCAGGGCAGTATACAACTAAACTACGAACTAAGATGCACATGTGTTTTAGATTGATATATCTGACATACAGGCGGGTGAAGGGCCAAGGGTGGGAGATCAGCAGGTACCTGCTGACCTGGAAGGGTATCTATAACACATGTGCATCTTAGTTCATAGTTTAGTTGTATACTGCCCTGAAGAAGCTACGGTAGTAGCGAAACCCGGTCGGCTAAAGTATAAATAAAAGTGATGGAAAACAAAGTTATTGTTTTATTTTTTAAATTATAATGTCACATCACCAAGTTACCGCTTCATATGAAAATACTCTAATTTCTATAATTAAAAATAGTTTTTTTTTACATTGAACAACAATTATAGTCTCTAGTCACCCAAATTAATTTTAAATTTCGCCAAAACTAAAGAAATACATATTTAAAATACAGAACAAAATCGAAAAATAAAAATTTCCATATTTATCCAAAAACAGAATGGGCACTTGACGTCAGATGTTCTAAACGCAATGGTACCAACATAACAAGGTATTTCAAAGGAATAATTTTTTATTCACTTTTAAATAACAATTTATAAATTCTACGTACAATTATATATAATAAAAGTTATATATTAAGAATCGGTGTTTGTTGATGTATGAATATATATTTTTTTAAGCCATTATATTTTTCTCTGGAGTTCCTTATATCAACTTTTGAAAACGCTACAAACACCAGAATTACGGAATAAAGGAACTTAGTTCGGGCACACAGACACGCCCACAACGAATTTCTATCGGTTTATGACTACGGCGCTAATGACCGCTTACTAGTTCGTGGTTACCAAACCAGGGGTGAACTGGCGGCCTTCCCCCGCAGGCGATGCAAGTGGGCCGATATCTGAATTTCCAGACTGTACACAAAATTAGGGAGTACTTTCAGCCTTCGATATGTTCGGTTTTGTAGCGTTTTCTTCAATTAGCACTACATATTCGAGTTAATATCCGAGAGCCTGGTGGTTATACGCTAGACTATCAGTCGAACGGGTCGAGTTTGATGCTAACAGCGGGTAACTGACTTGCTCCTTTTTCAACACAAGTGATGCTTAGTGAAAAGGTCTGTTCAAGAAATAGAGTTATAGATTTTTAATTATAAATATCTCTCTTATAATGAAAGAGTCACAACTGACCAAAGTCAGTAGGACTATGAAGTTTTGTGCTGTCTGGAAGTAAGAAAAGTACCAATTTCACTTTAAGCCAGTAGATTTAATTATAAATATCTCTCTTATAATGAAAGAGTCACAATTGACCAGTCAGTAGGACTATGAAATTTTGTGCTGTCCGGAAGTACAAACCTTCTTGTACTTACCGCCCATGCAGTTAAATAGAACCGCCACATCAGCGTATCTATTACTACCTTCTTGTACTTACCGCCCATGCAGTTAAATAGAACCGCCACATCAGCGTATCTATTACTACCTTCGTGTAATCTAGGTACAAGCGAGTGTTTGTAGTGCTCAGTCCTAACGTTGTTTCATTTAAAGATAATTTTGGAACGAGTAGCTATGCTAGGTATATGAAATTGAATGACTTGTATATCTTGAGACAGGTTACCCCCCAAGAAAGATCGTTTCAAATTGTATCAATAATTGTGTCTGTTGACCAGCATCGAGGTGTAGTGATTTTTTCAATTAAAACAGTGTTTCGAAATATATATTTTTTTTTAAATTCCGAGATAAAAACCTATTGTAATTTAATTTTTATAAGTTACAGTTTTAACAAGTATTTTACAAAATATTTGATTGGAGGGAATTGTTGGTATTTTATACCTTATCAGAAAAGTGCTTGTGGTTTTACTTATCATCTATCTCTAAGAATCAGAGCACAGCACAATCGCGATATTTTGACTGAATGCGCCCCTGTTTGTGACCTGTAAAAATTACACAAATAATGGCAGTATTCGAAAACAATAAATTTTCTATACAATAAACTTTTTTAATAATATTAAAAACCATTCAGCTTTCTGGATGTCTTTTTAATAAAAAATATCATAGCTGAAGTGACTTGTGACTCAACTATTAAGCAAGCCATAAAATTAAATTACAGTTTCCATGAAAATATCCGATATTAAAATTCATGTTGCGTAAATAAGACATTGATAATCGAATCAGGGAAAACCCTAAAGTTTTCTAATTACGTATTCTCCAGTTAATGTTAACTAAGAAATGATAACGGAAAATGGATTTGGGGTAGCACGAATTTAAAATCAGAGGATGATGTCGAACTCGGTTCCAGTTATTATTATTAATTTATAAGTTTCAACAAGTGTTTATTTACTTCCGATGATTTGGTTGGAAGTTTTTCAATCAAACGAGAGCTTATTGATAAATTAATTTTCTGATGATTCGTAACACACCATAGCGGCGCACGTCGGTTTCACGCGACGCAGCGGACCGGACATCGTGAATTTTGACTTTTGTGTGAAATTAAATTAATGTTTTGTTTATGATCGAAAATGCTTTTTGAAGATTGTTTTGATGGTAAACAAATATTTGGTTAATTTTTTGGCAACAAATTCAACCATAATCGTGCGTGAAACACGATTCTGTTTAAAGTACTTTCAAATACTTGTGTCGTGAACACCAGTGGCATGTATTGTTCTATGACCCGAGATAGGTTGTGTGTAGTTTTTCATTGAATATTTGAAAATAGCTATTTCATCTTGCGCTGATTGTTGCGGCCCTGAATCAATGAATTTTCTGAAAAATAATAAATTTGACAAAGAAATTCTTGTACTTTCCTTTATCGTTTTATTTATTCATATGGTTAATTTCTCTAAGGGTAGGCACAGCTCTTCAGTCTGTACAGACTATATGCCACTAGTGAATACAGTTTATTATATATGTATAACGCGTTTTTACGTATTTCACTATTTTTAAAATTTACCAAAATCCGTATCAACCGTTTACGTGATAGTCGTAAAATTAAACGAATCGCCGCGGAGTTTTTTTTTTCCTTAGTTCATTTAGATTAAAAAAATGTTTCGGGATTTCATCAGAATGTTTATTTACTTGTTTAAACTACTTATTTTCGTTAATAAATATTTGAGTGTGCCAAGCGATAAGATGATTCACAAATATTGGATTTTTTTATCACAACTTACACGGACAGAGGACTAAAAGTCAAAACGAATGGTCACCTTACCTAGGTAGGTACTCTACTTTATATACAGTTTATTTATTTACCATACTTTAAATACAGGGTAGGATCAAGAAGTAGTAGGAGTGAATTTCTGTAGCGCGAACCGAGCGGTGGAGAGGGTCGGACCACCTGGGCGTGGTAGGGGGAAGCCTTCCAAAGAGACCGATATTAAATATCCAGTCACCTACGGGCAACCGGAGAGTAGGCACGTTCATTTCCGTGAACCTCTGTTAAGAAGTGTCGTTGCGATCCAAGATGGAGAAAAATCTCGAGCAGCGCTACGCCATCAAATTCCGCGTCAAACTCGGGAAAACTGCCACGAAGACCCTCGGAATGATTAAGGACACCTATGGGGATGCTGCAATGAGCCGTTCAATAGTATTCCAGTGTCATAAGCTGTTCCGGGAGGGGCGGGAGCTCGTTACGACGACCAGCTCGTTAAGACGACCAGTTCGTTAAGACGACCAGCGCACCAGTAGCCCGTCAACTTCAATGATGGATTGTAAAGGCGCGCTCCTAAACTCCGACCGGCGCACAAACATTCCTGTGATTGTTGATGAGTTAGGGATTTCGTACGTATCCATCCTACGCAGCTTCACCACGATAACGCGCCGTGCCACACCGCGCTGTTGATGAGGGAGTTTCTGACCAAGCACAGGGTTGCCACGTTGCCTCGCCCCCCTATAGTCCAGATCTGGTACCGCCGGACTTCTTCCTCTTTCCTCGGCTCAAGCGGGACCTCAAGGGAAACCGATACAGCTCCGTAGAAGACGCCTAAGGGGGCGTGACGGCATCTCTGAAGGGGATTCCGGAAAACGAGTTCCAGAAGGCGTACGCGCAGTAGGAATCGCGTTATACGCGTTGTCGAAGCGCAAGGGTGGTATTTCGATTACTACTAAGGATTTGTACCGATTATTTCCTTAAAAATAAGTAAATTAATTCAGTCCTAATACTTTTTGATCCTACCCTGTATGAATAAGTTGATTAAAGATGTGATAGATAAGAACAAACTATACGTTTTTACAATTACGACATTTACAAATATATATAACAATAAAATATTGGGAATCCACACAGCCTGTGTGTGGGTAACACAAAGTAAAGGAAGTACTCTCAGGTAAGTACAGTCTGTCAAGAAATTGTAGGAAGAAAATGGAGGGCGATACGATCATTTTAATAGTTTAAAGAGAAGACACCAAAATGGTTAGAAAATAATATCACTTTCAAAAAGCTCTATGGTTCCAGTGAATTAGGTAATTCTGTATACCTAGATCATATTCTAGGAAATGTAATATTAATAATTTTGTTTAAATATTAATTCTAGTATATTGAATAACCAAGAAAATTTATCGTATAATCCTCTTTTAGATATGTTTCTAGTTAATTTTTTCCTCCAGTCCTCCAGAAAACCCAGTAATTATTACTTCCCCTTTGGTCGGCTCCCATTCCAACGCCTAAATATTCATGTATGTCTATCATTATTTTGTATCTTTGTTTAGTGTTTAGTGTTAATATATTCCTGATGGTGATCCGACAGTTGATCCCTCGACAGTTGGCCCCCCGACAGTTTTCCCCCCGACAGTTGATCCCGCGGACAGTTAATCCCTCGAACAGTTGATCCCTCCGACAGTTAATCCCTCCTACAGTTGATTCCCTAAATGATTATTTCTACTGTATGTCCTCATTTGTTAAGTAAGTATAAAGAGAGGATATGCGGTTGTATAACAAAAGTCGATATACTTATATCTGTAGGCGTCTTGAGTGGAAATCTGTTATACAAATTATTTTTACTAACAATAATTTTTCTACTGCACACGATTGTTTTCACTCCGTTAAAAGTTAATAGGCGCTGTTTTCAATAGTCAATGTTTGCACAAGTCTCAGTGTCTTTTTGCTTTTGAGGAGACGATAGGATGGACTCAATACTTCATGCCTTATATCTAGTCCGAGGGTCTGACTAGGATGTCTCGAGTCTTACCTCGTGGACCATGACACCTTGGCGACGCATAGCGCATGGGATAAGTTCACAGTGAAATTGGCGTTGATTGGGGTGGAATTTAATTATGCATTTATTGTCTTCAAAAGCTTAACAATTTTATGTATTTGAATTTTTTATTGTGTATTGTATTCAATTATAGATTTATTAAAATAAAACAAACATAAAAATCCATCAGAGCATCGCAAATACTAATAATTTACACAGGGGTGGGGAGAAAGCATAGTCGCACAACACTGATTCAATAATAACATAACAGTTTTGTATTATTTCACTTCAAGCGCGCTTTACTATAATACGACAATATATAACTTTAAAATAATTATGAACTAAATCCATTCCGTGGTATTCCTACAGTACTCCTTAGGTACATATTCACCTAATACAATTACAAATTACAAAATATTTTACGGTATATACAAAGCGATACAATGAAAACATATTAAAAAAATAACAACATTTTGTTGGTTCATCCACATAAACATCGCCTCATGTATACATGACCAAATGCAGGTCTTCCCCTTGTCCTCTCTTTTAGCATTCACTTTCATGTTATGAATTCCCCTGGCACTTCTTTTTCCATCCGCCATTCATGTCCAAAGCATCTAAGCATCCTTCTCATAATGAAAATACTAAATGAAGTGTTTGATCTTTGCAGGATGTGTCCGCTGATGTTCGTGGTGCTGGTCACTCTGGCCGCCCTGGCTACCCCTTGGTGCTCCGCTGAAAGGCCGGACCAGCCCCGAGGCTTAGGGCCGGCCGGCCCAGCCCAGCCCGAGGTGGCCGCCCCTTTGCAGGATGAGAGAGACCTGCGCCACGTTTACAAACGTTCACCGGCTTACAACTTCGGCCTGGGAAAGCGACGCGCGTACACTTACGTGTCCGAATACAAGCGATTGCCCGTCTACAACTTCGGTCTCGGAAAGAGAAGTCGCGGATACGAGTTCGGCCTCGGAAAGAGGAGCCGCGGATATGAGTTTGGCCTCGGAAAGAGGTCCAGCCAGGAGGACGAGTACGACGAAGATCCCAAAAGCTGGAAGGAGGCGGAAGGAGACCCGATGGAGCACGAGGAAGATGACGAAGACAGCAATGACGTCAGCGAAGGACAGGGAGATGACAATGAAGAAACATACGGTATGTGTTAACTTTTATAACCTAGAATAGGGAAGCTAAATACTCATAGAAACAACCCCGTTACTAATCAACCCCCTTGCCAATCACACTTATACTAACCCTTAACTAGTATTATGGGTCAGAGCAAACACAGAATAACCTTTGGTCCATCATAAGGCATATCCGTTCGATATTCACAAACCTCGCACACGGTATTCCTCAGTCACACAGAACCTCGCAACTTGAGTTAGCAAAGGTCAGGTGTCAGCGGAGTTGCGAGAAGGTACATACGAGTACGTATATTACGCATTCATCAGCAATATACCATATCCTTAGCAGTGTGTATAATTACTTTTACATTGTCAAAAAATATAAATTAACATATAGATAATGTCTGTACGAATGAAGGCGTAATAAATGTCGACATAATATCGTAGTATGTACCTTCCCGCTCCCAGCCGCGGCGCGTTGGAGCTAGAATTAGAACAAAGGTAGTTTACACAGGAAATAATAAAAACGTCCTCTGTGGAGGATGTAGGGTATGTTTATATTGAAAATGTTTATTATATACCTTCTGGCATGAATAATTAAAGCACAATATGTGTTGACTTAATAACTCGCAGGGCGAGCCTTAGTGGGGAATTTCTCGCAGTACTTTTTAGTTTAAATGAAAATTTATTAGTTTCTGAACTTTCCGGTCTTTTCATGATAATTTATACATTCATAGCTAACATATTGGACATGTGGACAGGGTATCAGTGATTTACAACATTCCTACATCTATAGATTCTACTTATTGCGTTCAGCTTGTAATGGTCTAACCATCATCATTTTCTTTGAATAGAACCCTGGAAAATATTTTTTTTTATATACATAACTTTCATGCTAGGAAAGCTTAAGAGAGCGACATCTATCGACTTGTGGAGAGTTTGATTACAGTGAATTGCAATCCAATATTTTTGATTCATAAAACTCGTTGCCACGTAAAACCACGAGATGGCAGTTGGAAAAGGGTGTGTCCTCTTATAAATAAACATCATACGATTGGGTCAAATCAACGAAAGCGTTACCAATCAAACGGGCGTTTTACATAAATAACAATTAGTGGTGACAGGACAAAGGAAATATTAATTATTTATGTGAATCGAAAGGGTTCAGATCGACGGCCTATAAGATAAACATTCTACTAGAGGACGAACAGGACGAGAGAGGTCGTGAACTTTAACCAAAACAATGAGATAGATAACCTTTGAAAGTGAAAGCAGAAAGTAAAAATAATACACAAAATTTTAGTTACAAAAAAAAAACTACAAAGTAATGATTTATCTTGCACGGGAAAAGGTGTGTTTGCATTAGAATTTAGACAGAAAGACGTGTCGTGTAAGGCTAAGCGGAAAAACAACAAATTAGAGAAAATAATTCAGAGAACAATAGTTTCAACAGATGAAAAGGGGAAGAAACAAGAATTATACAGTATGGAAACTTCGGCAAACTTAAGAGGCGATTTAGGCGGGACTAATGCGAAATTGGAGTACAATTTTCTAATTTCAGAAACGTAGATATTTACAAGGGAGTGAAACTAGACTGATTTTAGGTGATAAAGGGTATTAATTGAGTAGATTCTGGGCATCAGATATTATAAAAATGTAGATGAGAAACGTATCAATCAATTATAAAATTTAAACTGAAGGAATTCATTAGAAATGTTGAGATATATGGACTACTACGTTGAAGATAGTTCGATACATTTAGTTAAGATTTTGTGGTTGCCGATGCCTATTGTTTACAGAATGGTAAATATTGTTTATATAAGCGACCAGATGAACATGAAACTAGGGTAATAAAGAGATATACAAACAATTAAAGTTATACGCAAAGCATAGGGTTATTTACTTAAAGAAAAGTAATAAAAAATAATGGGTTTTCGATAAACTCTGATTTATATCGGTTTTTTATAAAAATAATGGTTATTACCCATAATAAAGAATAAGCTAATTCGATATTCAGTTAGAGTGAAATGGAAAGGTGGGAGTGGCCAGAAAAGCGAGTCGACGAACTCATATCAACCAGGGTTGGGATGGGGAAATCGCAGATAAAAATACCAATAAATTAATATATAAAATTATTAAAGGTAATGAAAAATCAATTAAGGATGATATCAATCGACCCGGATGAAAGTATAAGCAGACGACAGGTACATGCAAAAGGTGTAATGCAGTTAGACCAGGAAGAAGTGGTGCAACACATTGAAAAATCATTCTGGAAAGGTATATTTACTAACTCAGGCAGGTGAGGTAGGGAAATAATTATAAAGTATTTACACCAATATTAGGATCAATTGAGAATTGCACGAAAAGATGCGTTAATCGAATATTCACATGTTAGATCAGAAAAAAACCATGTTACCATCGGAAAATGCACAAATAAAAATATATTGCATATAAAGATAACCAGGGACTAAGGGAATTTCTAAAATTGAGCGATGTGAAGAAGGCGCATCTTTAAATAAATTTCAATAGGGACATAATGGTTATATTTACGAGATATCCGAGGTCATAGACGACAAAAAGGTTAGCGATAGGTAATATTTTCAGAAAGAAAAACATGAATCGAAATTCTCTATTTTAGAACAAAGAACAGGAGGGCGCTCTAAAGGAATTAACTAAATTCGATCCTGGCCAGTGTGAGAGAACGAAATAGCTGTGGAGGCGGTCCAAGTGTTATCTAAATATTTACTTTAAAGAATTACATTCGAAATTAGTGTTATTTACATATAGGTTTACGAGTTGATAGAGGGCATAATTTAATGTAGAGGTTAAAGGCAGTTAAGACCTTTTGGTTTTAATCTGGATATAAAAGACGATGTAAGACCAGAATACGGGAGTTCGTCGCGAAATACGCCGGAGAAGAAAATATTTAATTACGTGCGGACCGATATTTGAGTAATTGAGAAATGTTTTTTTTTCTGGACTTAGAAAGTTTCATTTGATTTGATTCTTACAAATTAAATAAAGTGTTTAAATAAATTCTCTTAAATAGTTGTTGAAACCCAATAATAGTTTGATAAATATTGAAGTTTTCTAAAATTCATTATACTTAAGTTGATATTAAAAATTACTTCTGTGAATTAATTAAAATTGGTGGTTTTAAGTGAAGTGATAATAAGTGAAAGTGTTTATCAATAAAGTGTTTAATTTGAAGTTGATGACAGTTCGTCGCGAATAGATCGGAGGAAGTGATTGATTACGGGCGTGTCGGTGTTTAAATAATTAGTAGTGGGTTTTTCTAGACTTCAAAAATTTCGTCTTATAATAAATGAAGTGTTGGTGTTCAAATTGATAATAATATATTTATTGAAATTTTCTTAAAGACAGTTCGTCTCGGGTTGATACGTCGTAGATTGCGTGCGGAGTAATTAAGAAGTGTGTTTTTCTGGACTTAGAAAGTTTCATTTAATTTGATTCTTACAATTGAATAAAGTGTTTTTGTGTGTTTTCATAAATAGTGAAATTTTCAAAAAAATTAATAATATTTAAATTACTTTAAAGATTCTAAACGTTGCAATTAAAGTTGATAATAGTACGTTTGATTTAATTTTCTCAAAACTATTAGTGCAGTGTGATAATAATAATAGTTTAATAAATATTGAAAATTTCTAAAATTAATAAAGTTATTTGTTTAAAGATTTTTAAAAAGGAAAATATTCAGGTTCGGATGATTCGGTGGAGATAGAGTTGGTAAAATCGAATTTGTTCCGTACGTCAAGGTGAATGAAGTGGGAAAGTAAAACACCAAAGTTAAATATTATTTAATGATGTCCGGATTGAGAGATCAATAAGTTTGAAAAAATTGTACAAATCGGTAGATCACGAATTGAAATTAGGTAACGCTAGATTATTATTAAGTAGATATTTCTAAATTAGATTAAACATACCAGGCAGGGAAGTTCAATATTTTCCGAAAATTCATAATGGCGTGTTTATCCCGTTCGGAAAAATTATGAAATTTGTCGGAGTTCAGGTGAGTCAGTCAATTTAATATTAAAGCTTTCAGGTTCCCCGGGAAGGAGAGGATGGTGACATGAATTATATTTCTAATGATGTATAAGTACATTTATTATATGTGTGTGTGTATATATATATATATATATTTATAATTACTGTTTAATATATAGGTCAATACTATACGACCATTACCTATTATGAATGAATGTTTTGTATACTTGATCAAAGCCGTTCTAATCAAATATTTGAGTTCAAATACATTTTATGATACCCAAGCGGGTACATCTACCTTCATTAAATATTTTACGATAACCTCTCTTTTCGCATTGAATTATAATTAAACGAGTACTATAGATAATTCAATTGTCTCACTCATTACCAGTACTCGACTTTTAAATATTCAAAAATACCTATTTTTACATAAATACATATAATGGTGTTTCACACTTGGTTCAAAAAGACTTAATTGCGTTTCCTTGCTGCAATAAACATAAGACATTTATTCATAATAGGTATTTACAATTTTAGGAATAACAAAATAAGCAATTTAAGATGATCAAAATATTAACTCACCTGCAATAAACATAAGAAACAACATTTAAAGCCTCTATTTCAGGTGTTTTTTATATCCTTAAAAATTATAAAACAATTGCTAGAATGGTAAAATTTCTCTCTCGTTAAACGTCACGGCCGTTTAGTGAGTCGTGACATCTAGCGGGCTACCAACTAACCTGTCGGTAAAGCGGAAATTACAAAATTAAAGAAAGCGCTAACATAAATAATGTGGTTTTCTTTACATACATTTAGGTAACAAAATAAGCAATTTAAGATGATCAAAATATTAACTCACCTGCAATAAACATAAGAAACAACATTTAAAGCCTCTATTTCAGGTGTTTTTTATATCCTTAAAAATTATAAAACAATTGCTAGAATGGTAAAATTTCTCTCTCGTTAAACGTCACGCCGTTTAGTGAGTCGTGACATCTAGCGGGCTACCAACTAACCTGTCGGTAAAGCGGAAATTACAAAATTAAAGAAAGCGCTAACATAAATAATGTGGTTTTCTTTACATACATTTAGGTATTTATAATAATTTCCGGTAGATACCTACCTGTATAATTGTCTTTTATTGAGTTAACTCATAATCAACAACTTCAGAACATCTTTTATTAACTTTCACTTTGGATCCCGTGTGCGTTGGTTAAGGGGTGAAGCGAGTGAAATGCTCAGGGGCTCTCTATCGCGTAGAGATGCGGGAGAAGGGAACGAAATACCAGTCTGGCTTCACCTAATTATCCCTCGTGGACAAAGACCCAGACTTGTTGAGGATACCGCTTCCAGATGGTGGACCTGGTTTCCAACCATCCTGGCGTTGGTGAGCTATTTCCCAGAATAGCGTCGACATTAAGGGTGTTTGAGGGGACTCGCATTGAGGTATCATGGATCGATGCCTATCTTTGACGATGTTCAATGACGAGGGGACATTTTCACAGTAGGGTATGATAGATGGGAACGATTATTGACTGTTGGCTTTCCTACTTGTTTTCTGCGGGGCGAAGGGACACGAGAGACAGGTTATTCGCTAACCTCTTTCCTGATGTACGTGTGGCTTTTCCTAGTTGTATAGTGAAATAACTTCGGCTAAAAACTTGGCCTTTACTAAAAGTATGTATGTGTGTATATATATATGTATGAAATGTATAATGTATCTATCAAATCTATATGGCCATTATTTATTTTATGTTTAGGTATATGCAATGTTTAATATATATATATATATATGTTTTTATAGGAAATATACATAAATATAATAAATGGTTTTATAAATATATATAAAACCATTTATTATATTTATGTATATTTCCTATAAAAACAATTTATTTTATAAATATATATTTTCTCTAACATCTAAAATCAAAACTAACGTTACTAATTATCAACATCCCAAACGATTAAAACCAATAAATCCAAATTGTTATGCTTCCTGACGGGGGTCTCTGACACTTAAATATACAGTCGCATATCTCAATGACCTACATCGACTGTTCTTAAAACTAGGTCAACATTCCAAACCACACCCTCCTTTTATCGAAGTATGTAGATACGTATAAGTATGTATATATATTCGAATTTCAGTACATCTTACGAAGAATAGGTACTTTAACAAATGTCGACATTTAATTGAAAAATAACTATCATCTTTTGCGATGAACTATCATCTTTTGCGATGAACTATCATCTTTTAGAAATCACGTATTTGTAGTTTGCGTACATAAATATTTTTATAGCGCCATTTTCATGGAAAGATTCAATTCAAAGGCGCTCCACATCCGTTCGAACATATTGATGAATTCAAAAGAACAAACAAAACCCACATTATAGAAAAATATCAAAATAAGCCTAATCATTCGTCGACAATACGTTCCCAAGTTATGTTATAAAGTTAATTTTATCTTCGACTTAGGTTTTCAAGGTTCAGGCCTTGCAAATTTTGGACTTTTTGGAGTCCTACCTTTTCTCCAAACAAAATCAATCTACAGTTAAATTCAAACTACATGAGATAGCAGGGTCTCATTAAATCAACCTGTCAACCAAACCAAAAAGTAATATATTATATATATCGTATTATCACTTTTATGTATATTCATATGTAGTATATCTGAATATCTGGCACAGATTCACGACCTGTGTTGGAGATGTCAGATCCATAATTTTCTGGGAAAACTGGAGTATTGTGGATTATAAAAACTCGTATTGTTTACATATATTTATAATTTGTACCTATCGATTGGGCAGAAATAATTGCTGATTTAAGCGTGGTTAATTCTGAACTTTTGATGCGGAGGACGGCCTTTCAACCCGGACTTTGCAAAAAAAATCTAATAATAATAATAAGCAAATATCTAATGCTGTTTGACGAGGGGACGGAACCGGTTTGATCTCCTTTAAATGTAACTGTCTAGAGGACGGGAATTCGGAGGGTCTCGGACCCATGGATATGGAAGGTGCTCTTTCCATCGCGGTACAGGGGATGATCAGTAGCGCACGAACTGAAAATTGAAGAGGTTACGTATACCGTCTGGTCAGGCTGTACGTCTGTGAGGAGAGGGTTATCAACCGGAAACGTGGCCATCCGAGTACTTTAGGGGTTGGTCTGGAGCCGAATTAATTGCAGCAAAACAAACCGTATTCGATCACTTATCATAACAAAAGCTGTGAAAACTAAAACCTAATCATGTAATTTTCCCAAATTTAGGAGAGGATGGAGATGGCGCCAAAACAAGTAAAACTGTACCTTTCAACCATGAAATTTATTGAAACTAATCCATGTAGAATAACACTTAGTACGATGAGGAAAGGCGATAATACTGTGATCATTACATTTATGTATACCAAATTTAAAATCGAAACTACGTCGTATTATATTTTATTATTATATTTTATATTAATATATTTTATATTAATACTGTGATCATTACATTTATGTATACCAAATTTAAAATTGAAACTACGTCGTATTATATTTTGTATAGATCAGGAATAGTGCAATTAGTATAGCCCAGAAGCTAAGTTTTCCCATTAAAACTCACGATAGAAAAAAAAATTGAAAATTTAGGGGTAAAGTTAGGAAAATGCTAGTCTTCCTATAGGAAATTAACGTAGATTGCATAGTAGGATAATAGTAGAGAGATTCAGAACATTAAAGTCTAAGATAGGGGTAATGTTAGGAATATGAATTCTGTCAATGGTATGCGAGAGTCTGCCTACGCTACAAAGAATAGGGGTTACCACCAAATAAGACCTTGTTTTTCCAATAATTCGAATCAAAAAAGTACACAACGGGTAATTGACGGAGAAGCTTGGCCAATTGACCACATTGGAGTGAGAAAATTTCCGTGAAAATTATGAAAATCGGAAACACTCGAATGTTAGCATAGGGCTAGACGTTACACGCTGGCCAAGGAGGAGAAAAACCTCCAATTGAAAGGAAAACTACAAAGAGTTTTCCGATCACATTAGTTAGGAAAATTTAAGGCAGTAGTAGAGGAGTCATCTTAAATCGGTGGCGCGAACTGAAGTCTATTGCTAAATTAAATCATAAACGAAGGAAGGGCGGGCCATCACATCTTTAAAGGCCAGTGGGAGGAGGCCATCTCAAGCTGCTCGCCTTCACAAACATTATTAAATACATAGGTATTATACAGCGCTTACGGAACCTATGCAGGCAGCCAACGATTGCGTTAATAATCAAAAGGATTGTAGGAATATCTCCTCACTGACAACAGAAACGATTCTTTCAACGAGAATCCAACAACATCGACCCGCCACATCACCTCATTAACCCCTCTCCACAGGCAGGAAGATAACTGCTGGCGATAACTTTGATAGTCAGGACGAACAGATACTTACTCATATTCTGTCCAAAATGTAGTTCCGTAGTTCCCGCGTAGTTATTTCTCAAAAATAGTTAACTCCTCAAACTCTTGGGAGCAGGACTCCACATTCGACGTAGATGCCAATTTCTAGTAATTTGTACTAGTTTTTATTTTTATTTGATAGCTCCAAATATTTGCAAACAATTTCGATAGTAAAATAATTCGTAAATTGAAAAGAAAAACAAAAATGTTTCAGATATTTCAATGGACATAATACTCTCCAATAATTTTTGATGCAATAGCTAACGGAGAAGCTATTCTCAATCATGCCCATCTTCATAACAGAATACCCTATATAATAATAATAATAATTGGATGATATGTTTGGCGCCGTTTTTTGTGAAAAATCACCTCGAGCGCGCTGTACAAATATTACTTACTAGGGCTTATATTTTAATGTGAAAACAGATACAGAAACATACTTACCTGGCAGGTTATCCCAGATTAACACGTTAAATCTATATATACATATACATATATATTACACGCGTAATACGCGGGTAAACCGAGAAAATTATTCTACATCTTACATCCGTGAAAATATAACATATACTCGTATATATTAACTCGATTAACAATATAAGTTCATAATGTAAACAATAGGTACGTATGTAAACAATGTCATTTAGGTGACAAAACGCGTGAAAAATATTATTATTGCCTAAATAATCGATGGAACATAATATATTTATAGCTTTTCCGATATCGTAGAATACCGAAAAAAATAACTATCGTTTTGTTTTGTCGTTTCTATTTTTGGCTCCAACGAGATCGATGTTATAAACGTCAAAAGTCAGTGGATGTCTCAATGTTGAAATATTAAAAAAAAATAGTGTGGAATTCAAAAAAATAAATAACGAGAATCATAATCCGGACATTTTTAAATAGGACGTCACGAGCTAAAAACGCGGATTTGTTTATTTTACTGTAAAAAAACTATAAGCTTCTAATTTTTTTTGTAACATTTTCGTAATCTTAATAGAAACATCTATCCACACCATTTTTTCCAAGTCATTGTAAAATGTATGCAAGTGGCCTATTGAGGATGCCTTAGTTCCATTGCCTGCGGGAAATCGGGAATAATATACGACATTCAAAACGAAAAACTTTAATGAGTACAAAATATTTATAATACTCTCTGGCGCTACTTTAAACATTTCTTTAAGAAGGGATACACAAGAATATATTCGAAATCACAAACTATTTTTTAATTAAGAAATTCACCAAAAATATGGTCGAAATCACAAACTGTTTTTTAAATATGAACTGGGGTTCCATGAACGAAAAAGTTTGGAATAGTATTTGAAAACTCCTACTACTGAATCCACGACGCCTGACGCATTTTTCCACTCAGCTACTAACCGGTTATGTGAAAATATTATTTTACAACCATGAATTTGAAATGACGATGCTTGCCGGAATAGTGGACACGAAAACCCTCTAATAGATTTATTATCCGTCTCTGCGGTCAGAACCTTTAACGATCATTCTTTATGCTGATACTATTTCAGATGCGCAATTTTTTTCCGGATTTATAAGTAACTACAGTGAAAAATTTAATGGTTTTAAAAATATATATCAGTAAACGTCGATTCTGAATATATATAGAGAATTTATAAATCGTTATTTAAAAGTGAATAAAAAATCATTCCATCGAAACATATTGTTATGTTGGTACCATCGCATTTGGAACATCTGACGTCACGTGCGCATTCTGTTTTTTGGATTAGTATGGAAATTTTTATTTTTCGATTTTGTTTTTTTTTATTTTAAATACGAATTTTTTAGTTTTGGCGAAAGTTAAATTTAATTTGGGTGACTTTAGTCTCTGTAATTGTTGTTCAATATAAAAACTATTATTAATTAAAGATGTTAGAGTATTCATGAGCATACCAATTATCAATATGGATATTATGATATTATTAATGCTCAATACTATTATTATTCTTTGAGTTAAAGTTTCTAAAAAGGTACATAATTTTCTTACTTATGTATTGTTATAGTTATGAATAGAATATAAAATGATGTATGGTAAAGCTCATCCTTGTTTTGACATTTGACATTCTAACCTCAAAGCTGATCAAAACCGACTGGCCATAGATTTGGAGCATTTTGGCGGGCTTTGAAAAGTTAAAACTTTGAAAATTATTTTAACTATGAAAACTAAATTTAGAAAAAAAAACGAAATATACTGGTATTTAAGTTGAAACGTAATAATTAATAAAAAATAATTGGACTGGAGTTCCTTATTACGCACTAGGGAGACAATCTTCCACCAAAACACAATACCTAATCGAGATACAAATTGTAAATTAACAAAAAGACAAATAGGTATAGCTTTGGAGATTCTGCTCTATCTAAAACCTTATATGAATTTTAGCACATTGCTTGTAAAACCTTTTCGTTATTAAAGCGGTTCATTGTTTGCAAATATAAGTAGGTTTTCTTATAGAAAATATCAGAGTAAGTATGTTTGCAAGTCAATAGGAACGTTTGAATATTGAAAACTGAAAACCCTGCGTACGTAATATTCATAACATCCGAGATTGAAAAACAACAAAATGGGTAAAAACTCATAACCCTTGCAACATAATATTTTGTAAGATAACTTACAGAAAATATCAAGGTAGATATGTTTGCAAGTCAATGGGAATGTTTGAATATTGAAAACTGAAAACCCTGCATACGTAATATTCATAACATCCGAGATTGAAAAAGAACAAAATGGGTAAAAACCCATAGCCCTTGCAACATAATATTTTGAAGGGCGCTTTAATATGTTTTTTCGTATTTTCCCCAGACTGCTTTCAGAATCAAGCTTTTAGAAAACTTGTTTTGTTTCTGGAAATGTATACTCGTATACACCTTTAAAATCTAGACTCGACCGTCCAAATCCCATTTTATATTACCCAGCCAGCAACTCCTGTGGTTTCATTGATTCTTATTATTGCTTCGTAATAAATTACAAAACTGAATATTATCATTAACACAATTATTTATCTTTGTTTCCAGTTTCTCACCAAAAGAGGGCTCGTCCTTACGGCTTTGGACTGGGCAAGAGGTCAGACTGGGAAGGCCCAGAGGAAGACAAGAGACTATCGAGAGGATATGAGTTTGGACTCGGAAAGAGGTCAGAGTCTGATGGACCGGAGGAAGAAAAGCGACTCTCCAGAGGGTACGAGTTCGGCCTCGGAAAGAGAGCACCGGCCTATTCCTTCGGACTCGGCAGAAGATCGCCATACGAATTTGGTCTCGGAAAGAGAGCAGCGTACGAATTCGGTCTCGGAAAGAGGGCAGCGTACGAATTCGGTCTCGGAAAGAAATCAGCATACGAATTCGGGCTCGGAAAGAGGGCAGCTTATGAATTCGGCCTCGGAAAAAGAATGCCGTCGTACGAGTTCGGGTTGGGAAAGAGAATGCCATCTTACGAATTCGGTCTCGGAAAGAGGGCAGCTTACGAGTTCGGCCTCGGAAAAAGGGCAGCGTACGAATTCGGTCTTGGCAAAAAATCATCCAATGAATTCGGGCTCGGCAATAAGGCAGTGGCGGGACTCGGAAAGCGGCTGCCCATTGGATTA
This sequence comes from Halesus radiatus, assembly GCA_022606495.2. Classification (NCBI taxonomy): domain Eukaryota; kingdom Metazoa; phylum Arthropoda; class Insecta; order Trichoptera; family Limnephilidae; genus Halesus; species Halesus radiatus. Next base: position 138,046 of record JAHDVE020009520.1, on the reverse strand, counting down.
CTGGACTACTACGGCCTGGGAAAGAGACAGCGCGACCTCAACAGATTCAACTTCGGCCTGGGCAAGAGGTCTGCTTCCGGTGAAGTCCCCTCCGAGGGCGAGCCAGCTCCCACCAACCGCTAACCGTGTACACTCTCCTGTATTCTTTATAAATGAAGGAAACTACTTGTTAAATCTAGTCAATTTTGTGAGATACAATTATATATTATAATACATAGTTACCTACAGTAATATTTAAGCTGATCGCCACATTTACATGAGACATCTTTAAAGTCAATTTGTTAAAGGTGCTCCCCGACTTGCAGTAATGTTACCTTCGAACTTCATCTATAATTTATTTCCCTTCCGTATTGATTGACAACATGCTGACGAGTACGAGTATGTATAACAGGCCTAAACTGCCCCACTAAGGCAAAATGCGGTAAATCCTTTCAATAATCTCTGTAAAATCTTTATAAATACAAACCTGCTTGTAATGTAATAACTACACACTGTTATTCATATCCAAATCTGCTAGGTACAGCATACAGCGCAATACGTAACAGTTTAGTTATTTAAAACAACTTGTTGAATATTGCCCATATATCTTATTGACAGAGCAGTAAACGGGAAATGTGGGTGATATTTTTAATATTGGCGTAGTACTTTATCTTGGCGAATTTTTTAATGTTTAATACTTATTAAATTTAAAAACAGCTGTTCCGAGAATTAGAGAGGCTCGTGTGTGCCATAGATTGGTTCTAAGAAAGATTCCTTTCAAGAATATACATACATATATGTTTAATTAATTGGTTTCATTCCGGTAAGAAACAATGATAAAAGATACATTTTTGGTTTTGTCACAATAGAATCTTCTCTTCGTAATAAGTTGTATAGCACTTACGCCTCTCTGATTCTGATGTTCCTTGTCTACCTTTAATCTTGGTACAGAAACAATAATCCAGTCAAAAAGCGTCAATTCTTTTCAGGATTTTGTAAATATTTTAAATATAATTTAACCTAGATTAAAAAAATAAATTAATATAATTGTAATAATATTATTGACAAGGAAAAGTTTATTTAAAGTTTAATTTAAAGGAAATAAATCAACCGCTTCTATCAATCATTGTGTGATTTATTGTAAATGTATATTTATTGAAAAAGTCTAGAGGTTTAATTCTAAACCGTATTTTTATAAGTGTTGTTTTTAATCATGAAATATTTAAACACAGCTGATTCTCGATTCACAAAGCCCGGAATGCAATTAGGTGCCGAGTAGTTTCACAAACAATTACCATTTTCTCTGTTCACTGCCAATCCCAATGATATAATTTGATAATGTTCCTGCACATGGCCTGGTTTTCCACTAACATATAACAAATGGAAATTAATATTTAACTAACATTTCAATAAAGTTTTGATTTCTAATATTCCTAGGTTAAAATGATATTAGAGAGCATTCACATTTGGGGTTTAGTCAATTTTGAATCGAGAATGGCGACAAAACTAAATGTGAACGTTGTTCTATCTACTATTTGATTATTCTGTAAATGTAATTTTAAGCAGTAGGTATTTATGTAAATCATTTGTGTACAAATTGAATAAACCCAAATACACAAGCAGCATGAGAAAACGTTAAAACACCATTTTAGTTCTCATGTTTGAGCACTTCTTTACTCTGGCATTTCATTCCCCTTTGGCTGCGAGCGACTCTTGGCTTCGAGGCGACTGACAGCAAGCAGTGACCGGTGACCAGTAACCAGTGACCACTCCAAGAACTAATTATAGGTACTTTAATAATTCACCGCTCGTCATGAGTAAACTCTGAATGACACGGCATAAGAGATGTAGAACTATGACTTCCCTGTTTAGGGAATGTTGTGAGGCTGAAGTAAGAGGATGAGGGGCAGGACGAGAAACGTGGAAAGTATCTGGCTATTCAAATCTGCTTATTAAATATAGGTAAGGCCATGTGGTGGTGATAGAATCCTTGACTCTGGAATGGGATACAAATCTGCGTACATTGAATATAATTTAATAAAAACTGGTCTAAAGCTCGGGAAAACCTTCATCCCGCAAAAGACGATGATAGTGTGTGATGGTAACATACAAGTGGTACATAATAAGTTAGTTAAGAAAACACAGATGAATATTTGTTCAGTAATAATTTATTCATTGGCATATTTGTGTATTTTTCCTTTGCACAAAACTTTAGGGGGAATGCCACAAGAATGTGACTTTACCAAGAGAGGATAGAATCCACTAAAGAAGGAAACTTTGAGGCAGTGGCTCATACTCGTATGTCTGTACATTCTTATTCCCAATTTCTACACAGCAACTCTTAAAATCGGTCAAATAAAATATTATATTTAAGAATTTTAACAGAAATAACAGATTTTGAAAATCGGCCTGGCAATTGCATCCAGTTCCAGCGTAAACTTGAACGCTTCCTGCCTTATGAAGTTAAGAGTCGTTGTATTAGAATTGAGAGTAGGTGTCTTTTTGTAGCATTATTTTTTCTGAGAGAATTGAATTATAATAATTAATGCTAGTCGCCACATCCCAAAACCACAGTCAGTGAGGCACTTTATTTTCAATTGTTTCAGTCAACGACCGCTGAAAATCCTCATAATATACAAAGACAATACACATAACACTTCAATCAAATGCCACATTGTCTAGTTTAGTCAGTTGCGAGAATATATGCATTACAAAGTCAATTTCTAACAGAAGTTAGTGAGTGACATTATGGCAAAATGAATTCTTCAATCATAGTGGGGACATGGTATATATTTAGTGAAGAGGCTTCTACGTAATTTAAATCTTTGTAACTAATATTTATAAGATTTAACCCAAGTCCCAATTTCCCAGTAGGGACAAGAAATTTAATCTCAATGACTAGGGATAAGATCTTATAGTCATCCTTACTCAATGGACATTTGTATTGATTAAAGATAGGTACACTTGTTGCAATATTAATTTCACAGCTTTTGCTGTCAAAAGATTGCATATTTTTGCAGCCGACTGTAAATCTACTAAATGATTTATAATCTACGATTCTTCCCCTCAGAGTAGAGTGACATTTTCACAGAAAAAAGTGACATGTTTGCCAAAATGCTTGAATTTTGTGAGGAAAATGAGATATGCCGCGTGTCAGTTGAACCTACTAATGTGTACAATCTTATGATAGGTACGGCAAACAACCATCAAATATCTAGTTATCATTATCCATACAAGTACATTGTTAAAATTACCTTAGGGGCTATTTACAGTCTGCTTTACACACAACAGATTGAGATTCAAGTGGGAGGGCCCGCCTGCCAACAAGCGGTCCTTCTGGCCTTCTCCTGGGCCAGACTCAAACCAACTGACGTCACGTAGTGATAATGACCTACATCAAATGATACAAAACGGTAACAGCTGTAATTCTGCCACAAAGTAACACTGAAAACAAACACAACAGTCGTCAATCTGACAAATGACAATTTGTTACAAAATGGCAAACTTCTATCGACCACTCAGTTGCGGCAACTTTACTGTTGATCCGTCACAAACAGGTGAACAAAGCATGTTTGCACCTGTCACGAGGCAGCAATGACAACTTTTAATCTGTTGTGTCCGTCTCGCAAACCTCTCCGGGAGATTATTCTTAAATGTTTTGTACAATTCCAAGATTATTACATATTATTATATACTCTATGTGGGGGAGTGTGGAGTTTCCTTCCTTAGTACTAACTTCATTTCTTCTTCAGAATGAAACTAAAGTGCACATGCCAACAATAAAAAATATACACAACGGATACGCAAGTTCCGTTACATCAAATAAACTTTATAAATTCATCAAGGAGTATCATTGCATTGCAATATCTGAGCTAAACCGCCGTCTGTAGGCTGTTCAATCACAATAATTATAGTTTCTCAAACGAGTTGCAGAATAAACTAAATATATATCGTCACCATACAAACGAAATTGAATAACTGCAAAAAAACTAAAAAAAAAAATTATTAATTTGTTCCAAATGATTAACGTTTCTAGTGAAAGTAACTCAATAATATCAACGACTAAGTTGAATATTTTGCACTTTTCTTTTCTACTCAACGATAATGGTTACTAGAATAGAGAGATGGTTGATATTCCTGTAGCGGTTACTTGGACGCGGTGACCGCTGTCAGTGGAAAACGAATTAACATTCTGGATCTAATAAAACTTTGGGTATAAAATAAACAAATATCTCCTAGCAGTCTATAATAAGAGAACTTACAACAGTCAAAATATTAACTCAAAATAATCTCAAGTTGCATCAACAAACAGTAACGTATTATGTAATTACATAATACGCTGCTGTTTGTATTATGTGTTTTGTTGGATATTTCATTTGATCTAAACTAAATACATATATTGATTATAATAAAGTTATCAATAAAGGGAATAATACTTGTGCGTAAATTGCAGATTAAATTTTATTTAAGGGCATTGCAAAGGGTTTTTTATGATGTGTAGTCATCATATCGACATCTATCTGTCTACATATGAGGCGCTGAGAACCAGAGAGGCTTATAAGCCTTTTGAGTAGTTTTGAGAAAAATGCTTTTGAAAATTTTGTTAATCCTTTCATTTCATCAATCCATTTTGATTTCGCTGATGCCAAACAAACTTAAGGAACAAAAAAATTCATTTGTAATTTTATAGCATTTAAATAATATTTTTTCTTGGTTATTGATTTGTTTAAGTAACAACATAATGCCAACTGAAAATCAACGTTTTTACTGACGTTAATATTTCAATAATATCTCAAATATTAACATTTTTTTCAAATATTTTTTTGTTTATAAAAGACAAATATTCCCTGTTTCCTGTACGAATAACCTGACAATATTTGAAAATCTCCTACTACCATCACAGTAAGCGGAAGATGTTGCTTATGTCGTAATGGAGGACTTGGCCAGCCGAGGAATTGAACTCACGATGCTTGGGTGAGACCCAAACGCGATGCCAACTCATTTCCGGTCAAAATATTTGACCTCTGTTCCCATTATGGTTTAAAATGCTAGAAAACTATGTTTTTTTACAATTATTAATTTCCATGGTCCGTGATCTCCTACCTACACGTGCTTGTTGAGTAGTGAGATTCATGTTTTGTTAACAAAAATCGTTAAATATTAAGATACAAAAAAGCGCACAATTTCACCAACTGTTAGTTCAGACTAATTAGGCAGTTGAGTTCCTATGGCACATACTTTATTACAGATTCCGTCTATGACATACAATTAACATGATGTTTTCTGAACTTGTCGCTGCAATATTGACTGTTGAGTCTGTGTGCCACCAAGATATTAAAGTTGAGTTCCTATGGCACATACTTTATTACAGATTCCGTCTATGACATACAATTAACATGATGTTTTCTGAACTTGTCGCTGCAATATTGACTGTTGAGTCTGTGTGCGACCAAGATATTAAAGTTGCCTTTAAAACTTCATACAAAGATAAAGTTTGAGTCAAATGGCCCTTAAGTCTGTCTGGTTCTCAGCGCCTCATATATGTACATGTATGTACATATATTACACCATGAACACATGTATATATAATTTGATGACCCTATAGTGGTTAATGTAAAATCTGTCTTAAATCTGAAACGCCTGTGAATAAAATTTTCCCTGCAGTTCCTCGAAGGATTCAATAAATAATATAACATATCACAAAGCCCTCATTAGAAACATATTTGGGATGACGGTTGCTTCTCAAAACAGTACAGCATCACATCTCTCCTCTCATGTATGTACAACATACACTTAGTTGAATTATTTATAAAATAAACAGATTAACTCTATAAAAGTAAAGTCATGGCAAGAAGGCAGAAGGAGCATCCCTTACAAACACCGTTTTATGTTTCCTGTGTACACGTACACGCCGTGTATGCATAATACATGTAACCAAAACTCGCCTATTGTAACAGTCTTTTTGAAAACGACTGCGGAACAAAACAATAAACGTTTAATGAATTTTACAAATTGAGATTAAATCTGGTTTGCAAATTGTACATACGTATGTACATGAAACAGTGTTTGCAAGGTGGCCGCTACATTCATAAGTTTTTTCTCATTAGTGACTTATGTCAGTAACTTATGGCAAAATTACCAATGTGAACAACTCTGTGAGTTACTTATCATAATTTATAGCAACTTACAGCGGCGTGAGTATGTGACATGTCTAATCATGTCCGCACAAACATACAGCCTTCTCACGGCTTATGAAATCAGTATGAGATGCTTACCGTAATTTTTTGACAGTTCACAATGGGACCTAAACGCGCCGAACTGAGAGAAGTTCGCATTTTGATTCATGGTAGTATCGGCATCTTCGTAAAATTTCATATTAACGTAACATGTTTAAATGCCTGTGTGATTCTAGTACCTGTCAAAGTCAGCGGTAACCATTGAAAATGGCGTTAACACGTTGTTGACGGGAGTCATCTTGCCGCGAATAAACTTACAAGTGTATCGACCACTGTGCCACTTACATAAGTTAAACTTTCCAACAACTTACGTGGGTATTAATTACCATAAGTTTGACAAATATGTAAACGCCCTTGTAAGTAACTTCTCAAAAACTCACTGTAAAGCTAGCCTTAGAGAAGACTACCTCCTTAAAAAGCTTACGATAAAATTAAAAATAACAATGATATAATAACACCCATATAAAACTTATTTCCACTATTATTTTATTTCACCGTGACCGGTTTCAGCTTGTTAAAGCCATCTTCAGACTGGTAAAAGTTAATCTTAAACTACGGTTTATATACACAACATGTGGGGGAGGAGGGGTGGGGAGATAATACAAGGGATTTATTCTATTACATGGGTTTTCTTTATATTTGTCATTAAGTCGTCTTTGACTGCCGACTTTCTAATTATGTTGGTTATTCCCAGTAAGCTTATTACCTCTGGTTTATAGTTTACTTTAATATTGTTTGGGGAATACCTTACAAGTAATGTGAATTATTAACATCAATTCTTAATTAGACTCTTTATTATAATTGCTATGCTATGGAATTTTTTGATTAACATCTTTTCAGGAATAGTCTTATAATTAGGTTTTATATAAAACAGAATAGATATTTTACTTAGAACATATGATAACAATTAAAAATTACAATGGATATAGGAGCGGAGATTTGGAAAATGACTCTAATTGTTTATTCATTACGAAGTTTTATATGTGTGTTATTATATCATTATAATGGAATTCCACCATGTATTATCAGTTTCAAAAATAGAAATATTAAAAATAACAATTATGGCGATCTTATGTCAATAATAAAATAAGTAACAGGAGAGATGCCAGAATTTTATTGAATTTACGGAATAAAAAGTTCTGTTTTATAATCAACCACGAGAACGCTATGGTTCTGTTGCTACATATTTAATATTTTGCAAGGAATATTTGTTGAAACGTTTAATGTGAACTTTTTAGTCTGGAAAATTCCAAGGATAATACAGAACTCTGACATGGTCCGCGTAGATCAAAGAAGCACCACAGAAGAAAAGTTTACAATATCAGTCGTGGTTACACTCTACGCTCGGAATAGTCTACTTAATATCAATATGTATTACCTTTGAGCAAAAGTGGAAACAATCAGGTGGGGGTCGGAAATGAACCAGAGAAGACATAACAAGTACTATTGAGGCTAACAAACCCAGACAGCAGCCCTAAACCCAAGGAAAGCGGGGAAGGTCTTGTCGTATCTTCACTGGTTCCAATATTATTTGTTGCAGACGATTGTGTAATTTAATGAGATCGATTAATAACCTTAATTTATTGCACAATTGAGACAAACATTACGTATTAATCTTACTTCACTAAGTTTGTGCATAGACTCAGGGCGCACTCACTTCGTACAACGTTCAAACAAACGTATAATTGTTCTAAAACATCGCACATCGCAGTCTAACTTCATAAGGTATTGTTGTTGAAACTTAAACATGCGTCATGTATGTTACTATAAGTGAAGAAGCATATTCTGCAAAAACACACACACACAGTGGAATATTTATCTAAATGTCCATCAAATCCCCTTGACAAAACGATGGCGCCTGTGGGTGACAAATCGCTAACTGAGTGGATTGTTCTCAGGTAAGTGTGAAATCTATAAAAATTCAGTATAAATAAATCTGATCCTAATGATATCCTCTGTTTTAAATATGTATATGTAATTGAAATTCAATAGTTGTGATGTTGAAGATTGTCATATTTGTTTGGAAAACTACAGCAGCTTTAAATATTTATACCCATCCACGGTGAATACAATGGACGGAAAAGGGTTAGAAGTGTGTTATCTTACTATTATAAGTTAATGGATTCTGGTAGTCCAAACTTCTCCCCCGACTACACCTTCTAGCTCTGACAAACTCAGGTTCCTTCGAGGAAAATTGAATTGACAGAAGCACTTTGATTTTAAAACCTTACAATGTTAGAATTTATTCTGTTACTCAAAAAAACTTTGATCGAAGAAACTATAAAAATATCTGTTTTTGCTTACCCACAGGCACCTATATTAGTGCGATATTTTATAAATTGATAAATTGCCTAGAACCTCATATTGAATCTGTAATTAAAACAGAACCTGGTCATTAGTACACTGCAAACAAAATAGAAGAAATAATTTAATAGGATTAAGATAGTGAGATTTTTGACAAATGTCCAGAAATTCTTAGCAATATATCCGGCCAAGTGTTTTTTCGTATCAGAAAACTGAAGACAACTTCATTGTACAGTAATACTCGTACATGGCATATCACGGAGTGGTGAATACGTAAGGGTGAAGTGAACTCTGAGTGGTTGTTCAGAGGTTAGATTGGATTCTTTTTTTTCTAAAAGAAAGACAAATATTCCCTGGTTACAAATAACCTGACAATATTTGAAAATCTCCTACTACCATCACGATAAGCGGAAGATGTTGCTTGTGTCGTAATGGAGGACTTAGCCAGCCGAGGAATTGAACTCACGACGCCTGCCACTGACCGGTCTATATTCGAATAAGGATGTCCTTGGGGCAACTGAAATTCAGCAAGAAATTGCTTTTCGACGTGTAACAATAATTGAATAGTAAAAGTGCCCAACATGATCCGATGATCATTCATCAAATACATATACGAGTATATTTAAATTGCACGATTTTTAATTTTCATGGAAAAGTTATCTCCAAACAATGAACTGAGGTGTAAAAATATCTATACGAGTAGAGTCTTGCTTGAAAGGTGAGAATTAAGTGACGAGTCTCTGCAGAACAGGTTGTGGCTTGTTGAGTATCACAGGAACAAGTGGTTGTGTCTTGTCGAGTCTCGGAGGTACAAGTGTCAAGTGTTCATCTGTGGAACCTCGGATACGTGTGTTATGAGAGGAACATGAGATTATTGTGTTCCCCGAGTACGAGTGTAGTGTGATGAGCGAGGTTGGTTGATTGGTTATGTGATGAGGCGGGGAGCGTGCAGGCCCTGCACGTGGGGGTCCAGCGGGGGCTGGTGGTGGCGGGGACTCCAGGGGTCGTGCTCGGGGGGACTGGCGGGATGCTCCGGGGCCCCCGAGGTAGCGCCCCAGTCATGCAGGGTGGCCGAGGTGGCGAGCCGGTGCGTCAGGCGGTGAGCTATGCTAAAGCCGCCCGAGCCCTCCAGCTGCGTGAGTACGATTATCACCTGTCTGGAGATACAAAAACACTTAAACATTAGTCACATGGGTGAGATTATTTCAAGAAACAGGCAAATGCAACTGGATATATCTAGTTCAGTTGCAGTAAACTCAAGAAAACATGTGGTTTGTCTGTACCTGTGAAGGGGTGGCACGGAATCGATGGTCTTGAGCTCCCCGCGCGTGGACACCACGTTGTAGCTCTCCTGGCAGTCGCACTTGACGTGGATCCACTTGTTGGAGTGGCGATTCTCCACCATCACCACCAGCCCCGCCCAACCCTGCAACAATGCAACATCGTTCACAACAGAACTAACTAATAAATGTTGCATCTGAAGATTTATAATTATTTCAGAGGTTTGACAGTCAATTGATTAAGCGTCAAATAAGCAGAGTGCAAAAAGCATTACCTGGGTTATAAAACATCTAACATAAGACCTAAAACAACGATTTCTTAAAATGTTAAAAATAATGGAGTACATAATATGTACAGGTATCTGAACATTGTTTCTCGATCCTATACCAACATGGTTACTAAAGAAGTATTGCAATGAAATAGCTCCCTTTCTAGTTCAACTCTTTAATAAGTCATTTAGCATTGGCGATTTCCAAAATCACTGAAATCAGCTGTCGTTACTCCATTATTAAAAAAACCGCAATTGGACGCTGAAGATCTTTCAAATTACCGACCCGTTTCAAATCTTTCATTTATATCTAAAATCTTAGAAAAAATTACTGCTTCACAGATAATATGTCACTTAAATTCAAATAAATTGTTAACTAAATGTCAATCTGCATATAGAAGGTTCCACTCAACAGAAACTGGATTACTACGCGTTTTGTCGGATATAACTCTGGCCATCGAGTCGGGTAAACAGGCACTTCTTTCAGTCTTAGATATGAGTGCCGCTTTTAATACGATTGACCATGATTTCCTTATCACACGTTTAGAAGAATCCTTTGCTTTAAACTGTGGCGTTAAGAATTGGCTGACATGGTATTTAACCAATTGTTTGCAAGCAGTGAAGATGGGGCAAAACCAATCAAAATATGCAACATCTGGATATGCATTTCATCTGGAGTACCCCAGGGGTCCGATCTGGGCCCAATGCTCTTCATCCTTTTCACAAACGATGTAGCTAAAATAATCGAATCGTTTGGTCTTCAATCCCACTGCTATGCTGACGACCAGCAAGTTTATTTTTACTGCTTACCAGAAGAAATAGGCAGAGTAAAAACTCGCATAGCTGAGTGTCTAGAACCTATTACTCGCTGGATGACCTCAAATAGATTTTTTTTTTTTTCGAAGAAGAATTCTTCTTCTAGAAGGTTTTCACTTTGTGATGTCATTATGTATTTTAATTAAAACAAAATAACTTTGTATACATCACTTTATTAATATACAATATTACTACATGTTTCGTGAGCGATGCTCACATCTTCAGGTATCAATGTATACATACCCATACTGTTTACCCGACTCGATGGCCAGAGTTATATCCGACAAAACGCGTAGTAATCCAGTTTCTGTTGAGTGGAACCTTGTATACATTGATACCTGAAGATGTGAGCATCGCTCACGAAACATGTAGTAATATTGTATATTAATAAAGTGATGTATACAAAGTTATTTTGTTTTAATTCAAATAGATTGAAGCTGAACCCGTCAAAGGCTGAGTTTCTCTGGACCGCCACAAGCAGACGTCAGCATATCATTGATAACTCCCCGATAAATATTTCAGGAAGTGACATTACTCCGAAGACGTGTGTTAAATTACTCGGTGTCAATCTGAATGCAGACTTCTCCCTTAAAAGTCAAGTAAACAGAACTGTAAGTATAGGGTTCTTTCAATTGAGGCAAATCAAAGCAGTACGGAGAAATATGCCAACAGAGGCAACTAAACTGCTTGTCAATTCGTACATTGTGTCACGTCTAGATTACTGCAATGGAATATATGCAAGTCTCCCCAAATACCAAATTAACAAATTGCAATCCGTATTCAATGCTGCAACAACACTCATCACCGGCATATCTAAATATTCTCACATTTCAGAGCATCTCAAAAATTTCCACTGGCTCAAATGTCCTGAAAGAATCCAGTTCAAGCTCTGCTGGATGGTATTTAAGTCACTTAACGGAATGGCTCCGGCTTACTTATCAGAACTGTGTATTCCCGAAAATACCAACTCACGGCAGTCCACCCTAAGGTGAGCAGCGTCATCAGCTATCGGCAGGTTGAAGGAACAAAGCGCACACCTAATACTAAGTTCGGTGATTGTGCTTTCGGAGTGTCAGGACCTAAAGCCTGGAATGAACTGCCGCATGACTTAAGAATTATCAAAGACTCAACAGAATTCAGAACTAAACTTAAAACTCATATTCTTAGATAATCCTATCCATAAATTGAAGAAATGCACCCATAAATTGCTTAGCTGGGCTAGCCGGTTTGTGCTCACTTAAAGTCATTAAATAGAAAAAGTTTTTAAAAAATTTCCCGAAATATTGACTATAATATGATTGAATTTCATAATACATCTCTTGAAATTCAGAATATTTAGCTTAATTTTTTTTTGCAATAACTCCACACAAGAGGCCCTGAGGGAAATAATTTCCCTTAAGGCTTGTATCATCTTTGGGGATACCGTGTGGAAGATCTTTTAGAGGATAGGAAGAAGTGAACCTGGGTCTTGAAGAGATCCAATTTGTAAGAGGGAGAAAACACAGAGGCCAGCAGATCATTCCACAGCCGAGCTGTTGAACACAAGAACGAGTCATAGAAGCAACCCGTTCTCATGAGATAAATGTCTACCGTCTGCAAATGTTGGGCAGGCGTTTGGCGTTTTCCCGACCGCACCGGTGCCGAAGGGATCAATGACGCTAGTTCCTCAGAGCATCTTCCATTAAAATACCGGTAAAACAAGGACAGTATTCCCACCTGACGTCTGTGCTTCAAAGATTGCAATCCGTTTGTTAAAATAGGCGAATCTGTCAAATGGACCGCCCGTTTCTGCAGAGTCAAGGGTTCTTTTCAGATATTTTGGGGATCCCGACCAGAGATGGCTGCCAAATTCTACAGTGGGGCGCACTAATCAATGTCTATGTCAATTTCTTCCTTTTTAGAAGGTTCAATTAAGACGTGACTTTGTACAAAGCTTTCGCATACACTAGCTAAACCAAGTCCACATGACGTGATTTGAATAATATTCTATCAATATTATTTATCGATTGAATTGCCTTTATGGCTGATGTATGCACTACTTTGTACTAAGCTTTCAAGTCCAACTTTGCTGACTTGTATTTAATCATGTTAGAAGCCATGCTCGAAGAATTACAAATATGTAATTATTATGAAAGACTGTTCTATACAAGTTTTGGCAGCTACAAGAATAAACACTGATTTTCTAGATGACGAATGACTCACAGCTGTACATTCGATTTTAAACTAGTGCCAAACTTAACGATGTTCACCGACAAGCGATACAAAGTGATCTGAGGTACGACACGAATATATTTTAACACCTGCGTAGGTGTAAAAATTATCAGTGCGCGTGCACTGATAATTTTTATAATTTTTTTTTTTATGTGACACCTCACAAGAACTCCCCTGCATATACAGAGCACATACAGGGGAACTATATCGCTACCCGGTTGGGTAATATTGTGAAGCGGGTGTCAATAATAAATTATTGCAAAATTATAAAATTAATATGTGATTAATATTAATGAAAGGGGGGTTAAAAAGAATGGTATATGAAACTCAAGCCACAATCAAATAACTTGGTCTACGGTTACACTTGCAATTGAAACGATATCCGATAGCAAGTATAATGTATATAACCGGTTTCGCTTAACTCAAGCTTCATCAGGTGTGGTTTATAACAACGTGTTTCATTTACTTAATAATTATTGAACTCCAAAAAAAAATTATCACTAAGCTCGAAACAAAAAATGAACAAAAAACATACACAATGATTCTGAAAGAGAAAACTGTACAAATTGAAGAAACGAAATTTGCTGTCATGATAACTGCTGAAGGCAAGGAAACGTCAGAAGATATAAAGAACATCATTACTAAAACAATCAAAGCACCTAACCTAGGCATTGGTATAAACGGAATCAATAAAGCATCAAACAAAAATATAATTATGATCTGCTCGAACAAATAAAATGCCAAAAAGTTGAAAATGGAAATACTCATAAATAAAAATAAAAGCAGAATATCCGCAACAGAATTAAAAAAAGAAAATACCGTACATGATCATTAAAGGTGTAGGAGGGGAGTATAATGAAGATGATTTTCTTAATGACCCTTTTCTGCAAAATAACGAAGTAAACGATGCCCCAAAAGATTCTATAAAAGTTACTAAAATTCTTAAAAAAGTGACCTACTAAGAAATGTCATAATAGAAACAACAGGTCCAACCCGAAACATATTACTCGAAAAACAAAGGATCAATATAGGCTTTGTTCGAGTGCATATTGAAGATTGCAATCCATTGATGCAGTCTTGGATTAGGACATACATGCCTAAAATATCGTAACAAAATGAATAACCTGAGATGCACACGTTGTGCAAAAAATCACAAATTAGGGAATGTGAAAAAAAAACAGAGAATCCGTTAAATGTTACAACTGCGAAAAAACAATACATTATTTGGGAGCAAAAATAACACCCAACATAGTGCAAACAGCCAAAAATGCAACTACCGAAAAAGAATGGCAACAGAAAATCGACTATTATGGATGACTTTTTAACCGAAGAAATTGATAAGCTAACGGATGTTCCACAGTATATTTGCGAAGATTCAAAGCAATGTAATAACTTATTAAATAAATTCCCAACCGCTTTCATTGTTTTACATCAAAATATTCGGAGTTTGCAAAAAAACATTAATGAATTTGTACTAAAATTAAATCTTCTTAAAACACTACCGGACCTCATTGTGCTAACAGAGGCGCATTTGAATATAAATAATTCTGCCGCACTGTATTATATACCTAACTACACATACCACTCGTCTACAACACTTATGAATAAGAGCAGTGGAATCGCAGTGTTCATTTTTTTATTTATTTTTTATTAAAATAATAATTACATATAGAATATTTAATAGTACAGATATAATAGCTAATTACAAAAAAAAAGTATAAAAAGTAAGTATAAATTTATTTTACACAAAATGCCCAACTCAATAGAGAAAAATTTCTCGTGTTTGAGTTGCGGAGCACTGCCATCTAGCGACAGTAGTGAATAAATAAAAGTACATCAAGAATATGCTAGTGAAAGACTAAAAGTATGTGATACTAGAAATACAACAATAAGGCGCATACAACATTTTAAGATAGTACGTTCATATTTCGAAAAACCTGATCGAATATTTCTAGAGGATATGTTGCATTTTTTTTTAAATTTACGTACATTATTTACAATTAAGAATTTTATAAAAATTAAGAAGAAATTAAAACTTGTAATTACTGTTGGACTTGTCTAATAATTTTTTGATTTGTGATTTGAAAGAATTATAGTTTTTTTCTGTTTTGATTTTAAACGGGAGGGCATTAAAAATTTTTATTCCTTGATAGGCGTAATGGAGTTGAAAAACACTAGTTTTAAATTTAGGGATTTCTAAGTTGCCACGTGATCTTGGTAGGTTACGTATTTTTGTAGAAGGTTTTGAATTGAAATGGTCTTTGTGAATTTTTAACAATGTGTTCTTTTTGAAGATTTTATTTAAACTGAGGACTCTAAAAGATTTAAACAGCTGTGTAGTTGGAAATATCGATGGTTTTCGTAGGATGACTTTCAAAATCAATCTCTGTATCTTTTCAGCAGGCAAGAGGTTAGTTTTAAAGGTTCCCCCCAACCGATTATACCATTTTGTAAAATGGATGGCGCAAGGGAATAGTATATTGTTTTTATCATATTGGATGATAGGATGTTTCTCAATCTAATAAATATGTAAATAAGTTTTCTTACTCTGGTTACCATATTTTGTACTTGTTCTTTACATTTTAGTTTAGTTTACTAAAACACCCAGATACTTTATGGTATTTTTGCCGTTGATGGGTAAACATTTGGCATCGTCGCATTCTTTTTTATTTGCACACTGTGATGAATGGATTTTGAAACAAATATTGTTTTCAGGGTTTTTTTCTTTTAAAGAGAATGGGATGAAGTATGTTTTGTCAGTATTTAGTGACAGACAATTTTGGTCGAACCATGTTTTAAGTATATTGAGATTTGTATTTGCTATTCTCATTGTTTCCTTCCATGATTTTCCTATTGTGATCACCACAGTGTCGTCTGCATAAGATATGATGTCTCCAACTATGGGGAGGTTGAACATTTTATTTGCATATATGATAAAAAGGATTGAACCAATGACAGTACCTTGTGTTATACCGAAAGATGCGGTTTTGGGTTCACTTAACGCATTATTAATTTTGACATATTGAAATCTTTCTTTTAGATAGCTTTGGAACCATGATAGCACTATTCCGTCTATCCCAATTTGCTTTAGTTTTTATTATTTCCTTGCGCAATCCATTTTTTACAATGTAGTATAATCGGTTGGGGGGGAACCTTTAAAACTAACAACCTCTTACCTGTTGAAAAGACACAGAGAATGATTTTGAAAGTCATCCTACGAAAACCATTGATATTTCCAAATACACAGCTGTTTAACTCTTTTAGAGACCCCAGTGTAAATGAAATCTTCAAAAAGAACACATTGTTACAAATTTACAAAGACCATTTCAATTCAAAAACTTCCACAAAAATAAGTAACCGACCAAGATCACGTGGCAACTTAGAAATCCCTAAATTTAAAAATAGTGCTTCTCAACTCCATTTTTTTTTATATGAATACCGCACAAGAGTCCCAACTGCTCCCAACCGTCTGGAGCCAGTGAAATTATTGCATTGCCAATTGGGGAATGTCGTGAGGCTGATGGTATTGGGGATGGCATAGTCTCACAATTGGGGATGCCATAGTCTCACTGGCTCCAGACGGTTGGGAGAGGTTGAGACTCTTGTGCGGTATTCATGTAAAAAAAAAAAAAAAACTACTGTCACTAGATGGCGCTGCTCCCCAACTCAAACACGAGAAATCTTTCTCTATGGAGTTGGGCACTTTTTGTTAAATAATTTTTTTTTTTTTTGTAATTAGCTATAAAGATATATCTGTACTATTAAATATTTTATATGTATTTATATTAAATTAAATAAAAAATAAAATAACAAAAAGTATATGACAAAAAAATAAAAAAAATACTTGAGACAGGACCTGTTAGAAGTCGGAATAATAGAAGAGAATGTATGAGACGATGTATGAATGTGAATGAAGCAAGAAGTGTATGCCAAGGTTGAGTTGTTTAGCGGTCCGTCCTTTCTGCCTACCCCTGCAGAGAAATGGCACAATGGTTACTTAGTTAGATTATTAACTATCGATGATTGCGGCGATACGAAAACGAGAATTTACTAACCACGATACAGGACGATCCGTTTGTGACGCAACGAAAGTGCGAATGATAATTAATTGCAAATAAAGTCACAAGTGACGAGATGTATTGTTCCCTTCTTCTTTTCTGATGAATTCATCTTCAGTAGGTATCTTCGAGGGTAGCATTAGTTAAAAGGAGAGGTCGATATTAAGGAAAGAAAGGGATGGGAAACTGTTCCAATATTAAACAATATTAATAATAATTCTTAAATTGAAAAAAGAGAATGATAAAAATTATGGAAAATATTTAGGTCTCAAAAGCTCAATTGGGGAATGTTGTCCCGGTAAGACAGAGGATCTAGGTCGAGTCGCAACCGTTACCTTTTTATTTTTTGTGTCTTTTTCTGTTTCGTATTTCAGTGAGATTTGTTAATTGATTAAATGAAATTTGTTAAGGCTATGTTACCGCACTATGCCGCACGGCAGCTGTTTTTGGTGAAGTGTTTAGATAATTTGTAGGTTGTTTATCACTAAATAAAATTATTTTACAAACAATATCTTCTTCTAAAGCTACAAAAACGAACATGTGTTAAAATGTTTAAAACAATTGTGTAAAAAAATATTTACAGAACCTCTAACAATAGTTTAAAGTTCGTCTCTATCCTTTAATTCTAAATACAGGAGAATTATAAAAATATTTACAGAACCTCTAACAATAGTTTAAAGTTCGTCTCTATCCTTTAATTCTAAATACAGGAGAATTATAAAAATATTTACAGAACCTCTAACAATAGTTTAAAGTTCGTCTCTATCCTTTAATTCTAAATACAGGAGAATTATAAAAATATTTACAGAACCTCTAATAGGTTTATGAAGTCTGTCTCATCCTTTAATTTAAATACAGGAATTATAAAATATTTACAGAACCTCTAACAATAGTTTAAAGTTCGTCTCATCCTTTAATTTAAATACAGGAGAATATAAAATATTTGCATAGAACCTCAGTCAATAGTTTAAAGTTCGTCTCATCCTTAATTCAGAACACAGGAGAATTTATAAAATATTTACAGAACCTCTAATGTTAGTTTAAAAGTTCTGTCTCATTCAGAATATAAATACAGTGAGAATTATAAAATATTTACAGAACCTTTAACAATAGTTTAAGTCTGCCCCCATCCTTAATTTTAAATACAGGAGAATTTGGCAAAAATATTTACAGAACCTCTAACAATAGTTTTTAAAGTCTGTCTCTATCCTTACACTATAAACAATAGTGAGAATCTATAAAAATATTTACAGAACCTCTAACAATAGTTTAAAGTCTGTCTCATCCTTAATTCTAAATACAGGAGAATTATAAAAATATTTATAGAACCTCTAACAATAGTTTAAAGTTCGTCTCTATCCTTTAATTCTAAATACAGGAGAATTATAAAAATATTTACAGAACCTCTAACAATAGCTTAAAGTTCGTCTCTATCCTGTAATTATAAATACAGGAGAATTATAAAAATATTTACAGAACCTTTAACAATAGTTTAAAGTTCGTCTCTATCCTTTAATTCTAAATACAGGAGAATTATAAAAATATTTACAGAACCTCTAACAATAGTTTAAAGTTCGTCTCTATCCTTTAATTATAAATACAGGAGAATTATAAAAATATTTACAGAACCTCTAACAATAGTTTAAAGTTCGTCTCTATCCTTTAATTATAAATACAGGAGAATTATAAAAATGCTCATTGTTACAACATGAACGATGTCTAAATCCCAACGTACCCAGATTATGTAAAAAGCCACTAAAACATTCCTTAAATAAATAAAAACACTTTTTTAATATTACAACAATTATCATGGCCTCTCAGTGCCATGATTAAACACCGTAATATGTTAGAATACCATACACGGACAGCATCAACATTATAATATAATAGAGCTGCTTGCATTATATCCAATCAGTATGAGAGTTGGCTTGGACGCGTTAAGACGTCTATTTTTTTCACATAAAAGTTTTGTAAACATGTAGGCACATCAGAAAAAAAGTCATACTAACGGTAGGTCATTATGTTTTCATGCATCATTGCAGAAGCAAGTTGATTTTTTTATGAAAGCCGCCAGCTCGGCGTCTGGTTCCTATAGCCAGCGGTCAAGAATATAACGGTTCACCTTGGCTATAATATTTTTCCTACGGGCGTTTTATACGATATATTTTTGTCGGATAGATTCCTTTCAGGTCGTCTTTCTATATCTCGTATAGTTTCGGTATGGAAAATAGGACTTGTTCTATTTTTATTGCAAATTTTATTTTACACTTGGATATATATATCTAAATACTGAAAAGTATGATACTGTTGTCACAGCAATTTTTTTATTTCTTTTTGAAGTAAATTGTTTTTTGAAGTGAAGCGAGGAATATTTTTTTTGAAAATAACAATTTTAAAGTGATATTTGGAAAACCATGTAAAAACTGGCATGCCGATTGATGAAGTCACAACTAAATTTTCTAAATTTCTCAATCGGTCAACTGCCATATGGCTTAAATATATTCATATAGATCAGCAAATGCCGATTCTGAAAATATGTATAATTAAACGTAGATTTTATAAATCGTTATATAAAAGTGTATTAAAAACTATACCATCAAAACACCGTGTTCTGTTGGTACCACTGCTTCTGACGTAACATGCGCAGTTTTCAAGCCCAACTATAACTAGATAAGGTTTTACCAGCTGTTTATCATGCTTATGGCTAATAATTTCACTGTTTACAGTGTTCATTTCGCTCGTAAAATCATTGTTTGTTTATTGCGATTACTTGAGAGTTTTTGCTTGAAAATTCAATATATTCATTGAAATTTTAACGAATTTGTCTACATAAGAATTTATACCCCTTCCTTATTACAACAATGTCATGGGTGGCAGTTTCTTTGGTGATTATTTCTTTGGTGACTCTGGGAGGAGAGGATTTGTAATGATACCTCAAACCTTATGATGCATAACAAATTTATTTTTATTTCAAGCCATTAAAGGTACCACAATGTTTCAAACCTATTGAAATTTGCAGATTTCTCTCGCAAAACTATCTACTGTCACTCTTTGTCAAGTCCGTGACAGGCGCATGAGCAGAAAACTGGCAAAGGCAAGCGATTTTAATTTCCCTTTCATACATAATTCAAAGCATTAAAGGTTTAAAAAAGCATCCAAAAAATTCTAGCCAGATGGTAACAAAGTTCAAGAGCTTAGGAATAGTTCTGTATCATTCCCATTTTTTTGTGATATTACCTAAGATTAATATATTAGTCTGTCGGTATTATGTTATTCATGGTGGATGTTCATAAGGCTTTTTCATTTCATTTTTGCATTGATTGATTAATTCTTCTGCCATTTACTTTCACATTATGACACTCATATTTTTTTATGCGAATACCGCACAAGGGTTCCAACTGTCCGAAGCCAGTGGGACTATGACATCCCTTATTGGAGTATGTAAAAGGTATAGGGAGGGGAAGGCGATGGGGAAGAGGAAGGTGGGGAAATACCGGGCTATTCAGATCTAAGCACTAAACACGGCTAAAGCCATTTCAAGCATCTTTCACTTTGGAACGCACCATAAATATACTGTATATATTATTTTGAACTAATTAATTGTAAAACGACACAGATTAATTAAATCAAATTTACATGCGCACGCTGGGAATTAAACCCACAACCTCCGGATTTGTATCGAGGTAAAATTTTTTTTTTTTTAAATTCCCCCTTAAAAATAAAAAGTTTCCACCGTTCTTCAGTTTTTGTCGATTTTGAATCCCGAATGACTAATTTTTCGGGATAAATCACTTAATACTTTTTAAAGTAGACAAAGTTTGCATACAATTTAAAATCAAAATGATCTCTGTAGACCTAATAGTGTCTGGGACATAACGATTTAAAAGTTGGTAATATTTTGTCATTTTTAGCTATTTTTACAGTTTTTTTCATTGTTGGGACACCGAAGGAATAATTTTTGTTGAAATATCGGCAATACCAAAGATTTATTAATATTTGATAACGATGAATATCGAATACATCGAGAACGGTCAGTAATGTCAATACTTATTATCGATATGATAGACTGTCTACAGTTAGTGATAAGATAGACAACATATACCACTAGTACCATTATGCTATAAATTAAATATCCTACATCACATTGTACATTACGTATATTATGTTATGATTTTAGCATGTAAATCAAAACTTGACGCGATGCACTCTATTTTTTCTAGTAAGTAAACCACCAACTCTGTAATATAATCATGTAAACCATTTTATTTTTATTATTATTCATTATTTTGAGCATCTTGTAATACTTTAGGAAACAATACTATGTAAATATATAATCATCTGAATGCAATATGTACACTCGGCTTCTCTACACAAGCATTGCTTAAAAGAGAAGTATAATATTGTAATGAATTAAATTGTATTAAATTTCAGTAATGAAAAAAAGAACATTGGGAAAAAAAAATTATACAGCGTCCTTTAGGTGATTTTCGCCAAAATGGGGCTATGAAAATCATCAAAATATTATTATTATTATTATCACGTACCAAATCATTATTCAATAGATATGAATACCTAAATATCGTTTAATATCTAGGAACGGTCAGAACCCTAATATCTGTGGACCCGGTATCGATATATCTGATATGCGGCGGTATCATAATACGTATTTCTGTTACCAACATGCTAGGTTATGTCCTAGTCTTTCAGTTTAGGTTTTAAAAAAGTTGGATTAAATGTGAGCTATGGACTTTCTTTGAACGCTAATAAATTATTAATTAGTTGAGGATATTAATGTATTTTTGCACTTTGGTACAATGCACCTACAATAGTAACGAGACGCTGATATTCTACAATGTTTCCTTCAATTGAAAGCAGTTGAATTTGAGTATAAAGTTCTCGAAGTTTCGTATGGAATGCATACAATATCGATTACCGCCTATTGAACCGCCAATCCGACTGCTCGTGTGACGTCACACCCAACAAGCCATAGCTTTCGTGCGTTTTGGTGGGCTTTAAAAAATTGAAACTTTAACAATTATTTTAAAACCATGAAAACAAACTTTAAAAAAAACTAAAAAATTAAGTTAGGATGTCAACATTAATAAAAAAAATATTAAAAATGGAGTGGAGTTCCTTATTATATAACTAAAGTTAATTTACTTTCAACAGATACCCAATACCCCATACGCTTACGCAAAATTATTAGTGAAAGATTACTCCGTTTGCGTAGATCCATCACATCTGCTCTAAATCCATTGTTACGCGGATGACAGTACAGTCTATGATTGCTTTTTGTTTGACAAGCCCCCAAAGGGGACACAAACTCCAACGGCTCAGAGGGCTTTGAAGCAGAGAATGGACGATTACCTTGAGAGGGTCTCTTCTTGGGGTAAGAATAAACTCGTCGAATTTAATGTTTCAAAGACCCAATCATGTCTGATTACGTCTAAAAGGGATCGAAATGACAATCTAGTCTCCTTTAATGGAAGCAATCTTCCCAACAAGCCCTCCATTGATATGCTTGATGTAACCTTAAGTGACCAGCTCAGGTATGGGGCTCCATCGAAGCCCGAGTAAAGTTAGCCTCTCAGAAGCTGGGCGTATTGTACAGAGCCCGCAGATACTTTAATAGTACACAACTGCTGACCCTGTACAAATCGCAAGTGCGCCCCCATGTAGAATTTGGCAGCCACCTCTGAAAAAAACCCTTGACTCTGTGCAGAAACGGGCGGTCCGTTTAATAGATTCGCCTATCTTAACAAACGGGTTGCAATCTTTGGAGCACAGGCGTCAGGTGGGAATGCTGTCCTTGTTCTACCGGTATTTTAATGGAAGATACTCCAAGGAACTAGCGTCATTGATCCCTTCGGCACCGGTGCATAGTCGAGAAACACGCCTAATGCGCGCCCAACATTTACACACGGTTGACATTTGTCACATGAGAATGGGTCGCTTCTACGATTCGTTCTTGTGTTCAACATTTCGGCTGCGGAATGATCTGCCAGCCTCTGTGTTTCCTCCATCCTATAATATGGGTCTCTTCAAGACCCAAATTCACTCCTTCCTATCCTCTAAAAGACCCTCCACATAGCATCCCCAAAGATGATATAGACCTTGAGGGAAATTATTTCCCTCAGGGGTCTCCTGTGTGGAGTTACTGTAAAAAAAAAAAAAATACAGGATTTCAGAAATTTTTTTGACTGAAACGAAAATTTGGAATTTTTATAAAGATATTCTGAATATCATTACACATGTGTTACTTTGGGATGACAAGTTTTGAGAAGAACTTTTATATGGATTGCATTCTTCCCGAGCTTATCGGTTCCTCGAGTAACAAGGTCTATGAATGTTCAAATTATGGAGAAAATACAGATACAGACTAATATCAAAACAATATAGAAATATCTGGAGAACTCGCCTGTATCCCAGCTATTTCTCACTGTTTAATATGATAACGATAAATAAATAAAACATTTAAAATAATATTTAGACAAGTTAAGGAATTTAAGATTGTATTACACAGAAAAAAATTGAAAAAGTGCACAATTTCTATATAGAGTAACAGAAGGTAAATAAACTTTACAAATAATACTAACAAGAATGTAAAGGGAAAAAATAATGATTATATTTAAAACATTGGTATACTACGAAAACGATAAAAAACTGCATAATATCCAAACACTGTTCGTTGAAGTTTCTTTGTTTAATATTATTATACGAAAACAACTTTCAATTCTTTCTTAAAAGCACTACATGTATCAAAGAATATGTCGGAATCCATCAGTTTGATTTTTATTGAATAACTCGCACATTCTTCTGATTGGATCCCTGACACCAGCATTTGTGCGCATCCGGCTAGTGTGGAATAGGTCGTTAAACCTAGTTGTTCTGGATGGTATTTTGAAGTTTATTAGTTGGAGTAAGGTGGGACAGTCGATAATGTTATTGCACACTTTATATAGGGTCGTGAGATCAAGGTATTTTCGCCGGTTAGAGACATTATAGATAGAGAGCATATGTACCTATCCCCGTTTAGGTGAGCTCATTCTGCCCTAGCCCACCTCTTTCAATTCTTGCATACAATTATCCATGTATAGATTGAATAACCACGGTGACATTACGCAGCCTTGCTTAACACCTTTTGTGATATCAAACTACCCCGTAAAATCACTGTTTGCCATAACACATGAAATGCTTCCCTCGTACAGAGATGCGATTGCCTGTATAAGATTTGTATTCACTCCGTACTTGGACAACACCTTCCACAACTTTTTTCTGTCAACTCATTCGTATACTTTTTGTAGATCTACAAAATCATAGAAATGTTTCTGGATTTTTGCCAGAAACTTTTCTGTGAGCACCCGCAATGAGAAAATCTGATCCACGCACCCCCTTCCACTCATAAATGCACCTTGCACATCCCATATTTTATCCTTTGTTTTCATTTGTACCCTTTCAATCAATATCCTACCATACAGCTTACCAACTGAACTTAGCAGGCTAATAGCCCTGTGATTTCCACATTCCATGTGTGACCCTATACCTTTGTATAGAGGTATGATCACAGCCCTTCTCCAATCTAATGGGGTGTAACCCTCCTCTAAACACTGGTTAAAAAGTTTGCATAACCACGTGAAAATTATACGGCTATTTCCTTTAAAGTATTCAGCAGCAATATTGTCGAAACCAACAGCCTTACCATTCTTCATACATCTAATTGATCTTTTAATTTCATCCATGCTAATTTTGGGAACATTCACCCCATCGTCATTCATACCTGACTCGCCCCTGGAATCATTATCACTCGGGTTGTTTTCGAAGACCTCTTCAAAGTATTTCATCCATCTCTCTTTTATTTCTTTCTCATTCGTCAATGATTAACTAACTAACTAACCAACCATCACGCCATTTCCCGCAGGGGTAGGCAGAGAGGACGGACCGCCAAACAACTCGATCTTGGCATACACTTCTTGCTTCATTCACTTTCATACAACGTCTCATACATTCTCTTCTTATTCGTCAATGATTTATTATCGGTAAAACCGATTTAGTTAAAAAGCAATTAAAATTCTGAATTCTGTGAGGTTTTCACATTTATAATGAGTTTTTACTCGTATTTAACTGACAATGTTTTCTTAATTGATTTATTTAAATGTGTTGTATTGTTTTGATAATGTGAACATACTGAGAAGCGGTGAGTATATAATTTTCCTTACTTTATTAATAAACGTTATATTAGGATCATTCGTTCGTTTGCAAATTTCTAATTGTTCAAGTAAATTTAATCTTAGGCCCTTTCTTTCTATATGTAAGGGTTTAGGTTTGTTGTTGACAAGCGGGACGCGATTATTTACTAAAAGATGTTCTGCGAATTTTGAAGGAGTGCTTTTATTTTTATAACATCTTATATGTTCTTTGAATCTAGTTGATAAAGCCCTTCCCGTCTGCCCTATATAGGTAGCGTTGCAGTCGGCGTGGTCACATTTTAATTCATATATGCCACTATTATTAAGTTTGGGATTTTTACTTTTTGAGTTTTTTAGGCTTGTTCCTATATTTATTATTGGTTCTAAAAGCTATATTTAAACCACATTTTTAAATTTCTTTTGCAATTTTTACAGATATTGGACCGAGAAATTCCAGACATGCAAATTTTTCTAGTTTATTATTGTGACCGGTTATATTAAATTGATTTTATTTTTATATTTCTTGCTTTTTATAATTTTTTCAATGTTATTTGCCTCATAGCCGTTATTAATCGCAATTGTTTTTATTGTTTCCTTTTCTTTTTCGTAAGCTATTTTATCTAGAGGAATATTAACGAGTCTATGTACCGTTAAATGGTAAGCTGATAATTTATGAAACCAAGGATGAGTTGAGTTTGCGTTTATTGTTGTATCTGTAAAAGTTGGTTTTCTAAATATTTCGAAGGTATGTCTATTATTACTTCTACCAATTGTAAGATCTAAAAAAATTATTTTACTCTCGATCTCGTGTTCAACCGTGAAGCAGATTTTATTATTAACGGTGTTGGACCAATTAGTGAAGATATCTAACTGTCGGTTGGTGCCTATCCAACATATGAGGATATCGTCTACATATCTGATGTAGTATAGTATGTTTCTAGCTAAGGGAGATTTAATATCTCTGCTAGAAGTGGACTTAACAGCGATCCCATGGGAAGACCATCATTTTGTTGATAGTAGGTATCGTTGAAAAGAAAATAATTTGTTTCTACACAAATTTAATGAGTTGGAATAACTCTTTTCTTATCACCGGGTTGATATTACATTTTTCAAGCATATTTTCAATTATTATAAGGCACTCTTTAATGGGGATGTTGCTAAATAAGGAGTTTACATCTAAAGAAATGAATTGACAGTTATGCGGAAGATCAAAATTTTATTTACTAGTTCTATCGAGTTTTTGATGCTGTAACGTGGTGAATAATTTGTATATTTTTTGAATATGAAGTTAAGTTTTTTTGCCAAGTTTGTTGACGGAGCGTTAATAGTTCTATGTCTATAATTAGGGATAAGATAGACAACATAATATACCACTAGTACCGTTATGCTATATGTTAAATATCCTACGTCACATTGTACATTACGTGTATTATATTATGATTTTAACTTCTAAAACAAAATTTGTCGCTACGCACTCCATTTTTTCGATTAATTAAACCACCAACTCTGTAATATAATCATGTAAACCACTATATTATTATTATTTTAAGATTCTTCTTGCGACACTTTAGGAAACATTACTATGTAAATATATAACCATCTGAACGCAATATGTATACTCCGCTTCTCTACACAAGCGTTGCTTAAAAGAGAAGTATAATATTGCAATGAATTAAATTGTACTAAATTTCAATAATGAAAAAAATACCATTGGGAAAAAAAACATTTGTACAGCGTCCTTTATGTGATTTTCGCCAAAATGGCGCAATAAAAATCATCAAAATATTATTATTATTATTATCATGTACCAAATCATTATTCAATAAATATGAATATCAAAATATCGTTTAATATCTCGGAACGATCAGAACGCTAATATCTGTGGACCTGGTATTGATATATCATATATGCGGAGGTATCATAATACGCATTTCTGTTACCAATATGCTAGGTTATGGCCTAGTCTTTCAGTTTAGGTTTTAAAAAAGTTGGACATGGACTTTCTTTGAACGCTGATAAATTGTTAATCAGTTGCGGATATGAATGTATTTTGGCACTTTGGTACAATGCACCTACAATAGTAATGAGTTGCTGATATTCTACAATGGGGAATTCGATAATGCAGGAGCAATGTCAGTAGACGACACGCTGAAGTGCTCCTTCCAGATCCTGAAGCCGGCCGACAAGCGCCATCTGGCGTACGTGCAGACCAACACCAACCGTCCCGTCACGCCGCCCAGGCGCGTCACCAAGACAAAGAAGATTTTGAGGGCCCAATGGATCAATCCCCCCGGCCACCATCCTCCCCCGCCGCGCCCCCCTTTTAAGAGTAATCTGTGTTATTTATCCTAAAAAATATGTATAATAATTCATTGTCTTAGCTTAAATAAATTCTTGAATATAATGGAAACAATCACTCTATCATTTGTATTAGCGTCTTGCAATATATAGTAAGGAATAAACACAGTTAGCTTCGTTTTTTTTCAATTTAACATTAAATTTAGTTTTGATAATTTAACTGCATCTCTTTATATGGTCTATAAATAATGTGTTATTTTAATGTGTAATGATAGCCTGTCCAAAAAGAGAAAAAAAATGTAAAAAAAAAAAAATTCGTAGAATAGACGTAATATAAGAATAGGAAGTAATATTTGTACAGCGCCCTTGAGGTGATTTTTCACAAAAAGGGCGCTATAAAAATAATCCGATTATTATTATTATTATTAATGTTTCCTTCAATTAAAAACAGGTAAATTTGAGTATAAAGTTCTGGAAGTTTTGTATGAAATCCATACAATATCGATTACTGCCTATTGAACCGCTAATCCGACTGGCTCGTGTGACATCACACCAAACAAGTCATAGATTTCGTGCATTTTGGTGGGCTTTAAAAAATTGAAACTTTAACAATTATTTTAACCATGAAAACGAACTTTAAAAAAACAGAAAATTAAGTTAGGATTAATAAAAAAAATGAACTGGAGTTCCTTATTATCGGGCAGCTACAGAACTTTTCGGGTACCTACTGGGATAGTATGAAATGAGATTATTTTTAAGTTAGAATATTTATTTAAAAATTGCATTTGGAAAAATAAAATCACCATTTTATTTAATGCGTTGGTAATTTTTCGAACACCACGGCGCAGTAAAAATAATATTATTTATATTATTATTATTAGTACCTACCCGATTTATACTGATATACTCATCAGAAATATACTAGGAACTCGGTGAAAGTAAAAAATCATTAAAAATGCGTTTATTGATAGAAAACGAAATTTTTTCCTTCGAAATTTTTTTAAATTAATATAGCGCTGTTTTTTTTACTTAGTCCTTGAACTTAGCAGTTAGCTCTTAGGTCAATTTTTGTGAGATATGGCTCATGCTTTTAAGCGAAAATATTATTAAAAATACATTTATTGAAATAAAATGACTAGGGGTGGGGTAGGGGTCGGGGTAGAAATAGGGGTAGGAGCAGGGGTAGGGGTAGGAGTAGGGGTAGGGGTAGCCGATATGGGTATCAAACTGAGCGTCTTCACCTACGCAACCCGATTTGCGCAATTAAAAATTTGACAGCAAACTCCAAGGCCTCATTTGTAGGGATAAAGCTATTATTGACAGTTTTTTATTTTTCTTTACTTTAAATACTCAATCATGGTAGTTGTAGGGTAGGAGTTGAGTAGATGCAGGGTAGATGTAGGGTAGGAGCAGGGTAGGTGTAGTGGTAGGAGTAGGTGTAGGGTAGATGTAGTGGTAGGAGTAAGATTAAGGGTAGTGGTAGTCAATATGGGTATGAAACTGAGCGTCTCCACCTACGCAACGTGATTCGTGCAATAAAAAAATTGACAGAAAACTCCTAGGCCCATTTTTGCGAAAAGAGCTCAAACAGATTAAATAGGGGTAGTGGTAGGGTAGGAGTAGGAGTAGAGGTAGGAGTAGGAGTAGGAGTAGGAGTAGGAGTAGGAGTAGTAGGAGTAGTAGGAGTAGTAGGAGTAGTAGGAGTAGGGGTAGGGGTAGGGGTAAGAATAGGAGGGTGAGTAGAAATATTTTTCCTAATATTAATTTTAAAAATTATTTCTAACACACATTCCTTGCTTCATCCACATTTAAACACATATACACAACTATTCACAACCAATTGCAGGATGAAATAGGTAAAACCTAGTAATAAATAATATTGAAAATGACATTTTATTTATCTTGACAATATATTAACTCGGAGTAGGTAGCAACATTATTATATTAGGTTAGGTTATTTAGTGTAAAGCGCGTTTGAGGTAAACCTTTGCAAAACTGTGTTATAAATAAAAATTATTGGTTTACTTCTATAGCACCATTTTGGTGGGAAAATCACCTCAAGGGCGGTTAGTTATATAAATGAACTGCTATTATTATTATGATCAGTCGTTAAAGAAGAATTTTTTTTTATTTTAAATTTTTTTTTTATTTAATATAAATCAAATTTAATAATGTTATTATTAAGTTCTGCAAGTATTTTTAGTTGTTATTATTGTGACAGCTGTTTCGGCGTTTAGGGCCATTTTCAAACTGTGGTTAATCCACATTGTTGCAACTTATTTATATGATTTAATTTAAAAGTTAAATAGTTAAAGAAGAACACGAGTGGTAAGCTATTACCGTCAAGGAGTGTCTAGTTGATTGTATCGGATAATTTATCACACAAGTTTGATCGAAATCTGGTAAAAATCATTAAGACACATGCCTCTTTTATGATATTTCTGTCGAAATTTACTTACAACGTGTGCATTCAACTTAAGAAACATAGTTTACATGATGCGCGTTACCAAGCGTTTCATGTTCAAACTTTTCCATTTTTGATTTTAGGGCGATTCATCGATTAACTAACTAACTAACCATCACGCCGTTTCTCCGCAGGGGTAGGCAGAGAGGACGGACCGCAAAACAACTCGATCTTGGCATACACTTCTTGCTTCATTCACATTCATACAACGCCTTATACATTCTCTTCTGTTGTTCCGACTTCTGACATGGCCCGACTCGAGTATTTGATTCACTTGATGGTGCCATGTCTTCCTCGGGCGTCCCTGGCCTCTTCTTCCATTCACATTCGCGTCATATATTCTCCTTACACTCCTTTCTTCGTTCATTCGCTCTACATGCCCAAACCATCTAAGCGTCCCTTTCTTAATGTTGCTCACCACGCTTACATCAGCTTTGCATTCTTTACGAATCTCAACATTTTTCACTCGATCATACATGGTTTAACACACATTCGTCTCAGAGATCTCATTTCTACAGCATTCAGTCTACTTGCATCCTTTCTCTGCCAGTTCCATGCCTCACTGCCATACATCAAGGTTGGTATCAGCACTCCATTGTGGACTGCTAGATTCGCTTCCTTGGACAACTTTTTGTTTGCGCCAACCGCATTCAGTCCTCCGTAAATGGAGTTTCCTGCATTCACCCTTCTTTCAATATCCCTATCAGTCTTTCCATCTCTCGTAAACATACTTCCCAAATACACAAACTCATCGACCTGCTCCAAGTATTCATCATTCACAACTATATTGCATACTGTTTTCGTACTCTCTCTTTCAAACACCATGACTTTGGACTTATTTACATTCATCATTAGCTCATTCTTCATACTGTTAGCAATCAGTACCGCATCATCAGCATACAACAGGCTCATCGATTATGTTCAGTTAATAACAAACAAACATAAAACTTGGTTATTTGGTCTTTTCTATCAGCTAATTTGTGCCGTTTCACAATTAATTAATTTATATATAGTATATTTGCGCACGTTTCAGAGTGGAAGATACTCTCAGTATCGTCCTGGTGAAAGACCACCATTCAGAATTGAAACATTGCTTGAAATGACTTTTAGCTGTGTTTGGTGACCAGATCTCAATAGCCAGGTATTTCCCCACCTTCCTCTTCCCTTTCTCCTTCCTCTTCCCTTTCTCCTTCCTCTCCCCAATACCTTCAGCCTCACAACAGTCCCCAATTGGGAATGCCATAGTCTCACTGCCTCCAGACAGTTGGGAGCAGTTGGGACTCTTGTGCGGAATTCATATAAAAAAAAATATATATATATATACATTATTACAGAAAAGTTTGCTAGTATCTTGGTTACCTTGGTGAGGTAATATGCGGTCATCCCTTGTCTACCTTCGTGGCGCTGCCCTCTAGCCAGAGTCAGCCCAATGATGGAATCAGCCAGAACGTGCGGCGGGGGGGTGACTCGCTGGAGTAAGAGCCTTTTGGAGGAGTGCACGGCGAGGACGTGGCGAGGGAACCCTCCAGCGCCCCCGCCCTCTAGACCCGTGTGCCAGTGGTTAAAAGCCAGGCACACCACCACATACAAGTCACGTTCAAGCATCTTGTGACAGCCCACAAACCCACGGACTTGTCTTTTAGAGTTAGCGACCAGCCTCCCGGGGTGCGGCGCCGCGCCAGGTCGGGCACGGAACACGACCACGCAGAGGTCCAGTTGGGATCGTTGCGCCTTAGCTGAGGATCGCTGGCCTTCTTGGAACAAAGTGAAGTCGGCCTCCGTGGGCTGCAGCACAGTGAGGAGAAGGCAGGAAAGGTGGCGGGGAGCGGCCAGGGGAGGGAGGATGCCGGAGAGGCGCACTTCGTGCCACCCCACACGCACTTTGCAGATATCGATGCAGTCAAAGTATCTGTAACATTAATAGAAAGTCAAAGTCCATCCCGCCGGAGTGATAAACCAATACGAGTGTGTCATGTGAGCACCCTTACTTGAGCACGTCATCGAAGGCGATCCAGAAGACACCCTGATCGTCCTGGCTGCTGGCGTCTTGCAGGGCGAGGCGCAGTGGCTCGGTCCACAGTGGGCAGGCGGCTGAGTAGTTACCCCTCCAGCTGTAGTGGCCCCAGGGGTTCCGCAGCCGCAGCAGGCGGAGACCCCCGGCATCGCGCACGTCCAGCACAGAGTAGGCGTGACGAGGCCGCAGGCCCAGACGCTGATATTCCTCCTCGTCCACCTGAACATTACAAACAATCAACATCCCCACAGTATACTAGTAATCTAGATATCATCCGTATTCGGTCAGTGCACGCAACGCACCTTCATGTTGCCCCCTCCGCAAGAAGCTCCCATGAGGAAACGCGCTTGGCGAGAGGACAGCAGCTGAGCCCACACCAGGTCGCGATCCAGCTCCTCCTCGCCGGCGATAGCTCCACCCTGGAGTGGCACCGACTCACAAGGAGCTCCGGTCAGAGTGCACAGACCTGCAATACAATATATACATTATAAACATGTCTCAGACAAGATATCCATCAGCAGTTTGTCAGATATGAGATGAAACACAAGACTCGGGAAAGGTCTTCCAATAACAGAGGTTGGTACAGTCTCTTACTTACTTGCGCATATGCACAAGTCAGCCGTGGCACTTGTGAAGGACAACATCATCATGTATAAAGTAGATTGAGCAAGACCTGATATTAGGATGTAACAAAAGAAGTTACCTTCAATGGCTCTCCCTGAGACCAGCGCCTCGTAGCATCCGTGGAGCTTGGCCACAGCTTTCTCTATGAGTGGTACCCACAACTGTTTTCTCTTAGCCTAAAGAAACAGAAAAAAACTGTATATATTTGTGATGAACAAAATTAGACAACAATTTCGAAATAGATCTCCATTTGCACTTGACTTATTAGAGAAACATTTTGTTCTTGCCCCGCAGCATTAAATTTTTTTTAATTTATAATTTAATTTTTTGAAAAGAAAAACAACATTCCCAGATTACAAATAACCTGACAATATTTTAAAATCTCCTACTACCACCACAGTAAGCTGAAGATATTACTTGTATCGTGATGGAGGACTTAGCCAGCCGAGGAATTGAACTCACGGCACCTGGATGCGACCCAAAGGCGATGCCAACTCACCCACTGACCGGTCTTTAATTTAGCAAGTAGTATGCTACAGTACCTGAGAGTAGACGAGGTGCCCTCGCTTGTCGCAGGGCAACAGGTCGTCCACCAGCACGGTGGTCCATCGGCCATCCTTGCAGAGGCGTAGCTGGTAGGCGCCCTGGGGGCACGTGCCCTCGCCACGCAGCACCACACCCCGTACCAGCGCCTCGCGCTCCGCCAGCACGGCCAGGGCGCTCAACAGCCAGCAGTTGCCCAGGACACCTTTATTATTATTTTATGTATATTGTACACTACAGAAATAACATTGAGAATAAATACCGACCGTTCAATAACAGTGTACAACAGTATGAATACAAGAATAAATAAAGTGTGGATCAAGTGAAAACAACACAATAATTAAGGTTTTCTGAAAGATAGAAATAAATAAAGAGGTAGAAATACTAGATTACAAGAGATTTGAAAAATTTAGAAAAGTTCTGAGGGTTATTGCTAAATATGTCATATTCAAATTCTGTGAAAGCTCCATTCAAGTTCTGTTATTATTCAAGCACTGTGAAACAACTGACCCAAAATGTAATAACAACAGAACTTGAAGAGAACTTTCACAAAACTTGAAAACTCATTTTTATCATTATTTTGTACTGAAAAATCTGTCTCTTTACTTCTACATACATTGATTACTGATTACTGATTACTGACACACTGATTACTTCTCCATAAATTTATGCACATATAAAATAAATATATCTAAATAAATAATATCTCCCTAAATATCTGCAAACTAATATTATGTATCATGAAAATATTCACAATTATCCTACGAGGAGTTGCCGAGACTTCAGGCTTCCCAAAACAAAACTTACGTGTACACAGAACAGCGTGTTTTATAAAGGGCAAAAACTTTATAATAACCTACCAAATTCCATAAAGGAAGCCTCAAGTCTTGGCACTTTCCGTAAAACATATGCTATATACATAAAGAAAAATTTATGACTTGTATTTCTATTTGTATTAACTGTATTTCTTAAACCCTATTTTTTTTTTGAACTGGGGTAAATGTATTTCTTTTTTTTTTTATTAACTGTATTCTTTCCGTTATAATTTTATGACTCTATTTATTTTATTATGTATCTTATGTTTTTTATTACTAGATGTATGAAAATTTGCTTATATCTAAATAAAGTTACAAAACAAACAAAACAAACATAAGATCCCCAAATGCAAAGGTATGTATTACACCTGAAATAAAAACACATACTTCAGATTGTTCACGATGGCATTCCTGCATCGTGTGTACATGTGAAAATGTTGAACTTGTGAAATCATATGTTTATTTAGGTGACATTATTGATTGTTTTTTCAAGTGGGATTTACAAATAAATAAGGTTTGTGTACGATTAAGATCAATTGTTAGTAGATTACTTAAATTAAAATTCTTTGTTCCAATCTGTATACTTCGAATAATTTATTTATCATTAGCGGAATCTGTTATAAGGTATGGAATTACAGCCTGGGGACTTTACTGTAAAACAAACATCAATCATGTTCAATCAGTACAAAATTCACTGGTGAAATTATTAGCTCATAAAAGTTTATACGAACAAAGTCATAATATTTCATACTTTTATCAGAGTCTCAAAATTCTTTCAGTTAGATCAATTCTGTGGTACAAAATTATATTTCAGCACATTAATAACCCTATATACAATACAAATAGACTAGAGCACAATTACAATACTCTTCTCAATTTGAATGAAGGATTAATGGTTCCTAAGCATAAAAACAGATATGGACAAAGAACTTTAGAACACATGATTCCTAGTTGTATAAATATGTTACCCGCTCAAATAAAACACTGTATTAAAACTAAACCATTAATAAATACATTGAAACTTGGCTAGCTGAAAGAAGCTATTTGTATTAGAAATAAGGAAATATTATTTTATTTATGATTTATTGCTTTCATTAATGTATTTATTTTATTAATTTTTTTAATATATTTTTGCAGAAATATTTTATTCTTTATAAATATTTATGTTTTAAGCTTGTTACATGTGGTTTTTATGTTTTTATTTTATACATTGTTTTTTTAATGTTTTTATTTTGCATATTTTGTAACCTTGTCTGTAAATTTTATGTTATAAATAACAAGCTCCCGTTAGACAAACTACAAAAAAGTACTTTATCGGGACTTTTTGAATTGTATTTCTGTTGAAAAATTTAAAAAAATAAATAAAAATAAAAATCCTGTATTCCAATAATTTCCGATTTTACATACATTTCGAAAATTCAACTCATTTTAACACTCGCAAATGAATTTGGTGGCGAAATTATGACAAAATAAAACTGGTTTCGTAACTGTAACTGAATAAAACTTTTTCTGAGGAAGTAAATTTCCTACACAACATTTTGATAAGAAATTTATTGCAAAAATTAAATATGACTTTATTTGAATATTTCCACTAAAGTAGAGTTCACGGCAATCGCTAAAATTCTAAAGCCTGTCAAAATTCGATCTACCAAGAGTGGAAGATACTCTCAGTATCGCCCTGGTGAAATACCACCATTCAGAATTGAAACTTTGCTTGAAATGGCTTTTAGCCGTGTTTGGTGACCAGATCTGAATAGCCAGGTATTCCCCACCTTCTTCTTCCCCTTCTTCTTCCCCTTCTCCTTCCCCTCCCCAATACCTTCAGCTTCACAACATTCCCCAATTGGGAATGCCATAGTCTCACTGGCTCCAGATGGTTGGAAGCAGTTGGGACTCTTGTGCGGTATTCATGTAAAAAAAAAAAAAAAATAGCTACAATTCAAAAGAATATGCCATTTTTCAGCAAAATATAACATTTCTATATTCATGTGTAAATATTGACTTGGCTGTATTTACTGGTTGCCGGCCTGTCAGATAATAATTCACAAATTAATATTTCAAAATACAATATTTTTCCTCATTAATCGATATTTATTTTAACTTTATATTGTTTGAAGTATGAATAGTCGAAAATAAATATAAATTAAAGGTGCGCCCCGAGTGCGGCCCATGATCTGCCAGATTGTGAGATACGCAGTTAAAGATGTAAATAAAAGGTAAAAAAAAAACACAATTTCACAGAAAAAAACAGAAGTTACTTAAAAACAATAATATAAATTACAATTTAACAATGATCAAATGTAAGTAAAAGGGATGACAAATTAATAATAAAAATGTAAAAAAATGACACAAGCGGGTGGCCCAGTGGTTTTATCATAAATGTGCAAAACGAACTGTGTGGCGGCAAATTCCCGGTTCAGAAGAGGAGTGGCCACAGAAAATGAAAACGGAATTACTCGACCTAGTATTTTCCAGTCAAAACCAAGCGTGTAGCGGCTGCCATCGGGTGGGCCAGCAGTGTGGCCAATGGCAAAAATATATTATCGAGTTTCTTGTTTTTGACTTAGCAATAATGGCATACTCCTTGTCTCCGCTGAGCGAAGCGGTCTTGGAATTTGAAATTTCACTTTGAAATTCGCGCTTTATTTATCGTTTTAAAATAAAAATGATACATACCTGTGTTCGATACAATCCTTGGATACATGAATATTTTAATTAAGTTTTCATAACTTTAATTTAATTTTTTTTAAATTTTGTTCGATTTGAATTTCCTCTGGTAATTCGCTAAAGAAATATGCCTCGGAACAAGTCCGTCTCATGATTCCAAAAGTTGTTAGGTATATTTTTTAATTTTATTTATTCATATTTATAGTTTTTTTACAAAGTTTAGTTTATTTTCGACTACCAAACTAGGGACATGACCATATTAGGGTAGTCGACATATTATTATTATATATTTTTTCCAAATAATATACCCATATTACAGGTTTTTTGTTTGTAAAAAGTAAAATAAAATTTTGTTTTGTCATATGTGATCTATAACCCCCAATTAAGCAAAAGATACCTAAAATAGATGTTCTTTTTCTTGGATTATTAATATCAATATAATAGCCATCGTAGCTGTCAAGTGTCAGCGTGCAGTTTTTGTTTCTGTGTTGAACATGGAGGTGTTCGGGTAAGGTGCGTGCGCTCCCGCCGAAGTTCATATAATTACCGACAAATGTAGCAACTAGGAGCGAGCCATGGGACATACACTCGCGGCGATGTTCATATGATCACTAGTGAAATTTGGCGTGTGGCGGCAAAACACAATTTCGGTTGGGCCACCCAGCAGTTAGGCCACCCGCTCGTGTGGATGCCACTTGACTCACAAAACAAATATCATTCATTATTATTATTTGTTCCAAGGTGTACAATACTCTGGAA
Source organism: Halesus radiatus (assembly GCA_022606495.2). NCBI lineage: Eukaryota > Metazoa > Arthropoda > Insecta > Trichoptera > Limnephilidae > Halesus > Halesus radiatus. The sequence goes on along the minus strand of JAHDVE020009520.1, from coordinate 100,523 downwards.
TTGAAATCTGCTGTGTGGTGGCAAAACAAAATTTCGGTTGGGCCACCCAGCAGTTAGGCCACCCGCTCGTGTGGATGCCACTTATCTCACAAAACAAATATCATTAATTATTATTATTATTTGTTCCAAAGTGTACAATACTTTGGAATTGAAATCTGCTGTGTGGCGGCAAAACACAATTTCGGTTGGGCCACCCAACAGTTAGGCCACCCGCTCGTGTGGATGCCACTTAACTCACAAAACAAATATCATTCATTATTATTATTTGTTCCAAAGTGTACAATACTCTGGAATTGAAATCTGCTGTGCTTTGAAAATATATTCTGATAAAATTAAGGTTTTTGTAAAAGTGAATAACTAGGAACACATTTCAAATTTGCGTAGGAAATGGTTTAACCCTGCTGGCGGGTACTCGTCGAACTTAAATAATAACTTGACAGCTTGGGGTGGCGCTGGAAGGTACTGTGAGAGAATTGCTGTCTCAAATACACATGTGTAGTTGTATATAAACTGGGTGAGATAGAGTGACTACTAAGTTTCGCCACGCTATCATATTGCCGGCGCAGCGGGTTCCAAGGGTGATTTACCTCTTTTTAAGCTTATTAATTGTTTTTGTCTTTAATTCGTAGAACTCCATTTCATTTTTTTTTTTTAATTTAATGTAAATCAAATTTAATAATAACATTATTAATTATAAATCAAATTTAATAATAACATTATTAAATTTGATTTATAATTTATATTTATAATAACATTATTAAATTTTATTTATATTAAATTTTTTAAAAAATCGTTTTAAGCTGATTATCACTCAGTTTTATGATTGTGTTATAATAAAATGTTTACTTTGGAGAAATAGGTAGATCCAGGTAGTGTAGTTTTGGATTTTAACTGGTGTATCGTTAATTCAGGGGGAATATTTGTATAAGAATGTATGGAATAAGTTGGGATCGCAGTGGGAAATAAATAGCGGGAAAACGAGAAATAGGGGTGATGTAAAACCAAAGTTTTACTGTATGTTTTAACACCGCTTTAATACAAGATACATACATAAACCAACCGGTTTCAGTTCTGGCAGAACCTTTACCAACCCGGGTTGAATAAATACATACTTAATTAAAAACAGAATTACAATACTTAAGGAAAACATAGAATAGAGGGAGAGAGAGAGAGCACATCAAATTGGTGGGGGTCAGGTAAGGGCGAGGGGGTAGAAGTGGGAGCAGGGAAGCAGAAGGGGAACAAGTTTAAAATTGGGCTACTCGATAAATCTAATTGCTTAGTTAAGGGCGAGAGGGACGTCGGAGAGTTATTATTTATATTAACTCAAAATAATGATATTTTTACAGTGGAGAAAAGTATTAATCCTTTATCGTTGCGTTTTTGTAAATAAACATATCCAAAGATTTGTAATCCGCATTACAAAAAAAAAAAACATTAAAGTTAGGTAGTGTTCATAAAAAAATTAAACTACAAACTGTTTTTTTTATTTATCTTATCGACATGTTTCAGAAAAACCTTCACAGAATTTTTTAAGGATATTCAACTTTTTAAATGTTTTTGTAAAACATGCGTAGAATGGTCAGAAATGTGTAATATTTCCGATTATATTTTGATAAATGCTAAGCCGGTGCAAATAAAAAAAAAAACATAATAAATATTTTTCTCTTTAAAAACACCATGTTTATCGTATCACACAATAATATTATCAATATTTTGAATTAATAAATAATAACTCTCCGACGTCCTTCTCCCCGTTCAGTGATTGGCTTGTAATATGCATAAATGATTAATTGTTTTTGTGTTTAATTCGTAGAACTCCATTTAATTTTGGAAGTTTGAAAATGGCCTTAAACGCCGAAACAGCTGTCACAATAATAACAACTAAAAATACTTGCAGAACTTAATAATAACATTATTAAATTTAATTTACATTAAATTAAAAAAAAAAAAATAAAATGCATAAATGAAGCGGATATTTGATGTTGCAGGTAATCCCAACCAACATCGGCTAAAGCCAGCAGCGTCTCGTTAATAAATTGATTTTATATATCTTTAGAGATTTATTTATTTCAAGAACTCTTAAGTTATTTAGGTATAGACCTATCCCATTTCTGTAGAGGACATCTATACCAGAGGATTTCTGGAAGGAGTGATCTGTACCAATTAGATGCGACACAACTTCAGAATAACAAACACCATTCAGGCACCTTATAACACCCTTGTATTAACATGTCTTGCACTTTATCCTACATAAAATGCTGGGCAATTGTTACATCTAAGCCTATAAATATAAATACCAGAATAGCTTAAGATATATACTTTATTCTTCGAGTTAATGAGAAGTCTACCCAAATTGTTAGTAGTGTAAAAAGTGGCTTTAATTTGTTATGGAAATTTAGAAAACTGTTTGAGTGCAAAGATGAAAAATTATTAAAATATAAAATTCTACTCCAGTCATGGTTTTGATTATTTTGAATGACTTTAATATTGGGTAATAATGATAATATTTGGATAATTTGTATAAGGCCGTATTGGTGAAAAATCACCTCAAGAGCGCTGGGTACTATTTTATTGTAGACATGTACAGTACACAATACAGGTGAGGTGGTGAGACTTACCCTGCGAGATGTCGCTAGGCCGGGGGTGTCGGAACACGGCCCAGGGCAGGTGCGCGTCGCGAGGGTCCGTGTGGATGTGGCGCGGCCGCAGCCAGCGCGCCGCCGGTTGCTCGGCCTCCCCGCCCCCACCTCCTCCTCCGCCATAGTACAGGGAGCGCGGGGCCGCGCTAAATGTCTCATCCACAAACTGACCACCGCGCTACAACACACAACACAAATACACACAATGTACTGGAGGACTATTTAAAGTATGGAACGCAGATAAAGCTGCGATGGTTGCGCACCTGCTTGCACTGGTTGAGGATCTCCTGCCACTGCGCCCAAGCTAGGCTCTCTTCCTTCAGACGCAGAGTCTCCATGGGGCAACTCTCCTGGCGTCCCGGGTCACCAAAAGCTGAACAAACAAACACACATGCCATTAAACAAACTAAAGTACTGCTTACACATGACATTTATTTATTTATTACAAAAAAATTTACATAATACATCATATACATGACGGCCTCCATGGTCGAGGGCGGATTCAAATTCCGGCATGCGCAAGTAAATTTTATTTAATTAATTTGTGCCGTTTCACAATTAATTAATTAAAAATAATATATAATATATTTGCGCACGTTCCAGAATGGACGATACTCTCAGTATCGCCCTGGTGAAAGACCACCATTCAGAATTGAAACGTTGAGATGGACCTCCCTCGTGCGACCGTATGGCCCGCCCTTCATTCGGTTTGATTTAATTTAGCAATACACTTCTGTTCACGTCACCGATCTGAGGAGACTCCTCTACTGCTGCCTTAAATTTTCCTAGCTAATGTGAACGGAAAACTCTATGTAATTTTCCTTTCCATTGTAGGTTTTTTCTCCTCCTTGGACGGTACGTGAAGTCTAGCCCTATGCTAACATCCGAGTGTTTCCGATTTAATACATGATTTTCACAGAATTTTTCCAAACTTTTCCTTGAAATCTACGTTGTGTACTTTTGTGTTTCAGATTATCGGAAAAACAAGGTCTTATTTTTATTAGCATTATCAGCCATTTTGGATCAGTGGTTTGTTTTTGACAATTGGAAAGTTAGTCAAGTTTTTGGGTGTTCTTCGATTTTTTATTTAGGTTCGTTTTCTGAGGCATCATCAGTCCGATTGAAGTGAAATTTTAGATTAGATTTAGATTATTTTCTATGTCCTCATCAGCATTTAACCAACAAAAAAAAAATTATTCTTTTTAGAAAAAAATTGTTAATCCTATGGAGGAATTTCCTAGTTTTGGTCGGAACTTGATAGCCGTTTTCTGGGGCATCATCAGTCCGATTAAAGTGAAATTTTAGATTTGCTTTGTTTTCTATGTCCTTTTTTTCTATAGCATTTCTTCAAAAAATCCAAAAAATCGATGTTTTTCGATTTTTTACTAAAATAGTAAAAAGTAAAAAATCAAAGAACACCCAAAAACGTGACTAACCTTTCCAGTTGTCAAAAACAAACAACTGATCCAAAATGGCTGATAATGCTAACATATGATAAACACGTGTACTAAGATAAAATTTTTTTTAAAAAATCGATAATCGAATGTACACAGCCTGCGAAAATTCAAAATTCACCTTTTCTTTTGAACACACCTCGTATACTTATAGTTTTCGATAAGTAGGAGGGAGACTTGAGATGTTGACCCAGTTTATATAGTAGGCCATTGAGATGTGCGTTTGTTTACTTTTAATGTCAGTGAACTCCGTCGAGATGTGTAACGAATTGGTTACCTAATCTAACCTATATCGAAAGTTACTGCAATGAACTAGGTTGACCTATATTTATGGAACGTATGTGGATGATGTTTTTAATCGGTTTATTTAAAATGATAACGACTTATGAATTAATAAGAAATCGTTTGGAATGTTAATAATTAGTAACGTTAATTTTGATTTTAGATAGATGTTAGATAGAGAAAAATATACATAAATATAATAAATGTGTTTATAGATATATTAAACATTTCATTAGCATATTTATAAATAGATACCAATAATAAAATATTTATAGATATATTAAACATTTTGTATATATATATATTTATACGTAAACAGAAATAGAATTTATTTCACCACCCGGCCGCTTCCTGGGTAACGGAAAAATTTAGGTTATGAATTATTGGTTGACTTACCGAATTCGACTGTTAACATAATTCCCAGACGGTTATACAAGTCATTGTGTCGAAGTATCCAACATTTCCTGCCTAGTATGTTTTAAATCTAAGAATAAAATTATCTATCTGATAAATTATCTCCCTAGAGTCTGATAAATTAACCCCGGCTCCCATCCGTCTTGACAAATAATGACTATCCTGCTAGTCTAGGGTTTTTCTAATTTCAAAAAAAATCGCAACCAATCAGTTTGTTCAATTACAAAATTCATTGACCCTTCAAACCCTCGAATTCTCAAACCGAACATTATGTTATAATATTTATTTTTTTATTGCACTTTTTTTCTATTCACCTTGTCGTTTGGAATAAAATTGATTTTATCAATCCAATTCCAACAGAATGAATTAAATTTAAATATTTCCCGTTCTAAATATTCTTTTTGTTTAATGATGCTTCTAAACTCATTTCAAAATGAATGGACATTTATGAATTTTCATTATTAGCTAATTTGCCAAACTCAATTTGATTTAAAGTTAAATCATTAATTTCTGAATTAAAACTTTAATCAATTTTCTTGTTTTATTCGATTAATTAATTATCCCTACAACCTATTAATTAATTTCGTAGATGGAACGCACTTGATATTAATTGAAAAGAACTTTATTATTTTTATCACTTTAGTTATAATAAACCGAATTATGTGAAACTTCAAGATACGAACTCAGATGTTTTAAGCATTCCGCTATCATTAATTATTTATCACCGTTGAGCACTTCACTGTTATTTTTAGAAATTTTTTAATTTATTATATTATTATTAAATTTAAGATCGACAACTCTTTGGGAAAAATCTAATTAAGTAAACCATTATTAATTTTAAATCAAACTAGTGAATTTGATGAAGTCAAAAAAGACAAAATACGAATTAAATTACTTTTTTTTATAATTATTTTAACTTTATTTTAATTAATTCACTGAAACAAGTTTTTAAGAAAATTAAATTAGGTAGACTATTATTAACTTTAAACCAAACTCTTTAAATTTGCTAAGTGTAAAGAAATTAACCACCTTTAACGAACGTTCGCGACAATCAATCCCCTCGACCTCTCCCTTCGTAATTCACGGCGAACTGTTTTTTTTATTATTAAATATCAATCACTTTCTGGCACTCCAATTTTGAGTTTTATAGAACGTTAGATTAATTAGAATATTATTAAATTTCAAACCGACAATTTTTTAATTATTACATACAGGATCTTATGAAAATTTTGTAAGTGTAAGGAACTTAGTTACTTATAACGGACGCTCGCGACAATTCAATTCCACTCCTGGTACTATTCCCGGCGAACTGTTTTTTTTTTTATTATTAAATATCAATCACTTTCTGGCACTTCAATTTTGTTTTTTTTTTCTCGCATTCACTCTCGTCGTCCATATACGTCATCCGAAACGATTGAGACCATCCTTAACTGATTTGTCATTAATTTTAATATTTTTATTAATAAATTTCGGTTGTTTTATTTTTTGATTTCCTTAATTCAAAGCTGGAAACGGGAGGATATTGAACCTACTATAGGTAACCTCCCACTATTTCATCCCTTTCCAACTAAAAATCGAATTAATTTATTCTTTATGACGGGTAATAACACTTACTTTTACAAAAAATCATCCATCAAAGTTAATTTCAAAACTATTAGTTTTTATGAGTTTTCTTAAAGTAAACATCTCCTATCTTCACGTGTTAATTTAATTGTCCCTAATTACGTCTAATGATCCAAGTTCCATGTTAGTCTCGTAGCGTATCTATACAAAATCGGCTCTTATGTAAATAAAGTGTATTGCCAACCTTGAAAACACAACGAAATGATTGAATTATTCCCAACCTAGTAATCCCTATATCTCAGCATCGCTAATGAATTCCTTGAGTTTCTTTTCCTTTTATTGCTGCCACCTAGTGGGTTTTCATTGAAACGCGTTCCTGAATTAATCAACATTATTAAACTGTAATTTACTGCAATCAAAAACCTCGCAGGTCGGTAGGTGTCTCTAGTCTTCGGTTTTCCAGCATGAAAGTTATGTACATAAAAAAAAATGTTTTCCAGGGTTTAAGGTAAAAAAATGGTGATGGTAAGACCATTACAACGTTGCTTGAAATGGCTTTTAGCCATGTTTGGTGACCAGATCTGAATAGCCAGGTATTTCCCCACCTTTCTCTTCTTCTTCTCCTTCCTCTTCCTAATACCTTCAGCCTCACAGCATTCCCCAATTGGGAATGCCATAGTCTCACTGGCTACAGACGGCTGGAAGCAGTTGGGACTCTTGTGCGGTATTCATATATAAAAAATATATATACCTGATTTTTTTTAACTTCCTATTGATCTACCCTCCATAAGTTGAGCTCCAGTAGCTCATGGTTATGGGAGGAGTATTTACATACGTAATGATAAAATAATAAAAACAATTCAATATGTAAACAATATTAAAAACTTATTAAATAACTACAAATGTAAATCAAGAGAACAATTTTAGAATAATAATAAAAAATAACCAATTAGTAATTTATACGCTAGATAGTATACATTAACCGTCTTACTCATAATCGCTGGATAAATTTTATACGGGCGCATAAGGCCGGAATAGTGAAAAACGTTACTCATATTCGCGACGCATGCGTATAGCGGCCGTATACGGCAGTAAAAATAGCTGTCAGATTTATACCGACTGGCCCCATAGTATAAGGCCAGAATAGTGGTATATCGAATCCGGAATACGTCAGAGATGGCGGACTTTCTTAATAATGTGAACATTTTTACGCGTGGTTTGGCAAATACCGATCTATTACGTCCATGTCGCTCTCGGAAAACATATAAAAAGCCATACGATCCATTTGCGGAACTATCGGAGGTAGACTTTAAATCGAAATATCGTTTTACAAAAGAAAATATGCAACTCTTAATCTATTTAGTAAGGCCGGATTTGGAAGTCAATAATAACGAACGGGGCAGAAAAATATCCACGGTTCTCCAAGTTCTTTGTGCCATACGATACTGGGGGCGAAACGAGGTAAGATCATGTTCATATTCTCGTACCTGTGAAACAAATCAGCAAAATCTATAATCAAACCAGCTTATATTTAGTAAGTACCCATTTTTTCGCAGATACAAGATGATTGTGCTGACATACATGGCCTAGCTCCACAACACATAAAAATGCCACACACCACAGGAGAGCAACAGGCAATTTCTGCGGAGTTCTACAGAAAAAACTTTTTCCTGGAGTAATGGGTGCAATTGACTGCACCCATATTAAAATTAGGAAAGTTGGGGGTGATGCCGGACAATATTATATCAATAGGAAGGGGTATTACTCCTTAAATGTCCAGGTTTGTAAAGTAAAACCAATCTCAATATTGAGTAATGTACCTCATAAAAACATTATTAATACAAACATTGATTGTATGAATTCATTTCAGGTGGTGTGCAAAGCGAAGCTTAAAATCATGGATATTGTCACTCATTGGAGAGGAAGTACCCATGACGCTCGCATTTTCCGAGAAAGCTCCATTAAACGAAGATTTAAAGATGGTGACTTCAACGGACGATTGTTGGGAGACGGGGGTTATGCATGCACTCCTTATTTATTCACCCCAGTAAGAAACCCAAGAAATCCCGAAGAAGTGGCGCATAACAGGGCACAAATGTCTACTCGCAACACGGTGGAGAGATGCTTCGGGGTATGGAAACAGAGATTTCGTTGCCTGCTGCGGGGCATGGCAGGATCTCTTTCTACCATCACGACAACTGTTGTAGCTCTTGCAGTACTCCAATGTCTCGCCATCGATATGAATGATCCTCATTTAGGTAAGAAAACAATAGGTTATGCTCCCACTTATATTTTAGTGTTATTAGCGGTTCTTACAAACCCTTGTGTCAAATGGTAAATTTGAATAACAAGTAATAATAATCGAATGATTTTTATAGCGCCGTTTTTGTGAAAAATCACCTCAAGGGCGCTGTACAAATCTTACTTCCTATTCTTACATTATTCCTATATTACATCTTGACATTTTTTTTTTTGGACAGGCTATCATTACACATTATTTATAGACCATATAAAGAGATGCAGTTAAATTATCAAAACTAAATACGGCTTGATCTAAGTTTTCATACATGTTAAATTGAGAAAAAAAAAGCTAACTGTATTTATTCCTTACGATATATTGCAAAACGCTAATACAAATGATAGGAGTTATGTGAAGTTGGGCGGCGGGTGAGGACGGGGGCCAGGGGAACTGATCCATATCCATATCCAATCTTCTTTGTCTTTGTTGGTGACGCCCCTGGGCGGCCTGACGGGACGCTTGGTGTTGGTCTGCCCGTACGCCAGGTAGCGCTTGTCGGCCGGCTTCAGGATCTGGAAAGAGCACACCAGCGTGTCGTCCATTTCTCGCCCCAGCCGGTGGTGTCCTTGTCGGGGTCGGACCACAGCAGGTCGCAGAGCAGCCTGGTCGGGCACGTCCGTGGGCCGCATGATGCACCGGATCTGCTCTGTAGACTGGAGGTCAGAACTCAGATCGCCGTGACAGCAGAAGATCTTCTCGTCAAATGTCTTTTCCTATTGCGCCTTTCTCGGCAGCCACGAAATCTAATTTTACGGGTTGCGGTTGGGTACAACGTTCAAGGTTATACAACGATATCTTTGCAGCTATTAAATGGTCCAAAATAACACATTTACCATTAAGTTTGCGTTGTGTAGCCCGGTCGTATACGATATTGTTTACAATCACCATAGTTCAAAGAATAACATTGTAAATCATCCATTCACTTTGGACACTTCACTAGGCTTTTAACAGGCAAAGGTCTTTTAAACAAGCACATGTGGCGAACGCCTTCGACCGATGACCGATGCTTTTGGGTTAATTTAGAACAACGTGACAGATTTGAACTTAAAATATTTGGGTTTTTATTTGATTTTTTATTATAAACTTGATTTAAGCCCGAAACGGCCACACTAAAATTATACGATTTTTATAAGTGTAACCTATAAATTATTGCGGTTATTTTACGCTATTTTAACACCGGAAAAATTAAGAACTACCCAATATTTCCCAGATAAACTGGAGCGCTTATAAAAAGCTGCCGGCAGCTCCGAGAGCGCCAAAGTACCTTTGTATGTAGGCTGTAGACCAGTGGTAGTAGTCAACTGGCTATTATACACTTCTTACATACAAACAAAAGATATATATTTGCTTTCTTTATCGACTGATATGTATGTTAAATTAAACGTTACATTATCACATGGTAGCCTGTCTTAGATATTCCTCACAGTGTCATGACTTGTGTATCTATACAAGTATATAATTAATTAAATGCTTTTAAGTTGGAATAGATGAAAATGATGAACATAATGAATATGAGGGTAGCGGTGCTGACATGGAATTGGAAGTAGCTGGAAACATGAACCAGACTGGAAATGTTCATAGACAGTTAATAAATAAATGTTCATGAACATTTTTAAATATTTTCCAAATTTTATTGTAGGTAAAGACCCACTAAAATGTATATGTATCCTCATCCTTGCTCTGTTTTCTATCATAAATGTGAATCTCTACCCATTCATTTGCCACCTATATAATTATTATAATAGACCATTTGAAATGTATGGAATATCAAAAAAAAATTAGATATAATATGTACCTGCTGACAAACTGCAAAAGTAGTTAGTTTAACAGGCTTTAAATTAATGTTTTAAAAATAAAAGACATGGATGTTCCCGGCTGAGTGTTCTATGTTCTGACAGAAATGCATTATGCACACATGTAATTATTATGTTCATGTATCCAAATAATAAATATTGCAATGGAGGGAACAGTATATATATGTATTTAATAAGAGAAGAATAAAGTACACAATGAATACAATTTGATTTATTTATTTTACTACACGTAGAGGGCTTTTATGTACATTACAGGAAACAGAAAACATAAAAATTGGTATTCAGCCAAATACCTAAAAAACAGCAGCATTTACAAGGTTTTCTGCACCTATCCACTTTTCATTAACATCATTTTAAGGGCGTGCTCCTCCTCCATCAATCTGATTCTAGTCTCCGTTTCAAATTTTAAATTCTTCCTCCATGAACTGCATCCCCTTCTCATGCTCTAGGTGCATTACTTTTCTAGACTCCTCGAATAAGTCATCTTTGCTGTGTTTGGCTCTCTGAAAAAAATAATAATTCCAATGTGAGAAATGTACTACCGATATAAAACTTCCATAATTTCAAAAGCAACCACTTTATGGTTTGACGTAATTCAATATAAGTAAGCATTGATGTTCTTATTAAACTTTAAATTTCTGTACGACAATAGATAAGTATATATAAGCGTCTTTTGGGACATTAAAGCAAACATATCTCAGTGCGTAACTTCTTAATTAAATGAATTACAGGGGTCGGAGCATCTGAAATAACATACAGACTGCATGATGCTGTTATCTCCTGTTATAAATTAAAGATTCAAATGTAACTCAAATGTTAATACTTTAAATATTGCAAATAATTTCCAGCCACAACATGTAGGTTTACTACCTCAAAAGATGATTTCCTGGTCAGTATGGAGTTTGGCAATTGCTTGGTACTGTGTTGTGTATTAATGATAGAACAACACCATTACCAATATAACTCGAGCTTTTATTTAATCTTAATACATATGTGTACAAGTTAAAGTACAGAAGTGTGAATATTTGAATAATACTATAATCATCACTCTTCAAAAAGAAATATGCTAGGATATTTATTTACCTTTGCTTTGTGAATTGTATCACTGTCAAAGGGATCTTCATCGACTACAAATTCCTTAGGCAACATGTCCAGGAGAGAGTAGTCTTCCTGTGTTGGGCTTTGTGCTCTGGGCCCCCCACCGGTTGCCAGGACCTCTCTCCTGTAATGACTTATGATGCTTTTGCAAGTCAACTTCATGGTCTTCCACTGAGATTGAATCTGGCACAGATCCCTTTGATGACTGTTTAGGGTGTTAACATCTGAAAACAGTGCATAATTAATCAAGTGGCATAGGTACCTACATCATAATATACATTTAGGTATACTTACTTCATCAAAATTGATTTCCACGCTTATCTCTTGGCATATAAAGTGTTAGTGTCCAAACTTATTTTCCACATATCCAAAGGACTGCCTCGTTCTACGCATAAATTGTTTTTAAAAATACATCACATCACTTTAATGACAACTATTTCAGTCACCGGGGAAGAAAAATAATGCATTTTAATTCATTTAAAGCTTGGTAAAGTTTCAAGTTTTGTATGGTTTTTAGGTTAGTTTTAGTATTTTTCCTCTGGCAGTCCTCTGGATATTTCCTAAAATTATAGCCAAGGTAAAGAGCAAACAAACCTTTTCAGCGTCACCCCAATTCCTTTTAAGTTTCCTCTTTGTTTTCGTCTCTTTGTTCATTTTAAACGCGTTCTCCATTACCAAAACGGTTGTAACTTAGAACCGCTAAACAATATTATGACGTTTGAATAAATGTGAAGTTTGCAACACGACGCTAACTGCGAAATCGAGCGCGATTTTTCAGATTTGGAACAAAGTGGTGCCAGCCCAAAAAAATCTTAACGCGTATATCATTGGTAAAGCTATTCTAGGAATAAATATTATTATGAGTGAGGATTTTAACACGAGCAGCATAGGGTCCTATTGCTTGCATAGCTATACCATCATTATAAAGGTGAAAGAAGCATTCATTATAAGTACGACGGTAAGGGTACAATATATCATTATCTAAGTTCAGGGAGTTAATCTGCTTTTTGAATTGTTCATATTTCAATGTTTCGGTTAAATTAAATTTGTTTTTGGATAATAATACATTGTACCATCTTATAACGAAATACAAGTAGTGGTGCTGTGCTGTGGTAGTTCTTAGCATCGGGATGGCTATTAAACTATTTGTTTTGAATCCATTGCTTATCCAGGGGTCGGCAACCTGCGGCTCGCGAGCCACATGCGTCTCTTTAGATGTGAAGCTGCGGCTCTTTAGTTCCATACACTATGCTATTTATTGTTGGCAAGAAAAAAAAAATGTGACTCTTTAAAAACTTTGAAATTTTGTAAATTGTAATTTTGGACTCTTCCGACTCAAAAGGTTGCCGACCCCTGGCTTATACTATCAATGGAGAGAATTTTATTGATGAAAAATTCTTTGTATATTTGATATAAGGCGTTTCTTTTATACAAGTATAATTCTGTAATAGATTTAATTCACGAAATATCTCTAGAGTAGGGAAGGTTTTTTAATGATGATTTTAATGATTATATTTTTTATTGTAAATATTGGCTGTAGTGGGACTTAATAGGCCCCTCCCACCCAATAATGCCAAACTGTAATGGGAACTGAATTAATGCAGACATTGTATGTAGACTAAATGATTAAGAAACTAAATGAACTGACCTCCGTCTATGACCTGTATGATGTCTTGTGGGGAGGTGCGGGGAGCACGGCACATGTCACAGAGGGGCGCCCCCGAGGGGTTGCTGAAGGTGCATACGCAGCACTGCCACTCGGCAGGGGGGACTGCGGTCACTGCAGTGGGGGGCGGAAGCGCGAGGGGCGGAGGCGCCGGGGCCGGCAGAGCGGGAAGGAGTGGGGGCAGTGAGGGGGGCCCTCCTTGCCGACTGCAACAGATTAATAAATCTTCAGCAACAGCTTCGCCATCACACTGTTACATAAAAAAAGAGTGTTGTTATTCATTGTTATGGGAGTTGACAATTTAGATTTAACGGTAATTAATAAAATAACTTCCGAAGTTAAGTAAAACAAGGCAGATATTAGCATGGTAGACAGTTGATCATGTTCATTATGTGCATTAATATCGAAAGAAGAACATTTGTTGATAGAAATGAGCACCATCCACAACACAAAGTTTATGCAGAGTTCTCCGGCAACGGGGGTATCTCTTTGTACTCTCAGGGCACGGGAACTCAAGGGTGATTCTCACTCTGACCTTTGGTTTGTTTCATAATGAAAAGGATAGATTTGGTAGAAATGTATTATAAATATATGTATATTATAAGTAGATAAATGTAAATGCTCACATGACCTAGGACCGAAAGTAAACCTATGCTTAGCTACTCTAATCCCTAGTAGCGAAAAACTGTCGCTCGAAGCAAGACAAAGCTTCCTTAGCCTTGTAGCTGAAGATGTTGAATCCTCGGGTGCTGCTGGTGAATGCTACTTGTACTGGTCTCAGTAGCTAGAGGTGATGATCCCTCGGGAACTGGTGCGGATGAAAGTAAACCTGTGAAGGGTGATGCTAAGCCACATGACGTCACGTGTGGACACAGATTTTATGACCGATGATTGTACATAAAACTCGGAACTCAATGCTAATTAGAAGAGGAGTATTAATTGAGTAAGCTGAAAAGATTCCGAAGTTAGATGACTACGATTTCTCCAGATTATCATAGACTCGCCCTGGCAGACCAACCAAAGCAATGTATCACATTCAAAAGGGCCATCATTTCGACTGTTAATGTGTCATCATTTTTTCAAATTCCAATGAGTCAATCAATATACATATTGCATATTTTTTTTACAATAACTACACAGGAGGCTCTGAGGAAAATAATTTCTCTCAGGCCCTGTCATCTTTCGGGATGCTGTATGGAAAAAAGTTCTGGAAAGGAAAAGGGTATGAAGGGTGGGCTGGGCGTCAGTGGGTCCAGGAATGGAAGACGTATGAATCTATCCCTCCTACTGTGATGCAAGGCGATGACGGGTCGAGAGTCTGGCTGAAGAGTTCAAAGAGCCTCCCTCGATTCGGCCTGTCACGCACTCGGTGGGCAGACGCATCTCCCGCAAAGACCTGAACAAACCTCACCTCATGAACCCGGGCACCCCTGCTAAGTCATCAAACGTGGCCAACCACATGGGGTGACCTACGGCAGATGTGTCCATGTGTTATCCAATGAATTATTCCCGGGGCGGCAGAACCCATACCCAACTCCCAAATTTGACATATTTCCAAATATAAATTATATAATGTTAAAAGTATAGCAGGACTAATTATTAAAAGATAATAACACTATGTACATAATGTAACATTTTAAAACAAAATAAAATACAACAAATAAAAATAATATAGTATTGATCTAAATTTGTGACAAGAGTGATGGATATTTTTGTAAAACTAAAATAGGTACATACTCGTATTTAAAGCATTTTACAAAACAGGAAAGAAACAAAACTGTAAATCCTTTCAAACTTTTTCCAATTTCAATTATGAAGTATTTTAAGAACAAAAACCACACCTAGAGTAAAGTAGGTTCCCATACGTTCTTAAACAGAAGCACTTGGGAGTAACCCAATGATACAACCGGTTAGCAGCCGAGTGGTCCAAAGCATCGGGTTCCCAACCAGACGTGGGTTTAATCATTACGCATGAGCAACATTTCCATTATAATGTGATGGGAGTAGGGAAAATTTTAATACATATTGTTAGGTTATTCTCAACCCGGGAATGTTTGTTATGATTGAAAATGGTGACCTGCGGTGTTCTCTCCTGTGGCGCGGCGGGGGCGAGGGGCTGCGTGAGGGCCGCACCGCTACGGGGACTTCTGCAACACAAACACACACCACCAGCTCAAATAAATCATTCTTCTTCCAAGCAGTGAGACTATCCAAAGTAGTTTTAAATAGTCCTAACCCCAAACTAAACGGACAATAAGTAGCAGGGCTATTAACAGGGCACTCCCACCTCAAGTTACACAATAGCAACGGTTTCCAAGGACCACAACACAACAGACGCATCTCAAATTGTATAAACGAGAACGAGAGGTATATTTCTGTGGTATTCGGGAATAATCTGATAACTGCATTTTTGGATATTTTCTTCGAATTGTAAAAACACGGTTACTGACACATTTATTGTCGACAGATAATCCTGATAAACATGTAATTAATTTGTGATTACAGTATGTGAACCATCATAACGGTTAATTTAGTCAAAAGAATTAACAAACCATTTTGCACTTATCAGGTTATTCACAAACACCAGTGATTTGCTTCAGAGACGTTCAACAATCGGACCGCCAGGGTTCCATGGTTTCAATGCTTCATTAGTTTCTTTAGATTTCTCACCGGAAAGAATCAGTCTCCGCCCCTGTCCAAAGTTCATGAAGAAGAAGAACTCTCATACCCCCTACAATAATAACATAGAGGGAGTATCCACTGACCAGGGGGCGCCTTGCAGGCCAGACAGGCCTGCGCCGCTAGGGGGTTCCTCAGTGTGCAAGAAGCGCAGGCCCAGAACTCCCCCCGCGGCAGAGTGGGCTCGGGGGCGCCCAGCAGGGACCTGAGTCGGCTGCCCCCACACGCCCCGC
Organism: Halesus radiatus; assembly: GCA_022606495.2. Taxonomy (NCBI): domain Eukaryota; kingdom Metazoa; phylum Arthropoda; class Insecta; order Trichoptera; family Limnephilidae; genus Halesus; species Halesus radiatus. The sequence continues at coordinate 84,379 of JAHDVE020009520.1, read as the reverse complement.
AAGCTGCCTCCGCCCCCGCGTTCTGCAGGGTACAGCGACGGCAGGACCAGCTCTCCCCTTCTGTCGGAGGGGGCGGGGGCGCAAGGGTAGTGAGGGCGGGGCGGGTGAGGGAGGGAGCGCGCCGCCGGGCTCCGCACACCTCGCAGCGCTGCAGCCAGCCACGGTTATAGGCATACGAGCACGACAAACAGCACCACATGCGCCCGCCAGCCGAACTGCAATCATATACTACTGTTATGGAGGATAATATGATTTTCATTGGAAGGCACATAGCACTCTGTTGGCATCGTGTTGTATATAATAATAACAGTTTTGTGTTATTTCGGTGCAAGTGCGCATATATCTACTCTAATCTAGCTTTATGCCTCTAAGCATTTTTCATCAAAATATAACAAAAATTCAATTGTAAAAATATTTCCCGCTCTCCTGTTCTCGCTTGTCCGGAAGAAAAACCTCAAAGTAAAAAAAAAACTACAATTTACGATTTATTGACACTATAATTATGTACTTAAAAATTTGAAACTTATTTGAAATTGCAGATGGCAGAGTACAGTTATTTCTTGACGAGAAGAGTTCACAGAAGAGTTCACGTTGTCATTGTCCAGAACAAGTATAGAATTCACAACTTTAGTTCTGTCATGACACAAACTGAAGCTTGAATATTGTACAACATGATGAAGTGACTCACTCTGTGTCCTGCTGCGTAATGTGTGTAGTCCTCATCTCGGGCCCGGCTATATACGAGTAGGCTGCACCCTCGCCCACCTGCAATTGCAGGTTCAGATCCTTGTAGCGGCCCTTGTTGGGCAGTGCGTAGATGACGCCTGCGCACTCACCGTCCCAGTCCTCGCCGCTGGACGTAGCGGGGACGCGCGTGCGACTCGCCACCGGCAGATTAGCGTAGCTGCCGCCCGTGCTACTCTTGCGCAGGGAGGACGAGGAGGTGGGGGAGGGGGAGGGAGACAAGTCAAAGCACTCGTGAACACTTCGCCGACTGGAGATAACCTGCAAATCCAATTACCCATTTAATAAACTACAGTCTGACAAAAAAGGAGGGCAAAGATAGGAAGGTACAACAGAGCAGGCAGGAAGGTACAACAGAGCAGGTAGGAAGGTACAACAGAGCAGGCAGGAAGGTACAACAGAGCAGGTAGGAAGGCAGAACATAGCAGGTAGGAAGGCATAATAGAGCAGGTAGGAAGGTACAACAGAGCGGGTAGGAAGGTACCGTAACCATATATCTGTAAAAATTTGGTGAATAACTGTGAAAAATATATATTTTTGTGGTCAAAGGAAAGACTTGTACATATATACACGCTGATAACAAATGACAACATTCCTAAATCTTTTTTTTTATTTAAATTTTATGTAAATCAAAATTAATAATGTTATTATTAAGTTCTGCAGGTATTTTTAGTTTTTATTATTGTGAGAGCTGTTTCGGCGTTTAAGGCCATTTTCAAACACCGAAACAGCTGTCACAATAATTAAAAACTAAAAATACCTGCAGAACTTAATAATAACATTATTAAATTTGATTTACAAAAAATTTTAAAAATATATAATTAAATGGAGTTCTACAAATTAAACACAAAAACAATAATTGATTTCTAAATCTCATCATTTTTTTAAGGTAATTCTCAATATACAATACATAATACTGTAAATACTGTGATCGACCCCTGTATATATTTTTATGGAAATTCTCAATATAACAATACATAATACTGTAAATACTGTGATCGACCCTGTATATATTGCAAATATTTTAAACAATTTTAAAATTTACGCCTCAGTTTTAAAAGTTATTAGCACCATATTTTTTTTTATTTCCTTCTTGTATTTTGAATAAAAACAATCAAAGAATTTTTTGATATAATAATAATAATAATAGTTGGATGACTTGTATAGCGCCGTTTTTGTGAGAAATCACCTCAAGGGCGCTGTACAAATATTTCTTAACTAATTATGTTCTTAACTAATGATATTCAACATTTAAAAATACTTTGTAAAACATACTTAGGACGATCTGAAAAAGGTCATATTTCTGATTTGATTTTGATAAATGCTAAGCCCATGTAATTTTTTTTCAATATATAATTAATATTTTTCTCTTAAAAATATTATATTTATCGTATTATGTAATAATATTATCATTATTTCGAATTTACAATATTACTGAACAAGTGAACACCCCGAGACAGGTTCTCTTAGTGAGGTGTTCACAAAACACTATAATATATAAATAATTTACGGTATCTACAAATCATTCTTACTTGACACTAGATTAAATAATAAAATATTTATTGTTATTATGTTTAATTCGTAGAACTCCGTTTTTATGTATAATTTAAAGTAAATCAAATTAAATAATGTTATTATTAAGTTATTTATAAAATATTAGTTATTTGACTGTAAAATAAATAAATACAAATTCACATTATTATTTCATCTTTTAAAGAGAATCCAATATAAAACATATGGGGGCACCCGGGTACCTATTCAGTGATTAGACAGTGTAAGTTTTACCGAAGAGTTTTTCGTCCACATATCCAAGGGGTCACAAACAAGTCAAGAAGATATTACCTTGCTAGCGGGCACGAGCTGCTCAGACAGGGAGCGCACATAGGCCGGGCGCGGTGCGGGCCAGTCCGACACGGTAATGAAGGCCCCGCCCCCGCGGCCAGCGCGCGCCCCCCGCGCCAGCGTGCTTACGCTCCAGCCCGGGCCTCCTGCGCCTCCGGAGCTGGAGGGGCCCCGCACGGGGGACAGGCATGCTTCGCAGCTGCGGCGACCCACATTCTCCAGGGTGCACGCACCACATGTCCATCTGGGGAAAGAACCGATAAATTGTAATTGAGAGCAAACCTAATATTTAACAAATTCGTCATTAACCCTTCCTTAACCACCATATTATTTAATTTTTCTGTAGATTATAATTACATTTAACATTTCATAACAATATTAACATTTTACAAGAATAACATTTTTTTTAAGTATTCTTTATCTCAAAATATTGTGATTTCTGCACATGTGTACTGGATATCGCCCTAATTTGGTTAGTGATTCCTAAAATGCATAACAGAGGTCAGTAAAGTGTCCTTTTTGGATGAAACTCCGAACAATATGTTGCAAAAGCAGGCGGTCGGAAAAAATACATATAAATTATTAATTATTGCAATCTCATATGAATTGGAATGGAAGTCATTTTTCCTCCTGAACGTTTTGTGCTTTTGTCAGTGCATCTCGCTGATTAAAATATAGTGCTTTTTGTGAGCATTAATAAGTGATCCGTGCCGTGTATTTTTAATTAGAACAATTGTGAGTTTTTATCGGAACATTCGACCCTCATAAGGGAGTGGTTTTCTACTACAGAGTAGGATGGCTGATTCAGGTTAGTGGGGATTTTATTTTGTATGTGGGCATTTAATTGCGATTGTTTTGAGAGAGAATCCTCATTGGTATTTAGTTTTAAACATAATATTATAAGGTATAACGCCCAATAAGTAATGTTGGATATTTAACTGGAAACTGATTTGACATGTCTCTAATTATACCATTATCTCTGTAAATATACTAAACACAGAATTCATAGTTTATGTGTTCCTCAGCAATACATTTATGTATTGGATAAAATAATTCAAATACATAAGTATTTAACGAAGCCAACTGAAAAAATGTTTTGTCGAAAAATCGGGAAAAAATAAGTTAATATCAAAGAGTATGGATACACTAGAGAGACGGCAAATGAAGGCTGCCCGCGCAATCCAATTGTGGCATTTCAAGAATTTTATCAATACGGCTGACATTATTTGTGTATTGATCCCCTAGAAAAATGTCAATAAAACATAGAAAAATGATCCACTGTGCCATCAAATCATGTAAAAACATGAAGACAATAAGAGAAATATGGTCTTACCTTTCATATGAAGTGTTTAAACATAGATTAAACAGAAAAATTTTTGGCAGGTTCATTTCAGCCGCCATTGAAGTGTGACACCGAAGCCATATGACAATGGGCGGATCGGTAGACTTCATTTTGAACCTTTTAACCGCTATACAAATATACCTAAGTAGTCGCCCCCACGCGGCACATTTTTATTAACGCATTTTTTTTGTCGAATGTTGTTTTTAGAACGACCCTTTTAGGTAAATAAAAACATTATCTGGATTATTAACTATCCTAAAATCTTTCTCCAACACCGAAGTATCAATAAACATTCACTTAAGATAAAAAGAAATTAAGATAACTGTCATAATTGGGTTAATATAAACAAAGGGGGTGAATTTCAACCGAAACAAAGCGATCTCTCACATGGCCGCGTTTAGCGACGTATGATGTAACAAATAGGTACCTACTTACTTGTGTAAAGAAATACGAGTCCTTAGGAGGACCACTGCGCCGATGATCTGGTTATGGTTTATATTTATTTTTTCACTGACTTGACTTAATTTTTCTTTTGTTAACATTTTATTGATGTTTATGGTGTGTAATTATTTTACATTGTTTTCACTACGATAAATTTGCATTAATATAATGGAATACTCACGACAATAGCAAAAAATATATACAATAAATACACTCCAATAAAACAAAAGTTTTAGTAGTTTTTTTTCGTGGTATATATGGAAACATGGGTAAACACATAATGTCACATTGCACTCGCACAGCACATATATCTTGTTAACTTTGGTTTTCAGTTGGCAGTTGGTACATACACGACACAGTCGACATGGATTTGCACGTTTTGCCATTGGGGGTATTATGTCTGGCACGTGTTTCGCTAACCCTTTGGCTGACAAACGGAGCGGACTATCAGAAAAACGTCAAGTTTGAGATGGTACATTATATTTTTCTATTGATTGTCTTATAACTTTCAAATGAAAATCGGCTAATGTAGTATTTTTTCCGGTAACCTTGTTGAAGAGCGTGTGCGAATTTAGTAAGTATAGATCTATTATATGGAAAACCGCTTTTTTGTACCATTTTATTGACTTCCTCGTGCAATTCAAACTGCTCAACATCGTGTCGGTTTTGTCGACAGCGCCCATATTTAAATTGTAATCCAAGATACATTTTGGTTTAAATATTGCTTCATTTGTTTCCCTGTTAACTTTTCCTGTTGGAGATGAAGAGCTATCGTGTATAGTTGTGATCATATGAATTTCACGCTTATCTTGCCATTTTAAAGCTAACAGTGGTCCACTTGCTTTGCCTCTATTTCCCCACGGTGTTTTGCCTCTAAATTTTTCGAAACTTGGCATGGTCTTTCTGTTTTTGCGAACAGTTCCACAAGCATTAGTTTTCTTACTATGAAGAAAATCAAATAGTTTTGGGCTGCTAGACCAGTTGTCGACCCAAAGATTATGCCCCTTTTCTAAATAATTATCGAGCAATGTCGTTACGACAGCCCCCGAAACGCCGAGGCACTGATTGTCTGTTATGTCCGTACCTTCACCAACATAAATAACAAAGTCTAAAACAAAACCAGTCTTACAATCACACATAACAAACATTTTTATTCCGAACCGGTGTCGTTTAGAAGGTAAATATTGTTTAAATGCTAACCTGCCCTTCAAAAGAATCATGCTTTCATCGATGCACAAATTTTCTTCGGGTACCAATGTCTCTCTGAAGATTTTTCTGGTGTGATCAACTAATATTCTAATTTTATGTAATTTGTCACCAGGGATTTATGTTTCAGAATTAGAGAAGTGTAACATTCTGTGTAAAATCTCGTATCGATCCCTTGGCATGGTTTTCCCAAATATGTTATTCGATATCAAGGGATCGGTAGACCAATACTCTTCTATCGTCAGATGATGATTTCTGGTCATTAACGTTGTCAAAGCAAAGTAAATATACATTTCTTTAACCGTGTCACCACCCATCTGTTGAGGCGAGAATTTTCGGATGGTTGTCCTTTTTCGAGAATAGCCAGATAAAATTTGTTAGTCTTCTCAACAATTTTCTCCATTATCTCATTATTTAAATTCTCTCATTAATACCCAAAATATTTAACTTCTTCTGAATTATCTGAAAGTAGTGTAGACGGGTTAACTCCAGACGAGAAGTCATCAAATTCATAAACAATTGGTGTAAAAGGACCTGTACTCCAATTGTTAAATATTTCCTCAGGAATAACATTTGATGGCTGTTCTGATGAAGTACTGGGTTGAGATGGCCAAAGTCAAAGGTTCAGCAGAAGAAGTTGATGGCTGAACTGACGGCATTGAGGCATCACTTTCATATTGCTCATCAAAAACAATATCTGTGTCGTCATCACTTATTTCAAAATCACTATCCGAATCTAAAATTGTTTCATATATTTCAATATCAGAAAGGCCACGTTTCGACATTTTGAAGGTTGTTAAAAAAAGTTTTTTAAATTCTTACGTAAACACACAAAACAAGATATTAATAATCGAATTAGTCACTTGTTACGTAACGTCAGTAAGTTCCTAAAAACTAGCCACTCGTCTACATCAACGTTAAAACGACACCAGCGCCACGTACGGCCGCGAACGACACCTCGCACGGACGCGCGCATTCCTCTCCTCGCACCCGGCTCCCCATTCACTGCTCAGACCCGGCTTCGGAGGCACGCGCCCTCACCCGCTCTGGAGATGGCTTCCCCGGCACGCCGCCGACTACGTCTCGAAGAGGAGCACGCGAGCAGCCATTTTGGGGGTGGCTGATAATTGCTTCCACGAAGACCCCATTCGCCACTACAACCTAAACTGTGAGCTGTCTTTACAATCCCCCTATTTGTGTTGTAACTTATTCGAGTCCCTGTTTACATGCCTGTTTAGATAATATCAGAGAGAAATCACCCGTAACATTCATTTGAGGTTAGGTTAGCCTACTGTTTATCATAGCATAACTCACCGTGTCTGTACCTTCCTCTGAATTAAACCCTGGGTCTGAAAGCATTCGGTAGTTTCATTTGACAAAGTATTCGAGCCCAGTTCCCAATTATAAGACTGCCTGTCGGCCTACGACCCTGCAGAGGAGCTTCTTGGTCTGCCGAAACTGAGCTAGTCGAATGTCCAGAGCCGAGCTCCCTGGAGGGACACCACTCTCCGGGTAAGTCTGTACAAATGATCTGTCTCCCGTAACCGCTCTTGCCCAACCTTCCTCCTCTTCTTCTCCCGCATTCCTACATCCAGTCGTTCCTATTCTTAACACACTTTATAAATAATACAACAATTAAATAAATAAAAAAATAAAATAGATTCCTAAGTGAATATCGGCGCACAAGTATTATTAGAAATTGGTACGGGGTTCACGTCAAAGACAGAAGCTCATTCGCGCGCGTGTTTCAAAACTGTGACTGATGGATGTCGCCGGGCTCTCGGTTTTATTAATTTTATAATGTAAACAATGAAGAAGTTGATAAAGATTCTCAGAGATGTCGCAAGACAAATGAATATTCTTATTTTTAAAATAAATTTCGATCGAATACGGCATACATGTGCTTGGAAAACAAAGTCGAAAGTTGAAAATGACTAAAGTCAGCCGCCGCGGTGAAAGAGTTAATTATTAAAAAATACCTTTATTTTTTTCAAGCATAAATATAAATTTATGATTTACATGTGAGACCGTTGATTTGGGACCTAGAGGTCACAGGTTCATAATTGGATCGCATATTGATAGAATTATTGATTGGAGTAAGAGGAATCAGATGGAGTTCAATATTTCTAAATGTATCATTCTTTCTTTCGTAAGGACATGTCATACTTGGTTTTACCGGTATAATATGAATGCCTGAAGTTTAAAACGTGTCTCCGCTATAAAAAATCTTGGTATTGTGTTTGATAGTAGGCTGACATTTCATGCTCATATTGAAGGGACCTGTAGTACTTCATAAAAAATGCTGGGTTTCGTCCTACGTACTGTGAGGAATTTTAAAGATACCCGGGTTCCCATAATATCATATAAGTCATTAGTAAGGAGTAGGCTTGAGAGTGGATCGGTGGTTTGGAGCCCAGAAGAGAGTTCAGAAGAAATTTTTGAGATTTCTCTACCTGAGAGAGTGTGGCTACGACCCGTGGCTCTATCCTACCGACTTTCTGTTAGGTACGCTCGGAATGAAACATCTGCGGGTCAAAAGGGATGTACACATTGTTACACATTTCTTCAGACTGAATCGCGGATGGTGCGAAAACTCGGATATCATGGAGAGCATTAATTTCTATGTTCCCGATGGTTATCTCCGTCACTAACAGCATAAACTGTTTTATCTCCCGGCCTGCAGGACCAAAATGCCAATGGTCATGCTGGTGGGGAGGGAAATCTTGCTGTTAAATAGAATCACTTCGGATATGGACATATTTAGCATCAATGAAGCTGCGTTTAAACACAAAGTGTTGTTGCCACTTGTATAATACCAGTATGTGTTGTTTGCAAATTTTCTGAGATTATATATGCCTACCTACCTATTATAAGTAATTATTTTGGATGTTGTACATCCTGTCTTATTTAGTAATATCTTTAAAAATGCCTTAAAATATAAATTTTGTAAAATTTTTAAAAGGAATCAAGAATTGAATAACCTGATGTGCATGATGCACACTGCAGCAAGGCTCATCACCAGGTTCTCAAAATATTTGTATATTTCAGAACACCTTCGTAATCTTCACTGGCTCAAATGCCCTAAAAGAATCCAGTACAAATTGTGCTGGATAGTGTTTAAATCCATCAATGAAATGGCCCATTTTACATCTCCGAACTATGAATTTGGGAAAACACTGGTCTATGGCAGTCAACTTTTAGATCAGCATCATCATCAGCTATCGGGGCCTGATAGAACCTAAACACAAGCCAAATACTAAATTTGGAGATCGTGCTTTCGGAGTATCAGGGACTAAGGCTTGGAAAAAACTCCCAGAACTAAAATGCATAACAATTCCAACAGAATTTCGGTTCAAACTAAAACCTTACCTTTTCAGACTTTCATATCCTTAAATTCAATATACCTGCGAGTACCACTCATGTAATGGCTATATCCTAATTTGTCTTATTTTATATTATACTAGCTGATGTGTACCACTCATGTAATGGCTATATCCTAATTACACTTGTCTTATTTTATATTATACTAGCTGATGTGTACCACTCATGTAATGGCTATATCCTAATTACACTTGTCTTATTTTATATTATACTAGCTGATGTGTACCACTCATGTAATGGCTATATCCTAATTACACTTGTCTTATTTTATATTATACTAGCTGAAGTGTACCACTCATGTAATGGCTATATCCTAATTACACTTGTCTTATTTTATATTATACTAGCTGATGTGTACCACTCATGTAATGGCTATATCCTAATTACACTTGTCTTATTTTATATTATACTAGCTGATGTGTACCACTCATGTAATGGCTATATCCTAATTACACTTGTCTTATTTTATATTATACTAGCTGATGTGTACCCGGCCTTGCTCGGGTACAATAATTGATTTGACAGCAAAAGTAACTATCTCCAAATAAAGAAACATTCATTTGAATATTTTATTTCATTTCAAACATTTCTTTTTTCAAAATATATCTAAATCATAAAGTTCTTAAGTAGGTACATACTCGTGTTTTCCATTTTGAAAATATTCAACCCAAAAAATAATTCTTCTTTTGAATATGCAATCTGTGGCTAACCAGAGTGTTATATCTATGGACTAACCTAAATAAAACATGGTGGGTTCAATGTTTTTCATACTAATTTTAAAACGTTATAGCAACAGTTTTACATATTGGGTTTCATTCAAACTACTCTCTAAACCTTCCCTGCATTAATAAGAAAAAACTGTGCTATTTTCAGCGAAACCGGTCAAATAATTTTCGAGAAAATCGAGACACAAACTTAGATTGATTTTTATATATATATAGATTTGAAGCCTAACACATCAATCCGTTTCTTATCGAGGGACGAATCACATCTAGGAAGATAAATTCTAATCAAATCTCTGTACTATAACCACCCATCAAAAAATATGCTTTTCCTTTCCAAAAAAACGAACAAGAATATAAATTATTATTAAAATAAATACCAGGATTAAATGATATCTCCAATAACATGTGTTTTCCAATATTATGTCCTCTGTGTACAAAACCGCATACAAATTTCACTAACAGTGTTTATGTCAAGTGACCTGCCAGTCAAGTGTCCTGTATAATATTATCTTCCTGTGCATAAAATTAATAACCTGTACATGTAATAAACAGTCTAGTCTAGCAGATTCAAGTGAAAAACACATGAATAATAAAAGTTAGGGTGACAGCTTCGATCTTGTTTGCTTTAACAGAAATAATAAACAGTCCAGTCTAGGAGATTCACGTGAAAAACACGTGAATAATAAAAGTTAGGGTGACAGCTTCGATCTTGTTTGCTTTTACAGAAATAATCAACAGTCTAGTCTAGCAGATTCACGTGAAAAACACATGAATAATAAAAGCATAACATTTTAGATCCTCGTGCACAACTTTAGGCAGCTCTATGTTTAAAAAATACCATATAACTAACTAACTAAACATCACACCGTTTCCGGGCAGGGGTAGGAAGAGGGGATAGACCGCCTCGCAACTCTGTCTCGGCACTCTTACATGCCCTTGTTATTCTGACTCTTGACATGACCTCCCTCGGGTGTCCCCTACTTCTTCTACCATTAACAAAATAATAAAAAAAGAATATAATAAAATATGATTATTATTATAACAAGTAAATATGAATTAAAAAAATAATATTATTAGATAATACTGGAAGTAGCCTAGCCTACTGCACAAGACGTATGAAGGATAATTACCTTTATGCATTCGTCAGTCTTTGGTATTTCATTTGTTCTGCAAATAATGCGTTATGCGTAATGTGCTAATATATTTTATGTCCAAAATACCTATTTTGCATTATGTGATTAAAAAAACTATAAAAGTTTTATATTGTAAATAAGTACAGCCCATTCACAATTCGGTGCTGATCTTCACAAGCGCTGACCCCTTCGCCCCGCCAACCAGTATTCCCTGCGCCTATCATTCATTCTAAAATAATAATGACGCTTCTATGCAATCCTAGTTCTATGCTTAATATATTATATGTGTATCTGCGTATGTTTATTTATTGTATAATATACGCCCTATTTGGGCTTTTACAAATAAAGTTAGTTGTAATAAACAGGTGCAAAACACATCACAGTAGGTTCAAAGATAATAAACCGAACAAATACAGGAATAACATAGTATAAGTACCATTCTAAGTAATAAGTTCAGAGGCGAAAAATCAAAACATACCTCACATTCAGTGTTACTTATACTCTAGACACATATATTAATAATTATACAGGATGTATTCAATAATCGTTTGTTTGTATTTGTATTCAGAGCAGTTGAAAATGTCTACTATATCTGAATATGAATTACCTACTATGTGAAGTCGAGGTACCAATGAATATTTGAATGACTCAGTTCTGAAGTTATTGTTACAGTTAAACATAATTTTAGATCGGGTAGTTCTAGTTGGAATATTAAATGTAATTAAGCTGATGATATCAGGGCTGTCTATAAAACCATTAACAACTTTGAAAATAAAAGTTAAATCAGAAACAATTCTTCTATCTGATAGTTTTAATAATTTTAGTTCTTTCATTAAGTGATTGTAATTTATAGTTTCAATAGGTAAACCGAGTTTATAGTTAACATATCTTAGAAATTTATGTTGAATTTTTTCAATGGAGTCGGAATGAATTTTATAGTGAGGGGACCATATAGAAGAATTATATTCAATTTGACTACGAACTAAGGAAGAGTATAATAATTTTAGTGTTGGAATATTCCTTAAGTCTCTGGAATTTCGAAGAATGAAGCTGAGCATTTTTAAACCTTTATTAGTAATAGAATTGATGTGAGTTAGAAAATTAAATTTAGAGTCGAAAACAATGCCAAGATCATTAATTTTGTTGACAGACGAGAGAGAAATGTTATTGATTTTTTATTGAAAATTGAGAAGATGATTCATTCTAAAAAAATGGATCGTCTGACATTTACTAATGTTTAAAAGAAGTTTATTAAGTTCACACCAATCTTGTAATTTATTTAAATTTAATTGAATGAGAAAACAGTCTTCAATAGTTTTTATTAGTTTGAAGAGTTTTAGATCGTCGGCAAAGGGCAGCACAATAACATTATTATCAAATACAGTTATAATATCATTAATAAACAGTAAAAAAGTATTGGGCCTAAATGTGAACCTTGCGGTACACCACTTGTTGCCACGAATTTATATGACAGGTTAGAATTGAATAACATGCCGAGTGGTAGTGAGTGAAACGGGTACGGGGTTTCACTCACCGTGGCACAGTACATGGTTGTCAATAGTAGACAGCGGCCTGTCGGCTGTAATAGACGAATAATGCATGGCCGATGTTTTTTCCTCATTTCAGCACTTATACCGAATATTTTACTCATGTAGGGAAGGGTTAAAACTGCTGAAGAGGAAACTCTTAGAAGTGTGATAAGTCTCCTAGGCTCCCACAGGCCAATTAAATTGATGATCTGTTCAAGAAAGAAAAACAAAACTGATAATGTCACAATAAGTATGATTATCAAAAAGAAGAAATTGTAGCTAAAGGCGAATCGCTAATAGCCATATTAAAGAAAGTGGTAACAAGGGAGTTCTCAGAGGTACAGAGATGGTATTACCTGTGCGGGGTGGCACGGGATCCGTGGGAGCGAGAGCGCGGGGCCGGCGGCTCCTGCAGGCTGCGCTCCCCGCGACTCAGCACCGTCACCGTGTTGCAACGCGCAGCGCCTGGCGCCCTCTCTCCCCCGCTCTCCCCGCCGGCAGGAGTCATGCGGAACACGCGCGCGTGGGGCGCCAGGCGGTCGCAGGCCACGCAGCGCCACCCCGCCGAGCGCCCGGGCAGCCCGCAGCCCCCGCACACCCACTGGCGAGACAGCAGGGGCTCCGACCCAAATCCACATCTGCAACACACACATATTTTATTTATTTATTTGAAGTTTAATATATAATAATAGCTGTTATTTGTGATAAATCACGGGATGTAGCTTGACTTGCCGAGGTAAAAACTGAGCAATATAAAAAATTTGTTACTTTAATCCATCTTATTTCTAGATTGCCGTTAACAATGAACAGACAATCGTGCAATATTGTAATATTTTGGCTGACTGCGATAATATTCCTGCGATGGTTCTCAAAAAATGTGCAGCTACTCTCAGCCATCCTAGCTTTGGTTATGCAACAATCTTTTTTAAGTGGGAAACTGCATAGACATTGGAAAAGAGCTACTGTGTGACTGATGAGACAGGATAAGCAGGCTGTAGGTGGGCGGTTGATCCCGATCTTCGGAGGTAGGAGGAGAGGAAACCAACCTGTCTAACACTTTGCAAGGGGGAAAGACTCCGACTTTGTGCAAATTCCAATTTAAGCAAACCAATTTTGCACAAAAAAACACTTCGCGCACATTGAATACTCCGGGAATTGCTCTGGAGGGTCTAGGTCCAGGGGGTGGGGGTAGTCCATGTGAAGTCTAGGGCAGAAGTCAGTGCGAGGCGAAGTGGTCGAGGCAGAAGTTTTGTCAGATCGAAGGTTGCTGCTTGTCTAACTAATTTTCAGTATTGTGGGGTAATTATACCCCACTGAGACGCTGTTCTGCACTCGCGAACTCGATCTGGGTGCGCAACGCTGTACCTTCTCGCGGCGCAGCATCGCGAGAAAGTCATCTGGCGACACGCACCTAACACCTCTTCCTCTTTCACTCCGTTAGCTTGTTCTCTCGTTTATTTGGTCATTTCAGGTAATTGGCGAAAATACTCCCCACCAACTGTACAATATACTCGTACATTGAACATACATTTGCATAAATTTATTACATACAATTTTAGGCCGGGAGTTGGGCAATTTTCGAACATAAATACCATTTATTTTCCATCTGGTCCGACCCCCGTACAAGTAAATACAATAATTATAGTTGAGGCAAGTGGCCGCATCAAAACATTGCGGGAGAGGCAAACATTTCCGAAACAGCTATAATTGCACCCATTTATAAAGAAAGGTGATAAACTCAAACCAGCAAATTCGAAACAACATGGATTTGTACCAAAAAGATTATCAATTACCAATCTTATTCTTAACATAATATTGCTGGACAAACGATTGGGAGAAACATATTCCTACTGACATAACATATCTTGACTTTGAGAAAGCTTTCGATACCGTTCCAATCAATAGGCTGTTGACTAAACAAATTTCTAGGCATAAGAGGACCGACTTCTCGAATGAATCAAATCATTCCTCATTGAGAGATCCCTCATGGATCAGTTGTTTATTTTGTACATTAAAGAACTTCATACCATCATAAAATCAAATTCCAGCTGTTTCGCAGATGATACAAAATTCTTCACCAATCGATATATAAATTACGACCAGCTCCAAAACGACTTGAATGAAAGATATCAATGGACAAAGGATTGACTTCTAAGATTCAATGTTGAAAACTGCATGTCCTACGGCTACATATTGGAAAATCTCACCCTAATCTTTCACATAAACTTAATGGAACACCTCTAAAAGCAGTGACATTACAACAACACCTAGGAGATACCATATCACAAGACTTGAAATGGGAACAGCGTATCGCTGGGTTCATCAAAAGAGCAAATTCAATAACATACTTAATCGGGAAAACCTTCCTTGACCTAACAGCATACATGATATTAAAAATATACAAAACATTTGTGCAACCTCTCAAGGAATATGCTATAAAATATGGAGTCCATATTTTGTGAATTGTGGGATATAGATCTAATAGAGAGGGTATCCCAGGGGGGAATTCAGGTACAGACTCGCACGACAATACGACAAGTCCCCGAGTGAGAAACTTTATCACCAATAGGTTGATTTGAGCCAGAATCTCACTATTTGATTATTATTTAAATTTATAAAGCAAAACATTCGGGTTTCTGGGATGGTAGTTAGCCATACCTAGAATAAAATTGAAAGGATATAAATAAAGAAACGTTCCATGGAGTTGCAAATTAAAGAACGTAAATTTTCTTATGAATTCTTTCAATGTTCAAAATATAAAATGATTCTTACGGGGTGCAAATTATGTGGTTCGACTCCAATACGCTTAGTACAAGTGAGTTGTAAAGGAGTCTTAATGTTTTTTTGGTTTTTGAATGAGTAAGAATAAAGAACTCCAGTGAAAAATATAATGGGTTTAAAAATATATATTCATATAGATCAGCAAACGCCAATTCTGAATATATAACTTTTATAATATATAAAATTATATGTAGAATTTATGATTCGTTTTATTAAAGTGAAGTCTCATCAAAACACCTTGTTATGTTGGTATCATTGAATTTGGAACATCTAACGTCACATGCGCACTCTGTTTTTTGGATTAGTATGAACATTTTCATTTTTCGATTTTGTTTTGTATTATAAATATGTATTTTTTTTAGATATGGCGAAATTTAAACTTAATTTGGGTGAATTTAAGCTCTATAATTGTTGTTCAGTATAAAAAACTATTATTAAAAAAATAAATTTAAATATTCATGAGCAAACCAATTAACAATACGGATATTATGATAATGTTGATGCTCATTACATTATTCGGTTCCGGCAAATAGGTTGTAAGTCGATCTGGACGTAAGTCGGATCATGCAATAATTTCCTTGCATATACGTGGATTACTTGCGCTGCGTGATGATATTTTTATATGACGAAAATGAAGTAATAAGTACAGTAAAAATGGTTACATATTATATACATAATTTGTTTTGTGATACCACGCAAAGTTTTCAGCTGCTCTATGAGACTATGACACCTCCGGGGGAGTGTTGTGAGGGAAGTGAATTATTTGGGGAAGGGGAGGAGATAGGGGGGAAGAAGGTTGGGAAAAGTGTATATAAAAATAAGTATGAAAATACAGGTGTTATGCATGGAAATTTTTTATTGGTCACTTGTATTTTTGTTTTTGCATAAGCATGGTGATATTTGTCTGGATCGTTTGTTTCTTCTTCTCCTCATATATTTCACGATATGGGCGAAACACATCGTGTGCCATTCGTTCAATCCTTGCAAATCGTTCGATGTTGGTCAATTTCTTCAAAATGTGCCAGAAGTTTATTCAGAAGATGTAAACCTTCGGATAGTCTCTTGATGTTGAATATTCTTTCTGGTACCTTCTGTCCTTTTTCTGCTTCACTGGTTTCTTCATCCGCTACTTTTGTTCGATAAGGTCTTCATTCGTTAGTTCTTCGGACTCTTAATCTAACAATTCCTCGATGTCCTGCACTTCCCACTCTAAAGACAGATCCTTTGCCTACTATATTTTCTATAATATCTTCAAGTTCTTTTTCATTATCAAACTCTGTAAAAATATATGCGAAACTCTTGACACAATTTTTCCAGATACCATTCATGCACTTCTTTGTCACAGCCTCCCAAGCAAGCTTGAGCGATATTTTTGATAGACTTAAGAACATCATACTGCTTCCAAAACTCGCGCAATGATAACTCTGTGTCAGTATCTATAGCAATTATGGCTCGGTTAAACGTGATTCTCAGATAGTTAGCCTTAAATGTAGCAATAGAACCTTGGTCCATAGGCTAGATGAGTGAAGTTGTAGTTGGCGGAAAAAAATAACTTTTACATTAGGTTGAAGATCAGATACATTGGGTGGATGTCCAGGCGCATTATCTAAGAGTAATAAAACCTTGAAAGGAATTTTACCATCCAGACAGTATTTATGAACATCAGGAATGAAACAATTCATGAACCAGTCTTCAAATAAGGTCTTCGTCATCCATCCTTTACGGTTGGAACGAAAGTAGACGGGCAGTGTGTGCTTGTTTACATTTTTGAAAGCTCGTGGGTCTTTTGATTGATTAATTACTAAAAGCTAGAGTTTGAAACCTGCGATGTTTGCACCAAGCAGTAAAGTTATCCTATCCTTGATTGTTTTTAATCCAGGCATGCTTTTGGCTTCTCGCTGGATGTAAGTGCGTGTTGGCAATCGTTTCCAGAATAATCCCGTTTCATCCACATTATAAATTTTCTCCGGTAGATATCCCTCATCTGTAATTATTTTCTCAATACTATCAACAAACTCCAGAGCTGCTTTTTTGTGTGCACTCGCTACTTTTCCCGTCACGCAAACATTATGCAACTGGAATCTTTTCTTGAATCTCTTGAACCAGCCAGTACTGGCTACAAATTCTGGACGACAGTCGTCTCCGGCATACTCCTTCAAAGTCTCAAATAAACTTCCAGCTTGTGTCTGCATGATAAAAAGGGATAACGGTGTACATTTTAGAATTTCCTCTCTTCCATCCAAATATGCAGCAGTTTCTCCATTCTGTGGAGGAGACTGACTCGTTGCTTAATAATAACTGTCGACTGCATAGGTGCAGAACTAATCACAGCTTCACGAATCCTTTCTTTGTCCTTCAAAATTGTCGAAACAGTGTAATAGCTTCAGATCACTTGCAATGGCATTAACTTTTTTTCTTCCTTCATGCTGTTTTATTAGTCATTTTTGTATTCAAATCGATAGCTTTTCTTTGCTTCTTGACAGGTTGATGAGTTGACAATTTCCTTTTGGTAGACATTTCGAAGGGGCTCAAGAAATTACTAAAATATAATAGGCTAATAATACGGGCGTACCGAACGACCGCAGCAACCGAAGCCACCAACAAGACAATACTGACGTAGCGCGCATAGTAAAACAATACATACCACATACGAGTAAGTATGTCGACCAAATGAAACACGATCGCCACCTTCAGAGCAAGCGAACAACTGATCGCGGATTGTGGTCCTAAAGTGGAACAGTCGTAAGTCGCATAGGTCATAAGTCGACGAATAGCTGTACTATTATTATTCTTTGAGATAAAGTTTCTAAAAAGGTACATAATTTTATTACTTGTGTTTAGTTATGGTTTACCATGAATAGAATACAAAATTATGTACGGTAGAGCTCATCCTTGTTTTGACATTTGACATTCTAACCTCAAAACTGATCAAAACCGACCGGCAGTAGATTAGGAGCCTTTTGGCGGGCTTTGTAAAATTGAAAATTATTTTAACTATGAAAACTAACTGGTATTTAAGTTTGAATGTCATTATTGATAAAAAACAAATTTTACAATTGGACTGGAGTTCTTATTGCAAATGACAAAGACCACCAATTTATATGCTCTACTGCATAAGTCATTTACATGCCAGTGAAATGTCATTTTGCTGTCGAATATAACTCCTAGATCTTTTATCTGAGTCAGGTGATGGAAAATATTACCGTTCTATTAATATTCAACGTGATCGGCTGCTTCGCTCTTGTACATGAGACGGCATTGCATTTTGGTGTAAAAGAAATTTAAACAGTTTGCTTTTGCTCAATTTGCCGAAGGAAGTAGTCGAAAAGGTTCTGGTAGGAATATGGTATAGTGTAGCTAAATACAACTCGTATTGATGAGCGACTTCAACCATAGTGATGAAAATTTAGAACTCGTACGTGCATACATTCAGAAATTTTTAAAACTAGAACTAATAAATGGACAAGCCAGTATTAGACTGCAACAAGACAAAATCTGTTGTTTTGAAATATACGTATATGTATGCAAAAATGACAAATTTCATTAATTTTCACTGTTCTTTCTGTTCTGAAATTGAAGTGCATAGGACAATCATCAGTTTTAAATGGAAACAATTGGAAATAGATTTGTATAAATCTGGGTACAATTGAAGGTTTGAAGATTTTCAAAGTTGTTTTTTGTCTCTCGAGGAGTCAAACATTTGTATTGATTTTGTTTCTATTTAAAACTGGCAAGGGCTTCTTCTGGTGAATAGTTTAATACCCATGTTGTAATTTATGGTTTTTTGGACTTGTTAAAGTTTAATACTGGGACATCGAAATGATTTGGACAAAATAACCATGCAAGGGAAAACCTGTATAGATTTGACATTTGCAAGAGGTATTCAAATAATTTAAAAGCCATATGTATCCTATTTCTCATACCACTACCTTGCATTCAATAAATGTAAGTTGCAAATGAATTAAACAATTCAAAACAAAAAACCTTCAATTTCAATACACTATACTCATCGACCTAGACTATACACGATTGACGTTTGCAGTTGGAAAAATCAGCGGGTTGAAACTCCAATGCAAACAGTCCCGTCAAATTTCATACAAAATCAGGATGGAAATTTGAGCACTAAGAGAACAGTGCTTTCCACTTATTCTAAGTGGCCCAGAAATAAACTGCACTCTTCGTGTTTTCCAGTCATAAAGGGAAAAACTGAAAAACAAATTTATATGCAATAATTCTAGTTACGTTGTATTCATAGTTGATCAAATCAAGCCAGGGTTGAATAAGACAAAGTAATATGGTCGGATTAACAGCACTTGTTTTAATTATTGAATAAGGGGAAATACACCTTACTTTGAATCATGGTGGTGTGGAAATATATTTGGGTTTATCGTGATGTAGATTGATAAATTTAAAAAACTATGCGAAAACTACTTAGCAGCTGTCGAAAGGAATATTGATAAATAAATAAACATGTTTTGACAGTTGAGTTAAAAACAGTGTCGGAAGCAAGTTGTTTGTTCTAAAACAAAGGCTACGACATGTTCACTTAAACACTTGACTGATGTAGTTTAACAATGCGAACGAACGCGAATATGTTGACAGACCTATAACCTTAATGGAAAAATGAAAGAAAAATCAATAGGTCTAGCAAGATTGGGCAGCTGTCAAAGATAATTGCACTGTACATTTGTAAAGGCGTACCTATTTTTCCCGCTCTGAAGAGAAAGCTGTGGGAGCTTCGAGAAGTCCACAGAGGTTTGACGAAGACGGACGTCTCTCGGACCTGACAAGGAATATTCCTCAGTCTCTTCGCGTGACGTTTGCTTGTTGTCATGACTCGCGGCAAGAACTCGCCTGACTCCGCATTTTATACATTTGGTGGACTCCGTTGGGTTTATCTGGGAACAGGAATCGCAATGCCACTGGAGCACTGAAGCGATGGAGCCCATCGTACCGCGCACATGGCTAATTCACCAAGGATCCGCTTTTATTTTTAAAATACAAACTCATAAAGGAAATCTAAAAACAGCTGATCCACCATATTCGCACTTGAATGGGGTTACCAGGATGAATGACAATAAATAATATTGTTGGGAAAACTTGGAAAGACGTCCGTAGATGCCATTTCGTCATTATTTCGGATACGAAACAATTTTATTTTATTTGATATACCAAAAAGCCAACAGCTTACATCAAAAGAAAGTATGTATAATTTTGAAATAACATAAATTTGACCATTTAGAAGGAATGTGTATGTCGGTGGCGGAGTTGGCATTGCGTCTGAGTCTCATCTGGGTGTCGTGAGTTCAATTCCTCAGTCGACTAAGTCCTTTTGATTGTGATGGTAGTAGATTTTAAAATATTGTCAGATTTTTCGTAACCTGGAAAATATTGTTTTCCTTAAAAATAAAATAATAAAAAGCAACATTCCAAGTCTTTTCAAAAGGAAAGGGATAGGGGATCGATATAGTTGAAATGTGGTAGGTGTTATTTCAATTAAAAAAGCTTAATATATGTTTTTTCTTAAAACGAAACCCATAAATTTGAAATCTATCATTTATCGTCTCTGAATTTTTAGCTGCAAAATTATATAACAAACTCCCACTTAATATCAAAATAAGTAATTCAATCAATAATTGCGTTAAGTTGATATAGCCTTTTGTAATCACCTAAAATAAATGACCGAATTCACCGAAATATTTAGATTTAAAATGTGCATTTTAAATAATAGGAATTCCCAGATTAGACCGGCCATAAAATAAATTTAGTACAAAGGCTAACCTATTGTTAGGAAAAATCGTAACTAAAATAATATAATCTTAACTGCTATTTTGAAAGTTCAATTCCGTTGGAATTTTATGAGAACAAACACCTCAAAGGAATTGAGCCGAACGACGGAACAAAGGCCGCTGAACAATGCGGATTAAAAGATAATACCTACAGGTATACAGGTAGACAGAAGGACAGTGGGCTCTAGGAGACAGTCGATTGCCAGAGTCCGCCCAGGACGGGAGTCGAGTGAAAGCTTCCACCGAGGAAGCACGAGTCGCGTGCAGTCTTCCACCGAGGAAGCACGAGTCGTTGTAAGAGTCCGCCCAGGACGGAGAGTCGGTTGCAGTAGTTCGCCCAGGACACACAGCCAAGTGAAACCTTCCGCCCAGGAAGGTTCCTATTCTCGCTCCTTGGAGAGGCCGCCCAGGTCCTCTGACGACGAGGGAATTCTACGCTTCCATCCCAGAAGGAAGTAACTGATCTTCGCCCTTCGGAGATCAACATCGGAGACCGCCCATGCCTCTGATTATCGCCGCGTTGCACCTACTCCCGATCCGGAGGTACACGAATACGTAGTGCGAACTCGAGGACTCTACATACAACGCAGCCACTGGATCCTGGACATCCATCACCAAAAAGGGAAGTGCCTGACTCTAATGATAATTCCTCCCACATTGCCTAAGCCAGTGAACCTCTAATTTTAAGTACAAAGACTTTAACAGTAGAATTAAGTAATTACCTAAGCCAGTGAACCTCTAATTTTAAGTACAAAGACTTTAACAGTAGAATTAAGTAATTCGGTATCTAGTTTTATTGAATTGTCTAATTAAGTTTTACTCTAGTTTTAAGACTAAACCCACGTATATAAAAATAAATTACTTGTAACTACCTAAGATCGCATTTCTATTCCTCCCTTTTTGCGTTATTCCTAGAATAATACCAACTGCCCGACGCACCGTCATATCAACCCATTTAATACCATTCACATCGTGAGTAATAAAAAAAAAAATTCCATTGTATTTATCTCCAATTTCCCTCAGCATTATGGCAATTCTCAAACCAAAGAAAAACTAAACATCTATTATCTTCGACCTAGGCAAGTTTTTGACATTTCGCGTGTTTGCGTCGATTTTAGTGTACAGAAATGACGTATGTCAGATACAAATTTATCCGATATTCACGTGAATAAACAAATAGACACAGAAATGGCATCCACCAAGTTAAGTCCGCAGGACAAGAAGGACCTGGACAAGTACACCAAGTTCCTGGCCTTGAAGTTCACACAGGTGATCGTGCAATCGCGCCTGGGCGACAAACTGAGCACGGCATGCAAGCCCAAGACGTCGGGCACAGACTGGTTCAGTCTGGCCATCCACGACCTGCAGGACGTTCAAGCCGAGGCCAAACGCTGCTGCTTCTGCCCCGAGACGGGCCGCTTGCGCCTGCCACTTTGCGTGGATATTTCTCTACGGACTGCCGACGGCGAACCGCTCGCTCTGGAGGCCTGGAGTTTGAGCGCCGCGCCCGAGCAACCAGAGCCTGAGGCTCGCGTCACCTGCGCCGTGTACAATCGTATGGGGCAGCTGCTCAAGGCGCTCGTGTCCGTGACGCGCGCCACACCCGCCTATCGCCTGTCGCGCAACCAGTGCCCGCGCTCCTACGTCATCTACTATCGCCTGTACAGCGGCGAGCCGCGTACTTCGGGGCTGGGCGACGGCTTCAAGACTCTGCGCGTGGGGCAGATGCGGACGCCCGCCGGCAGCCTGACCGCCAGCGTGGCCTACCGCACGCAGATGACCATATCACCCGCGCAAGCGCCCTCCGCCTCGCTCATGCTGGACTCTCACCACTTTAGGGAGCCGCCGCGGCGCGCTGTTGACCTGGACCGGCCCATGCGTGCTGGCGCTTTTGTGGACGAGTCACGCGCGCGGCGCTACACGGAGGAGGACTTTCTGCTGCCGGAGGAGCCTCCCTTTAGCTGGTTGCTGCAGGCCCCCGCGCCGAGTCCCGAGCCCCCCGCACTGCCTCCACCCGATGCCCCCTGCGAGCCCCCCACCCCTGTCTCCACGGCTTTGCCTTGGGAGGAGGACGATCAGTTCATGGAAGAGCTGCACTTCCCCTTCGCCATCGCGGACAAGTGCCCCACGGCCAAGCTGGCGGGCTTTTACCGCCAGTGCTACAACGCACCCCCACTGCAGACCTTCTCCAGCAGTCCGCCGGAGCCCGCCGGCTCTGTGGAAGACATCACGCAGCAGCTGGAGCTGTTCGAGGCATCCCTGCAGGAGTACGATGAGATGATCACTTCGCTGTGCCATTCCCCCAACAACAACTGACTGCTAGGGACCCTAGGGACATGTTCCCCGTAATGGACTTTTATTGCTGAATGCTGAATAACGTTTAAATGTGTACATCCAAGAATATTGTCCGTAATTTGGCACAATCCCTGAACTCAAACGCTACTCGGATATACTGGTGTAATGTAGCAGAGATAATAATGTATAGTGTGTAATCTCTTGACTTGGTGGATTTTCCCAGGACAATATTTTATGATGGGAGTATTCTTACGTTTTATATTATTTAATTAATATTGTTTTTATATCAAATTATTCAATTAAATTGGGTTCTCTTAATATAATCTATGCTACGAAACAGGATAAACTTTGGCAACAATGCATCCATGCCAGCTTTGAGTGTAGTTTCATATTTTATGATTTATACTTTAACTTACATCATATCTTCACAGCGAAGGTTCATATCACTGGAATAATTTCCTCCTGTGGCGTGGAACCCCACTACGGTGGGAATGAACACTGAAAAATACCCCAAATAATGATTGTCTCTTATATAGCTTCTGTAGCCAAAGTTTGAAAAGGAAAGTTCCTTAAATGTTGAAGAAATGGCAGATGCATCTTATAGATATTATAGTAACGGTTCCTCCTTAAATAGAAGGTGGGGAAGAGAATGTGAATGTATGAATTAGTGGTGGGCGAAGCGGCTCGGTTTAGTGATCCGGCTCACTAAACCGAGCCGCTTCGCCCACCACTAGTATGAATTATTGTACATATTGGGTTTTGTATGGCAGAAATGACATTATATATATTGTTGTGTATCAATGTTTTTTTTCTAATAAATGCTATTTTTAATCATTTTGCTGTTAAAAATCTCAGTCGCATTTCACTTTAAAACCCTCCAATGACATCTGTGGGTCAGTTTCGGTAACACAGTGAGGTTTTTACATTATCCCTACCATTTAATATCAAAGATCCCTGTATAATAATTGTGCTGAAGAATAGAATTAATTAATAAGAAGAAAAAATGAATTAATGTTTTTTTTATTATTTTTTCCTCTTAAAATTATAAATACAATGCAATTTGTTTTCTGAATAAAGAGTCATGCAGTGAAGGGAAATAGAATGCATTGAAGTGGGCACTTTTTTCTTTGTGGAACCGGGGATAATTTAGAGAATAGATTTTCTTTTGTATTTCTTGGGTATTAACTACGTAACAATTTCTAGACATTTTGTTTGAAGAGTTTTATCCACTATGTACTAAAAATTAATTTATTAAACAAAATAATAGCATCCTATAAATCATCTTTGTTAACCATGTTTCCTTGTTATTTTGAATCCTCCCCCCCACCACCCCCTCCAAATTATTTCTGTACTTGTTTAATTAAAGTTGGTTTTAAGAACACTAGTGATGAAACCGGTTGTGCACTAATAAAATTAAGGAACAAAAGTACATAATTGATAAAATTCTTCAAACAAAATGTCTTTTTCTTTTACAGAAACTCCACACAGGAGACCCTGAGGGAAATTATTTCGGTATGGTCTTTTAGAAGATAGGAAGAAGTAACTTGGGTCTTTAAGAGACCCATGTTGTAGGATGGAGGAAACCCAGAGGCCAGCAGATCATCCACAGCCGAGCTGTTGAACACAAGAACGATTCGTAAAAGCGGCCTGTTCTCATGTGACAAATTTCAACCGTGTGTAAATGTTGAGCGCGCATTTGGCGTGTTTCCTGACTATGCATCGGTGCCGAAAAGATCAATGATGCTAGTTCCTCGGAGCATCTTCCATTAAAATACCGGTAGAACAAGGACAGCATTCCCACCTGATGTCTGTGCTCCAAAGATTGCAGTCCATTTGTTAAGATAGGCGTATCTATCAAACGGACCACCTGTTTGTGCAGTCAAGGGTTTTTTTCAGATATTTTGGGGCTCCCGACCAGAGGTGGCTGCCAAATTCTACAGTGGGGCGCACTTGCGATTTGTACAGGGTCAGCAGTTGTGTACTATTTAGTCTAGAAAATGGACAATAAATAAAACATACAATGGTCATAAAAAACCGTCTGTAACTTTACTGTCAGCCTACAACATAAATCCTAACATCCCTCTTCAGACTAGAAGTGGAAGCGGAGGAAGATCACCGATGTGTTGGACTGATCAAGTATCACAGGCATCCAAAACCTCTATGTCCCGGAGGAGTAGCGGAGCCTGGTTCATGCAGGGGTCTTGATCCTCGGCAATGAGGTGACGACTTCTCTGAGTTCAACACTGACTTCCATAAGTGTTGTTTTTCCCAAGATGTTACAGAATGTTACAGAAGTTCTATGGAGAATGCTGAAGTGCAAAAGTGTATAATTTGAGGCCAGATGGAATGTCTCTGGCATTGTGCTCCTGTTACAGTGATACGAGGAGCCAAAGATTTTATCAACACATTGTTTTTTAAAAAGTATACAATACATTATCCATTGTATTCCAAAGAGTTAAGAAACTCATTGTGGGATCACATGCAGAACCTGCAGTACAGTTTTTAGAAACAAACATACTTAATACAACACCCTTGAAGTGATTTTTCACAAAAACGGCGCTATACAAATCATCCAATTATTACTATTATTAATATTTCAAATACATAATTAACATTCACAGTACATTAACAACGTTTACAACACATAATATGCATTTGTAATAAAGACATATCACTGGTACATTATAATATATGTATACAGAGACACTTATTATAAAGATGTCTCTTTACACAGAGATGTATACAGAGACACTTATTATAAAGAGACATCTTTATAATAAGTGTCTCTGTATATCATATGACATATCGCTGGTACATTATAATATATACATCTTTATAATAAGTGTTTCTGTATACTTATATAATAATGTACCAGTGATTATAAAGATGTCTCTTTATAATAAGTGTCTCTGTATTCTTATATTATAATGTACCAGTGATATTTCATATGATATACAGAGACACTTATATTATAATGTACCAGTGATATGTCTTTATTACAAATCGCAGCATTCATCCTTAAGGTATTCTTTCGAATAATAGAGTTTAAGCATCTTCCTTTGAGACCTTTCACATTGGCTGGAAATTTAATATTGTTGGGTAATTTGTTGTATTGTGCGTAATCTATATATTAAATTAATTATTTTTTAAATCTTTTTACACACTCCAAATGGATCTTTACTAGTGGCGGTTGGTGACTTTTTGTGGAAGGGGTGCTCGACGATCAGTATATATCTACTATCAAATTTAATGTACAAATCTCTAAACTAGCCCATGAACAACAATCAATTACTGATAAAAAAGACTGTGTATTTAGATATAACATTACAGATCCAAAATATCTTAAATGTCGTGTAACGAAAAAATCCACGACAGGTACCTGACTTTTCATTTAATCAAACTTGAGCTCGATTTGACGCTCCTTATTTATTTCTTGGTGTCATGTATGAAATGGGAGTCAGTTTTCCAGTTTGCAGAATATCTTTTTTCCGTGAACGGCCAAGACACAAAACTTTTTCGCATTAATGATTCAATTATACTACCACACAATTCACTATTATCGTTGACAGTTTTAGAACACATCGGTGAAGTATCCATGTTATTTTCTGTATTATTTATTTAAACAATGAATTAAATAGGTAATCAAAGGATATTTAATGTTTCAATATATGTCGACTTCAGTTATTCAAGCCAAACTGTTAAAAATACGTCACGCAAACAAATATCTAATCGTTCTAAAAACAATCCACCCGACTCGAAACATGTATGCTCTTCTGTGCATTATGCCTATAAGCATTAAAGTCGTTTATGCACGTTGGATGCTCTCCTCAAAACTGCATCCAGTATTCTAACATATTGTAAGGCAGGACTTAATGCGCATTCTCCAAAGTGCTTGGCTTTCGTACTTTAGGGATACGGAATAGAATAGACCATCCACACTGTATCATCATAGACATTCGAGCATTGAGAATGTATAAGTGTTTCGACTTGCTCCGTGCGTTGTGTCGTTGGTGTATGTTACATCTCTGAGGTCAGAACAGTGTCGAATTGCAGTAGGGCTGTTTACGGCTAGAATTGTATTTGTTACGCTAAGGAAAAAATACTAAGAAAAAAAATCAAAAGGTTTTTGACCCTAAAACACAAAAACAGCATCCACAGCATGTATGGACGGACCGGGCCTGGTCTTTATATATGGTCAGGATAAACATATATTACTTAATTATGGGGAGCAGATTAAAAAATATATTATGATAACTAAATCATAATTTATTTATCTCGAGTTGTAGGATAGGTAGTGTAAAGAAAAAGTAAAGTGAAATGTGGTGTACTAATAGGTGCAGTGTAATGCAGGTAGAGTATTGAAAAGTTAACCGTTTTGCCCGTTGCACCCCACACACCTTCGTTAATTAATATATTTCTTTTATTATTTCCAAATTTAATTTCACAATCTAACTCAACCCAATCCTACCCAACCTAACCTAACTACCCTTGAGCTATCTAAAACACAATATTATGGAATGCGAGTACTCGTAATCGCTTGAAGGCTTGTAGGCTGGCCGCAAACATACGGAATCCTGATCCGGTTTCCTAATCAGGAATTCAGATTCGGGTACCAGACGCACGCATTTCATACAAAATGTTCTACATGGCGCACACATTCTTATATTTTCCAGATGGAAATAATATTCCTGACGTGCGTTTCGGAAGCCAGCCCGTGCGTTCGGAAAGCCGAATGGAAAAAACCAGATGACATCATTTCAAACGCAGTACTTCCATACATTTTGTTTGTGCCGCCGCAAATGTAATTTCGATTCAGAACCGAGTCAGTGCCGTGCCTAAAGGGGGTCTACGCGGCTTTTTTTCACGGTCACAATGTGTGAGACAGAAACAGAAATGTATGAGACAGAAACAGGGCATTACCGTATCCACTGGCAGTATAAATTCCGAATGGAAAAAACGAACGTCTGCGCTAGGCTCACAGAATTCAGAATCTGAATTTGCGGCCAGCCTTATAAGTCTATCCTGAGCACCGTTGAGGTTTTATTTTAAAGGAAAACTCTGCTACAAAATTTAATTTGATTTATTGAAATCATATAATAATAAAACAAGTTCTGTAAATGAATTTTGATATCACATAAATTAATTGGTAATCTAGGAAAATATTTGGCGGACTTTTTTCTCAATGCATAAATTAGATACACTTACACAATCATCTCAATTACAGAATATTGTCTGTTGTAGTGGTTGTAGGAACTATGGTATGACAAATATATTATAGGTACTCTATCCTTAGAGTTCCAGTAGGTACATACGCACAAAGGAAATTGTGTTCAAATACTTCAGGCGTGCATTAGTTCACTTTTTGAACATATGTTTTAGACATCCTACCTACAAAACCACCCAAATCTAAAGGACACTAAATCAAATCAGCCTCTTACCTACAAAACCACCCAAATCTAAAGGGCACTAAATCAAATCAGCCTCTTACCTACAAAACCACCAAAATCTAAAGGACACTGAATCAAATCAGCCTCTTACCTACAAAACCACCCAAATCTAAAGGACACTAAATCAAATCAGCCTCTTACCTACAAAACCACCCAAATCTAAAGGATACTGAATCAAATCAGCCTCTTACCTACAAAACCACCCAAATCTGAAGGACACTGAATCAAATGAGCCTCTTTACTCCTATGAGAAATTTATTAAACCATTAATTTAAATTTAATAAAACGTTAATTTAAATTTAATAAAACATTTAATTTAAATTTGATAAAACGTTTAAAAATATCTAGAAAGTAAATAGATAATTTTTTGGGAGTATCTTATAGAAAGTTTAGAGGTTAAATTGATTCAGTGTCCTGACCTTGAGATTTCCGTGGTTTTGCTTTAAAGTGGTTCGCTTAAATGAAACTCGATTGCTGGAGGTTCACACAAATGTCTACCTTAGTGAAGTTTGAAACGTACGAAAAATGTATTAAATTCGAATGATTTGAAATTATATCCGGCTACACAAATATATGCCAACAGACCATATTGCAGAGCGAGATGTGGGAGAACGCTACTCAAAATCGAATGATTTGAACAATAACTCCGCCGATGAAATTTGAGTATAAATATGTAGATTTATAATGATAATTCATATTCATAATAATTTATTTTTATTTTGAGATCGGTATTTTTAATTATGTATTAAGATGAAAAATGTTTGTTCAAGTTTCTGAGCAATACACCTCTATCTTCTGCTTTTTGTCGTGCCTCCACCATAAGTAGTAACGTATTGGAGGTTGAATACCATCATGACTGCTGTTGCTGGATCTATGGCCACACAATTCTCTCTATCCAAGGGAGGAAGGCCGTCACGCGAGTGAAGACCCGCGTACAAGACTCCTCCTCATTGACGTCCGTGAAGGTGCCCAGCAGCAGCCGGCTACAGCCCTCCTCGGTCCACCACTTTCCTCCTTGCCAGTACAGTGGGTTCCCGTACGTGTAGTCCTGCAAATACACACATTTCATACAACTTCAAACTGGGCTCATATCACATAATTAGTCGACTCTTCCCCTTTGCAATTTATAAAGAAATTCTTATTCTAACCATTCCATCAGTGACTGAGTTAGCATTATGTCTGGGTCCCACCCAGGCGTCGTGAGTTCAATTCCTCGCCTGGCAAAGTCCTCCATCACGACACAAGCAACATCTTCCGCTTACTGTGGTGGTAGTAGAAGAATTTCAAATATTGTCAGGCTATTCGTAACCTGGGAATGTTTGTCATTATTTAACAAACAAAAAAATAAAGGTACTGTAACTGGTTAATTTGTACGGACAACACATTAGGTCTTTATTTTGGGTCTAATCAATTTACAAGTTAGTTCGCAATAATACGACAGTATAACAATTCAACAATAATGGGAAAATGTAATGATCTTAACATATACTTGTAGGGGTTCACTGAGAATCAGGTTACACCCGTCTCAGTCCTCCCGAAGGGAATGTTATCGGTTCCCTCCACCCTCCGGTTTACTGATAACCAGGATAAACCCGTGTCATTCCTACCACCAGGGTTCTAATGAACATTCTTCTTATGTGTTACTGAACTACAAGCAGACAATTAACTAAGCATCTCTTGTGTCAGTCCTACCAAAGGGTTATAAAGAGTACTCTCCCTCTGGGTCACTGAACTCCAAGCAGACGGTTAACTAAGCGTCTCTTGTGTCAGTCCTGCCAGAGGTATTTTAAAGGACGCATCAGACACCGGGAATTTGCTCTCCTTCTGGATTAGCTGATCTCTAAGCAGACGATTAACTAAGCATCTCTTGTGTCAGACCTGTTAGAGGTGGCTGAAGGGGCGCGTTAGGCACCGGGAAGTTACTCTCTCTCTGAAGCTAAAACATGACCTTTTATAGGTCATCACAGCTGTGATATTCCTTCCAAGGGGTCACATCTCTAAGCCTGAGCGGCGGGGGTGAAAAGTTAATCAATCACATCCCTCGTCCTAATTAGTAAGAGACAAAGCAGGAGTGAGAAAGTATTTGAGATTGAAGAACGATCAATACACACGGAGATATGCCTATTACTAAGATGGTTTGTTACAGCACTTATTAAATATTTGTTAAAAGCATTTACTTTGTGGCTTGTCATAATTATAGTATAAATTCGTTTTGAACCACTTAAAGGGAAGTACCCTTCCCTCGTCAGGAATATATCAAATTAGGTTTTAATATATTTTTGACTAGGGAAGGGTACTTCCGAAACTGGTCGAGATTATTATATTGATTTGAAGTGGTTCAAAACAAATTTATACTTTTATTTTATACTTCCCCATTTATGAACACTAATGGCATCTTCAATTTTTTTATAATGTATAGTTAATTACCCTGTCTTTTTCCCATTTCTGTAAATGATTCGCTGAAGCAGGAGAATATTTAGTAAGTACCTATATATATCTGACATTTATAAGTAGACAAAATTTGAGGGCGCTGCGATCATTTAAGGTCTTAAATGACAACAGCAAGATGGCTCAATTAAAGTAAAATTAAAAAGGC
Source organism: Halesus radiatus (assembly GCA_022606495.2). Classification (NCBI taxonomy): domain Eukaryota; kingdom Metazoa; phylum Arthropoda; class Insecta; order Trichoptera; family Limnephilidae; genus Halesus; species Halesus radiatus. Next base: position 53,128 of record JAHDVE020009520.1, on the reverse strand, counting down.
ACAATGGTTTAAATGCATATTTTTGACTAACCAAACAGTTCTCAGAAAATGGTGATACTTTCTGAAAGGAGATGATACTACGGTACATCATGTTCTATGGCAGTTTTACGTTAAAACTTTATTTTTATTTTTTAACACTTTGCAAGGAAGATAAGCGATTTTTTGGATTTCTCTAATGCATGGATCAAAATACCCATTTATTAGATGTTAAATCAAAATATAATTCACAGAGAAATTATAAATTTAAAAAATGTTAATATTATCGAGTTATGTTGTTTTCGATTGGTTTTTAAAATGAACTGTGAAACTCAAGTATGAAAAAATTAGAATGTGTATAACAAATTTTAAAGACAAATTGAATAGCTTGATGTTGCCATAGCAATGAAAAAAATTAGTTCCACGGTATACATTGTATTCATATGGATTATTTTGCGGAAAATAGGTACCTGTACCTACTGCACTGTGCGTAATAAATACTTAATCGCTATCATTCATTTTGGTTCCTTGAACATATTGGGTTTCTTGAAGCATTGGAGAAAAGTAAATATCCGTTTTTATTTCTAATTGTTCTAGTAAATTTCTTCTTTATTTATTTATATCCATATATTATACAGTACCATTTTACATAATACATATATTTTTTTAAATATAATAAAGGTGTTTTGTATGGTGTTTTATAATGTGGAGTGTAAGGTAGGTTTGAAGAGGTGATACTGTGAATGGAGTGTTATATATGTCGTGACCACCTCACTAGGAGAACCAGTGCTGAGGTGTTCACGTGGATTTGTTCAATGTAGTACAAGTATTGATGTGTATTGATTAGTTTTGTTTTAATGCTTTAGTTTTGCCATATAAATGTAAATTGGGTATAGAATTTAAAGAGAAATACATTTTTTGTTTTTGTTTTGGTACAGTAGGCAAATCCTTTAAAAAAAAAATAATAATAAACTTAACTTTCAATGTGTCAAGGTGTTAGCTATTTTATGCTAAGCTGGAGATGGTTTTCCTCCAAACAGATGAGCAAATTCGGACTCTATTTTTAATTTTATTTTTATAATTATTTATTTATGCCCATTACAGATTTTTTTTTTACATGGACATTTACAAATAATATTGAAAAGGTACATGTGCATTATAATAGATATAATATAAAAAAAACAACATAATTTGACGCTTTTATCCAGAGTTAAAATAGTTTGAAATAACCTAGCTCCACTCGATGAAAAAAACCGTACTAATGCATGCCTATACTGTAACATTGATGTACCAAATATGTCAACGACATCAAAGTATTTATTCCCCAGATGTTGAATCCGTCGCATAGGGGAATAATATTGCGACGCTGAAGTTGAATTGTCACAATAAAATGGTAGGTACTGCCTTGTCCTATCAGGTGCATGAGAAACAATCAAATATAGAAGTTCAGGGGTATCAAACATTGAATTACCAATCTTAAACAAACATGTTAAAACGCAAATAATTCTATGTTCAGATAATTTTACTAAATTTAACGAACAAAGTAGATAATCATAGTCTATGCATTCTCTAGGAATACCCATTCTAAAATTTACATATCTTAAGATTATTGTATTATGTATTTGAGAATAGTCCGTGTAACCACTCTTAAATACCCAATGTTCTACCAAATTGAATTTTTCATCCGGCGAGCACCATTTATTGTAAATTTTCCTGTACAACTTTTGTCTATAGTTTTTTCAACTTTGTTTAATCTATCTTTCAAATTAAAAAAAAAAAAAAACAGATGGCAGTGATCTAATTATGTCTTTACCGTAAACCGTACCATTCTACCTATATCATTGTCTGAACTAGTGGTGCACACCCAAGGTTTATTTCGTGAGGCCCTCGAGGCTTTTCGTATGACCAACTCGGCTAAACAAAATATCAAAAAGTTTCTGTTCTGTTTTGCAAAAATGTTTAGTAGCAAACTATTTCTTTTGTAAATTAATGAAAAATATACTTAATATTCACCACCATATAAATATACATAGAAATCTACATGTTTCGATCGCGACGCTTTCATCATTAGGAATACATGAATACTAAAAATAATAATGTCAAGTAATTAATCAAAAATGCTAATAAAAAATAATTATAAAACATTGAATAACAAATTATTATTAGTAATTAAAAAAGATGTTATTTTTATTATTAATATTAATATGAAAATAAATTCAAGACTGGTTTATTATGCTGTCGAAAAAAAACTCGAGACAATGTCGTCATTTCCCTCGCTACAACTGTATATATCCCATATTTAAAAAATATTTGATTATTTATTAAATTTAAAATACCATTAACGGTTTTTCTGATTTCTAAAATTTCAAATTTATCTAAGATAATGTAGATAGATTATAAAATTTTATTCACTACTAACGCTTTTTCTGATTCCCAAAATTTCAATTTAAAGGGTTTCGTTTTATAAAAATTCAAATTTATCTAAGATAATCTAGATGGATTATTAAATTTAACTAACTAACTAACCATCACGCCGTTTCTCCGCAGGGGTAGGCAGAGAGGACGGACCGCCAAACAACTCGATCTTGGCATTCACTTCTTGCTTCATTCACTTTCATACAATGTTTCATACATTCTCTTCTGTTATTCCGACTTCTGACATGGCCCGACTCAAGTATTTGATTCACTTGATCGTGCCATGTCTTCCTCGGACGTTCCCGGCTTCTTCTTCCATTCATTCGTGTTATATATTCTCCTTACACTCCTCTCTTCATTCATTCGCTCTACATGCACGAACCATCTAAGCGTCCCTTTCTTGATCTTGCTCACTACGCTTACATCAGCCATGTATTCTTTACCAATCTCAACATTTTTCATACGATCATACATGGTTTTCACAGATTCGTCTCAGAGATCTCATTTCTACAGCATTCGGTCTACTTTCATCCTTCCTCTGCCAGTTCATGCCACACTACCATACATCAGGGTTGGTATCAGCACTCTATTGTGGACTGCTAGCTTCGCTTCTTTAGACAACTTTTTGTTTGCGCCAACCGCGTTCAGTCCTCAGTTAGTGGAGTTTCCTGCATTCACCCTTCTTTCAATATCCCTATCAGTCTTTCCATCTCTCGTAAACATACTTCCCAAATGCACAAACTCATCGACCTGCTCCAAGTATTTATCATTCACAACTATATTGCACACTGTTTTCGTACTCTCTTTTTCAAACACCTTAACTTTGGACTTACTTACATTCATCATTACCACATTCTTCATACAAACTTCGTTCATCCTAGATACGAGGGACTGTAGATCTTCCATACTGTTAGCAATCAGCACCGCATCATCAGTATACAACAGGCAACATACTTGCAGACTACTCATTTTCGCGCCCAAGCCCACCTCTTTCAATTCTTGCACGCAATTATCCATGTAAAGATTGAATAACCACGGTGACATTACGCAGCCTTGCTTAAAACCTTTTGTGATGTCAAACCACCCCGTAAAATTATCGTTTGCCCTAACACATGCAACGCTTCCCTCGTATAGGGATGCGATTGCCTGTATAAGATTTGTATTCAAACCATACTTGGACAACACCTTCCAAAACTTTTTTCTGTCCACTCGGTCGTATGCTTTTTTTTAGATCTACAAAAGCACAGAAAAGTTTCTGTTTTTTTTTTGCCAGAAACTTCTCTGTGAGCATACGCAACGAGAAAATCTGATCCATGCACCCCCTTTCACTCATAAATTCATCTTGCATACCCCATATTTTATCCTTTGTTTTCATTTGTACCCTTTCAATCAATACCCTACCATAAAGCTTTCCAACTAAACTTAGCAGGCTAATAGCCCTGTGATTTCCACATTCCATATGTGACCCTTTACCTTTGTATAGAGGCATGATCACAGCCCTTCTCCAATCTAATGGGTGTAACCCTCCTCTTATTATTAAATTTAATTCAATATTAACGCTTTTTCTGACTTCAAGATAATCTAGACAGATAAATTTGAAATTTAAAAATCAGAAAAATTGTTAATAGTGAATTAAATTTAGTCAATAATCAAGTATTTTTTTTAAATATCCCTTGAATTTATTTTCATATTAATATTAATAATAAAAATAACTTCTTTTTTAATTTGTAATAAAAATTTGTTATTATATGTTTTATATTTATTTTTTATTAGCATTTTTGATTAATTCCTTACCAACGTTAATCAATTTTTGTTTATGTTTATATTTTGTCTATTCTTACATTATTGTGTTCTATGTTTATCATTTGTCTATACTTGACATTATTATTTTTAGTAATCATATATTCCTGATGATGAAAGCATCGCTTTCAAAACATGTAGATACCTATGTATATTTATGAAGTGGTGAATACCAAGTATATTTTTTAATTAATTTATTAATAATGTTGCCACAAAGTGAATTCCAATCGTTTGAAGAAATTGGGTCTTATGTATTCAAGGTTTTAAATCAGCCGCTAAAAATATCAAGCTGTTTTACATATTCAAAACGACAGAATTTTGTGGTTTAACCATTTTTGTTGTGTTGAGATTTATGTTTGAAGCATTTTAAAGGTATTCGTTTTATAAAAGTTCGACAGATTTCTTGACAATTTTTTTTTTGTGAATCTGACCTTCCGTATGATAAAAATCAACAGCATTCATTGATTTGGCCGTTGAGACGTATTGAGAGACGTTGAGAGTATCATTCGTTGAGAATATTTTCCGCTGCGGCGGTTTGTTTGTGCATTCTATGATTGATTTATTAAAAACTTACTATTTAAAAAAAAATGCAAATAGGTTAGCACCGACCAGGCAAACATAATGTTGCTTCAACTTACATGTACCTCAATTGATGATAAATGACTATGTTTTGCAAATACTCGTACAAATGTTCCCAATGTAAATGTCAATGTAGAATAAATAACCTGTCATGCCGCATGTACCTTACCCGCTGCGGTCAGGGAACAATTTGAAAATGCATTAAATGACCTTCCGTAAATTGTACCTATACATAAAAAAACGGAACCTATAGCCAAGAAAAATACCTAGATAATAAGTTTAACAATTTGATCTGATTTTCGAGCAGTAAGTTTGTTATCGCCTAATAATAAGTTTAGCTTTACAACGAGATTTTTTTTCCGTAAAACGATATTCTGTTGCTCTACGAAGAAAATGTTTGTGGATATTCATCAATAATGACTATATTTGGTGGACGGCCATTTTATATCTCAGCAAATTTTGTTTTTATACTGGACAACACCTGTGGGTAGCTGGGTCGGAATTTTCTATTGTTTTAAGATCCCAAAACTACACAATTCAAGAACTCAAATTTGAGGAAGTTATTTGTAAGTATCTTTGTAATACACCATGGTTGGGGCTAGGTCAAACCCTTACTTTATTAAAATTCCATATCGTGCGGGGGTGAATGTGGAATGGTTAAGCTATACTAACGGTCTGTGGCACCCAACCTTTCCACCATAGCAAGGAGGAAGGGTTATGAGTAGTTATGACCAGGGCAAGTACGCCCAACAATTGAATTTGGAAGTCACCTTTGGGCTGGAGCTCCCAAATACTTGTTATACAAGCTTGATTCTGTGTAAAGGTAGGCGGTTCGTCTGATTGGCAATCCGTTCATAGCAGGTCGACTGCCATCTTTAATGCACAGTAGATGCAATGTAGGTATGCTGAGTCTGTTCTACAGATATTTCAATGGAGTCTACTCAAATGGGCTAGCAGTGGTGATCCCCTCCGTGCCGGTGCACGTGCGTGAAACTCGACGGACACGTTCGGAACATCCGTTCACAGTTGATGTCGGCTTTACGAGGACGGGTCGCTTCGCCGACTCGTTTTTGTGTAAATCGGCTCGTATATGGAACGAGCTACTGGCATTTCTGTCTTTCCTCCTACATTTAATTCGGGCCTCTTCAATGTCTGAATTAACAAATTCCTCCATACAGCCCCCTCCTTAACCCGCCTCACAACTTTGCCCAACCGGGTAGCGATATAGGTCCTCTTGTCAGGTGAATATTTCTTACCACCTGAACAAATCGATTTATCAAATCAACGTGTCTAAAGTCAATAATAATATTCCATTCCTCCATTAAATTGATATAATAACATTGCGTTTAACGCGAGACCAGCAGAAAAATTGGTACCATATTAGGTAGCTTGGGATTGTCCATGAGATAATGATCCATGAGATAATGTCCATGAGATAATGAAATTCATGATCGTATAATGTAATAATAATAATAATAATAAATGGATTATTTCTATAGCGCCGTTTTCGTGAGAAAATCACCTCAAGGGCGCTATTCATGTAAAATGATAAAATCATCGGAGAGATGACGTATATCATATTAAAGATGGCTGACATTAGAAATGAGCGTTACTGTCACTGTAATAAATTACGGTTTCAAGTAAAGGGAAATAAAGAGAAACCTGCTGTTATTCCAGCTACTTTTTGCAACCAGTTTTCAATAGTGGACACTGCAATTATGATATTTTAGCTTTGTTTTGCATGATTAAAAAACAACACCCAAAAGAGTTTCTCAAACCAGTTATTAAATCCAGTGACCGCAAAGTTACCGGGACAATTTAATAAGGACGGGAATATGTACCATCTCTAACTGGGTCATTTGAATACTGGAAACAGTCCAGACTCCACATTGGTTGTTGGCTACGCAGCGCAGTATATAGGGACTAAAGCATACGATAATGATTCATAGAAAACGAGCTCTATGCTTGACCAACTATTATGCAATTCGTAAAAAAATTACGCGACAAAAAACTTTTTCCATACATTTTTTGACGATCGTTCAGTGCACACTTCGGTGCCCTAGAGACCTAGAAACGAGTTTTAATGTTGCCAGCGCAATAAAATACATAATTATTCCATGTTATTTAGGTCATTTAAAATGATTTAGGGAATAATTTCGGCGCCCCTCTCAGAGATTGCGCCTATGTTTTTAGTATGGCAGATCCGGCGCTGGTTATGACATAGTACATACCGCGCAGTCCGAGTCCTCCACATTCACATCGGAGATGGGGCGAGGGCGAGCACACAGCTGGGTGGCGTTCATCACTCCATTCGGGAAGTATCGGTTGCCTGCAAACACTCCGCTACACGCGTCCTACGGCACTTGTTCCATTTCACTCTGAAATAACACTTCGTTAGTAAACGTTACTAAACAAACACGCTGCTTCGAACGATAAATAAATAATATTATAGTGTTGAAGAAAAAAATTATCGGTATTCTGAAATAAGATAAAATAAGATTAAAGACAAAAATCGAAAGAAAAAAAAACGAAACTGCAGCCATGCTACTCTTAGATCAATACCGTTTTATAGTAATTTCCGCGTGTTAAATATAAATCACTATCCTTTAAAAATCACAACAACTATAATATTAATTTAAAAATCAAATAAAACACTCAATACGTTAAATAGAGAGATCTGAAATAGAAAATAAATTAACACCAAATACAGACTAACACCGAAACCACTCAATTTCAGTTAAAACACATCAACTTAGAATTATTTAAATTTTTTTCATCAAAATATCGATTTAATATAATGTAATTTAATAATTTGTAAATGAAATCCTCAGCACGGGAAATCCCAGTGAGGATATCATTATTTGTTATTTTGTTGTAAAAAGAAGAAGATAATAAAAAATTATTATTAAAATTGGAATTTATGATCACTAAATACCTAAATAATCAGGGTAGTAGACTACAGAATAGGTATACTATGCACTAACTTTAATATTCAATGCAGTGTTGATAAGGGTAAGCTCCCGGTATTGGCTTCTCGGCAGGAGGGCGCTCGCGTAGAGGCACACCGGCAGTATCTTTGCAGTGAACACCACTCTGAAATTCCAAGTCATGTTTTAGTTCCCCTAGAGACGAGAGTTCATGAGGTCACCGCAAGATTGCAGCTGTCTGAAACGCTGCCCATTGGCTCACTGACGAGTAGGCGCAACACAAATTTGAAATCAACAACAACAAAAATATAATCAGTTAAGAATTGAGTTAGCTTATGGATATTGGTTATGGATCCCAATACCAAATTTACTAAAGAGCATGTTGCTAAAATTATCCCCAAAACATATAAAATACTAGGAACAGTAGCCAATATGGCAACTCTTGAGAGCGAATTAAATATGTACAAAAATCAACCATTACATCCTCAACCTTTCCAAATGCTATCGCAGACGTCTCTGGAATTTCTGAAACAATTGCTGAAATAGAGGAAAGGAAAAGCCGATATAAAAATATTTTGTGGTTCCAAGATACCTGAGAGTACGATAATATTATAATCATACTGAATTAATGAAGATTTTGGTCGAGTTACTAGTATCCTCAAGAAAGTGGACAACGTCCTCACTACCCATTTACAAACGTATCAAGCTTGTACTATTCGACTCTTTGATGGCCTCCCCTTCTTTCGTTTATGATTTAATTTAGCAATAGACTTCTGTTCGCGCAACCGATTTAAGATGACTCCTCTACTGCTGCCTTAAATTTTCCTAACTAATGTGATCGGTTGTAGTTCTCCTTTCAATTTGAGGTTTTTCTCATCCTTGGCCAGCGCGTGAAGCCTAGCCCTATGCTAACATTCGAGTGTTTCCGATTTTCTTGATTGTCGCGGAAAATTTCTTACTCCAAGTGTGTGTACTTTTTGTTTAGAATTATTGGAAAAACAAGGTCTTATCAAGTGGTAACCCCTATTCTTTGTAGCGTAGGTAGACTCTCGCATACCATTGACAGAATTATATTCCTAGCATTCCTATCTTAGACTTTAATGTTCTGAACTCTCTATTATTATCCTAGTATGCAATCTACGTTAATTTCCTATAGGATCACTAGAATTTTCCTAACTTTGCCCCTAAATTTTCAATTTTTTTCTATCATGACTTTTAACGGGAAAACTTAGCTTCTGGGTTATACTAATTGCACTATCCCTGATCTATTTAATACGACGTGGTTACATTTTTAAATTAGGTATACATAAATGTAATGATCATAGTATTATCACATTTCTTCATCGTACTAAGTGTTATTCTACATGGATTATTACCAATATTCTTCATGGTTAAAAATACAGTTTTACTTGTTTTGGCGCCATCTCCATCCTCTCCTAAATTTTGGCAAAAATTACATGATTTGGTTTTAGTTTTTACAGCTTTTTGTTATGATAAGTGATCGAATACAGTTTGTTGGCAAGCAATTCGGCTCCAGACCTCCCCTAACGCACTTGGATGACCACGTCTCCGGTTGGTAACCCCCTCCTCACAGACGTACAGACTGAACAGCTGGTATACGAACCCCTTCATTCTCAGTTCGTGCCTTGATCTGATTCATCCTCTATACCGCGACGGAAAAGGGCACCTTTCTTCCTCATGGGTCCAAGACCCTCCGAATTCTACATACAAGCTACATTTAAAAGAGATCAAATCGGTTTCGTCCCCTCGTCAAACAACATTAGATACTTGCGATTTTTGCAAAGTCCGGGTTGAAAGGCCGCCCCCCGCATCAAAAGTTATTAAATTTTACATTGACAATTCTTTAGGAAAAATTTAATCAAGAAAATATAATTAATTTTTACAAAACTCTTAATGTATTTAGTCCAACACAAAAAATACGAACTAAATCACATTTTATTTAACTATTGTAATTCCATTTGCAGCACAATTTCAATTAATTCACTGAAGCAATTTTTAAGATTTTAATACAAGATACTTTATTTATTATATATATATTTATCACTTTATTTATTATGACACTTCAATTAATCCACTGAAGCAACCTTTTTTTAAAAATCAAATAGACTATTATCAACTCTAATACATAACACTTTATTTAACTGTAAGACTCAAATCAAGATGAAATTTTTGAAGTCCAAAATACTGTTAATTACTTTGGTACCCGTCCGAGCCCGATCAAAAACTTTCCTGTCGTATAATTCCTGGCGAACTGCCGATTTATGATCCAACATTCGTTATTATACCCAGATTAATAAGAAAAGGTCCCAACTTCCTTTTACATCTACATTAAATTATGTCCTTTATCGACTCGTAAATCCATATGTAAATAACACTTATTTCGAATGTAAACATTCGGGTAACACGGAAACGCCCCAGTGGTTGCACTACTTTATCCCATTAGCCAGGATCGCATTCAGTTAATCCCTTTATTATCCCCCCTAGCGCGTTTTTCTGTTCTTTGTTCTAAAATAGAAAATTCAGATTCATGTTTTTCTTTCTGAAAATATTATCTATTGCTAATTTTTTTGTCATTTATGACCTCGAATATCTCGTAAGTTTAGCCATTATATTCCTATTGAAATTTATTTATAGATGCGCATTCCTAACTTTCTTCAATTTCACAAATTCTCTTTGCCCTTGGTAAGAACTTTACATGCAATATATTTTTATAGTGCATTTTCCGATGGTAACGTGTTTTTTTTCTGATCTAACATGTGAATAATCGATTAACGCATCTTTTCGTGCAATTCTCAATTGATCCTAATTGGTTTAAATACTTTACAATTCTTACCTTATCTCATCTTTCAAAGTTAATGAATATATTTTTCCGGAATGAAGTTTCAAAGTGTTGCATTAGTTCCCCCTGGTCTAACTGCACTACCCCTTCTCATGTACTTGTCGTCGTCCATATACTGATTGTTATCACCGTTAACTGATTTTTCATTACCTTTAATAATTTTTCGGATATTTTTACCTTCGACTTCCTCATTTCGACACTGGAATCGGAGCACGTTGACCCCATTATTGGCCAGCCCTACTAATTCTGTCTCCTTCTAACTAAAAATCGAATTAACTTATTCTTTATGATGGGTAATAACAATTATTTTCATAAAAAATCGATATAAATCAGAGTTCATCCAAAACCCATTGCTTTTTATGGTTTTTCATAAAGTAAACACTCTCTATCCCTCACGTGATAATTTAATCGTTTCTAATTACTCTTTATTACCCAAGTTCCATGTTAATTTATACGCCCATCTAAGTACTCTTCACTCTTATTTCAACATAGGGTATCGTCTACCTCGGAAGCTTGACAAAATGGGCGAACTATCCTCAATCTAGTAGGTCATATATCCCAACAATGCTAATGAATTCCATCAGTTTAAATTTTATAATTGATCTGTATGTCGTTGATCTACATCCCTTTTCTCTCTGATGCCCAGAATCTACTCAATTAACACATTTTATCACCTTAAATCAGTCTGGTTTCACTTCCTTGTGAATATCTACGTTTCTGAAATTAGAAAATTATACTCCAATTACACACCCGTCCACCTGAATCGATTCTTAGTTTTTCAGAAATTTCCATACTGTATAATCCTTGTTTCTTCCTTTTTTCATCTGTCGAAACTATTGAGCTCGCAATAATTTTCTCTAATTCATATTTTTTCCGCTTGGCCTTACACGACGCGTCTTTCTGTCTAAATTCTGATTCACACCCACTCTTCCCCCGTCCAAGATACATCATCACCTTCCAGTTTTTTTTATTTATTTGTAATTAAGATTTTGTGTACTATATCTATCTCTGCCCCCGCTTTTGATGGTTCTATATTCTCTTTTCACCTGGCCTAGGGTCTTTGTTTTGGTTATAGTTTATGAAACTCTCCTCTAAATCGCCCTCTAAACTTTGTTTATAATATCGGCCGTCGAACTCAGCCCCATCGTGTGACCATAAATTATTTCACATTTCTTTGTTCTGTCTCCACTAATCGTTGTTTATATAAAACGCTTCTTCCATTGGTAACTCTTTCTTTCGATTCCGTCCAATCCCGTGAGATTAAATTATAAAGTAAACGCCCCGCTTTTAACTGCCATCTGGTGGTTTTACGTTGAAACGAGTTTCTGAATTAAGCGTCATTAGATTGTAATTTACTGTAATCAAAATCTCCCTAAGACGATAGATGTCGCTCTCTTCCGCTTTTCCAGCATGAAAGTTATGTATATAAAAACAAAATATTTTCCAGGGTTTTACTGTAAGAAAAATGGTGATAGTAAGACAATTACAATTCGCATCAAGCCAAACTTTTGTTGATGAAAAGAACTATAGGCACTTTTGGAATAAAAAAATATTAAAATTAAACATGACCGAACCGTACTGCATCGTCCACAAATTACGAGCTTGTGGGAGGAGTTGGAAAAAAGACAAAACAACGATGAAGCAAATATATCCATCGCGTACATAAATTCAACACGAAAATAATTCATTTGTTCTAAAAAAAACTAGCCCGCATCGAGAAGATTCTATTACCAGAACGTCAGAGGACTAAGAACTAGGCAGAATGAATTTAGGAAAAATCCATCGATTATTTCACACAATGTCATCGCTCTAATGAACACCTGGCTCGAACCGTCAATCAACTTAGCAGAATTCAGTATAACATTCCATCAAAACTAAAAATATCAATAGCGGTTCCAGATCCGGAGGTGGATGCGTCCTTATAGCTGTTAACAACAAAATATATTCAAAAGGACTTAACCCCTACAGACCTGAATTAAAAATGGCAGGGATAAAACATATTATGTATATTCCTGGTGAGGAAAGCACCGCTTTCGAAACGTGTTTATATGTATATATATATATTCTCTCATATAACGGTAAGGCATTAACCTCTTTTGAATTATTTCTATTTTGAGAATATGATTCTGTTCTAAAGGGGCCCAGATAATGAAACTATACCCCAAAATGCCGTGAACAAGTGCTTCATATGTTCTTCGTATTGCAATTTCATTAGTAAATGGTCTCGCATTACGGAGAAGCCAAGTATTTTATTGGTGCGGGAGACAATGTCACATATACGGGATTTAAAAGAGAGATTTGCCTTGAAAATCAAGCAAAGGTCCCTAATTTCAGTATTGCGTATCAAATAATTTTTATTCATCTAGTAAGAGAAAATATTTGGTTCTTTGGATCGTGGAAATGTAACGACACTATATTTCTGGATGTTAAAGAGTAGTTTGTTCAGTTCTGACAAATTGAATAGGGAACAAGATCATTCTGCAGACGAATGGAATCGATGATACTTGTGATAGCTCTGAAAAGTTTGATATTTTCAGCGAAAAGGAGATATTTTGAACGTTTAACGGTCTCGCCAATGTCGTTTATGAATAAGAGAAAGGGGAGGGGTCCAATGTTCGATCCCTGGGGAATCCCGGAGTTTGTTTTATATTCACGTGAAAGATGGTGTCTGTAAGTAACATATTGGCGACGACTGAATAGGTAACTTGCCATATAGGTGAGTAGATTGTGGGAGAAACCATTTAATTAAAGCATTTAATTTTTTAACTTTATACACTTCTACTTTTGTATGGTTCACCACTGACAGCTCGAGCAATAATCGTAACAGGTATTTATAATATTATAAATATGTATGTTAGTTGTAAGTCATTTTGCAGTATTGTGTATAAAGTATGTACTTGGTCATGAAGATGTATTAGTTTTAAATATGTATTAGGTTTATATATGTGTTTGGTTTATATCCTAGTTATACCTACTTAAGTCTAAATTGTAAGTCAATGGTTATTAATCTTACTTGTAAGCCACAAATAATATATTTTAGATTTTAGGTATTAGTTATATGTCTAAGTGATATGTTATATAAATTATTTGTAAAGCGCCCTTGAGGTGATTTTTCCCACGAAAACTGCGCTATAGAAGTAATCCAATTATTATTATTATTACTTCCAATTGAATCCGTTTATCAGAGATAAAAATGTTGACAAATATAAACACTTTTACTTTGGCGTCCAGCTTTGGATGCTGCCCTCGATCCATATTTGGCGATTCCTGGCAACTCTCACCCACCCTAAGCCTTAAGTTCTCTTCAAATTGTTAGCCCAGTTCAGCTACGTGAGACGTCTGTTTCTCTTTCTCAATGAAGAATGCCATCCGATGATTCTGTCATCTGCAAGTCGTGCCACATGCTCAACATAGTTTCATTTGAGGTCGGAGATTATGATTACAGCGTTGGCCAGACTTATTTCTATCTCGAAAGGAGATACCTAGCATTGTTCTTTGTGTGCCATTTTCATCACTTACTTCTCGGCTGGAGTCCGTGTAAGTGCTCCAAACATTATCACCGGAAGTATTCATATTAAAATGGTCGGGAGGTATTGGGGTATCCAAATCTCCTAAGTGAATTTTATTTTTAAATTCCTCATCCGCTTCTGTTATAAGCAGTCGTTCGGCTTCGCTGTAATTAAAAACCGGTATTTCCAGTGTGTAAGGCCATTCCTTGAAAAATGAAAACAATAAATATTATTCCATAATTAAGCCCACAGAGAGAGACGGTAACGTGTTAAAATTATAAGATAAGAAATAATCTCGGCTTTTAAAGTTACACATTCACAGTTCATCAGAGAGGTCAAGTGATAAGTGATAAGAATTAGTCTAAACAGTGTAGTGAAAAATATACTATTTAGTTATTTGTGAAGTTTGCAGTACTTAACGCGTAGAACCCAAGCGTTTAGTTTTTCAAAGAAAATGAATATTCTTTACAGTTTGGTGTTTTTTTTTGTCACCTTTTCTAGTGTATTTGGACATAATAAGGAAGGTACGAGTATGGTATAAATTATATTAAAATCAGCAAAATATAATAATTTTAGTGTATTAATTTATTACAGTACGGAGGACTGATTCCGGTTCTTCATTGCCCTTATCCTTAGGGATAAAGTCATTTTGCTTAAACGCGATTCCAATTACATGTCAATGACAGTTCATTTTGAAAGTAGTTTGAGGTTTAATTATCACAGTATTGTTAAAGATTAGAGGTGAATCACACATATTTAACATGTGTAGTTTTTTATTACTTAATATACACTAGTGGCTTATTAAAATAAACACTTTTTGCGTAAGTACTTTAAAAATATCGTAATTTCGTTAATTCGGTTAATTTAATATCTGATTATTATGCGACAAATGAGTAACTAATAATGTTTAAAACCCATACTTACGATAATATTCAGTTTTCTTTTGTTAAAACTAGGCTTGACACTTGTATTATATGCGCAAGCAGAGATCCATATTAAATTGAGGAATTCCTCCAAACAGATCTTAACAACATAATTAAATGGGTCCACGATAACGGTATTATTATGAATGCAAAAAAAAACTAAATTATTGCAAATAAATTCTCCACATGCAAGCTGCCAGTATAACGACATGTACATACAAAGTCATACGTATGACTGTTGGCATGCCGAAAACCAATATTTGCAAATACTTGCAATTTGCAATAGAAAATTTGCAATAGAAAAAAAATATCAATACTGGTTTTACCAATTTTTCAACTGGTCAAATCACATTGAAAACATTTGTAATAGACTAAGTAAGATCCGTGTTAGGTAAATTTTATCATCTAACATATTAGCGGAACCAATTATAGGCAACGGATTAAACAGGTGTGGACTAACGTACAAAACGTATTTAAATAAAATTGAGCAAATACAACTCCGTTTCCTAAAATTGATTACAGGCAAAAAAAGAAATGTAATTATCTGATGGCGGCTATAAATAACTTATTAGTGGGATAGATTATCAACTAACGCTGGATGTATTCTGGAATACAGAATTCAAAATACCTGTGAACCACGACTACCCTACTAGGCACAGAGAGCACAAATCTATATTATTAATAAATCTCAGGATGTATACGGAGACATCACAAAGAAGTATTAAATTCCTGAAATGTTTAACGCATTACCTGAAGATTAAACAAAGAGACATCTGCTTCGAAAATAAAAGTCGAGTGATTCTACATCCATAGAACATGAAAGTAAATAAGTATGTGCATACCTACGTACCGTAAGTTTGTTAATTTAATAGTTAAATGTAAAATTTTTAGAAAAAAAAACTACCGATAATCTTTTATATACACTGTAATCAATATATTTGTAAAATTATGACAGTTTTCTTATATTCAAACTGAATATACTCAGTTTTGAAATATTTATATAAAATACAATAGGAAAAAATAACCCGAATAAAAGTATTTAAAAAAAAAATAACCGTATTTTTAAAGAATGTCATTCGTTGAATGACAGCTGCCATCCGAGAGAACCGGAACTTCAGTTAAGCAAAAAGTCTTTGAGCCTAAGGAAAAGGACAATGCCTTATCATTAAAAAAACGAAATCAAGTACGTGGAGTTGCTGTTGAATCCAGATATTGTGGATTAAAAAAAAGTATATATAAATATTTAAGTAAATTTTTTATTAGTTCCTCTTTTGGCAGGGCCATTTTACCATTGGGCAAGATTAGGGGGCGACAAAATTCAAGGGGCGGTAAATGGGCGAATTTAAAAAAATATTTGAAACCACGCAGTTAAAAGATTGAGATAATTAGGAGAAAAATATTAAACAGCGAAAAATCTACAACATCGAAGTGTTTTAAAAAGCATATAAAAACAATTACTCAAAAAGTACAGTGTCATTATCTGGGCCCCTTCAGAACAGAACCATATTCTCTAAACAGAAAAAGTGCAAAAGAAGTTTATGCGTTACCTTTATATGAGAAAATATGTTATATATATATATTTAAAAAACATATATATATGTTTTTTAATTTTTTTATTTATTAATTAATTTTTTGATACATTCATTCACACAAACAAGGAACATAGGTAATAAACATTTTTTTTATGTACATAGTTTGATTTTTTTTAACATTGAATTATAAATACATGTGAACGTATATAATGCAAAAAATCCCACATAAGCAAGGCCAGTGCGTGGGTATACCTGGTTTCATTTAGTGGCAGTATATTGGTATATTTGTATTAATAAATGGATGTTGAAAGTAAGTTAAATAAAAATTATAAGCCTGAAACACTCATCCAAATTGAAAAAACCTTCCGAGAAAAGATAAATGTCGCCGACAGGGCTCGAACCTGTACCCTTCTGATTGCCGGTCAGATGCTTTACCCTTGAGCTACGTCGGCTTATCGCAAACCCGCATTTTTATCGCAAAAAACATTTTTCACCAATAAAATGTAGACATAATTTGTCCCGACACCATCTATTGAGGGATTTAGCCGTTACAAGCCTTTCTCATACTAATAAAGTTGGTTGTTTACAGGTGAAATATAATAAAAACAGTAATTATTGAATGAAACACTAGTATATATTGATTAACTTGGCGGGTTTGCGATAAGCCGACGTAGCTCAACGGTAGAGCATCTGACCGACAATCAGAAGGGTGCAGGTTCGAGTCCTGTCGGCGAAATTTATCTTTTCTCGGAAGGTTTTTTCAATTTGGATGAGTGTTTCAGGCTAATAATTAATAAAAATAATTGTTACCCTTTGCGCTATGCACAAAAATCTTGTCTTAAAAACTTTAGTTTATCAATTAATAAAAATTATAAGTTAAATAAGAAAAAGAAAACAAAAAAAAGGAAAGAAAAGAAAGTCGGGAAAATATACAATTATAGCAGGAAAAGGTTGATATTTTTGGTTTTAATCCAGTTTTTTATAACATTTGTTGTATGAGTGTAAAGCCGATATGTTTGGACACTTACATTCTGCAGATAGTAAATTATACATTTTAGGAGCAATAAAAAAAGCATGTCTCTGCGCAAGCCTAGTTTTACACAAAGGTACTTCAAGTACGTTATTTATTCTGTTACTAAAGCGATTTTTCTCTGTTGGGAATAGTTTTTTTCTTGAAAATATATATTTTAGGCACCGTAGACAATATTTTTTTCTTATATCTAACAGTTCAGCCTCATGGAATAATTGTATGGAGGGGAAGGTACTTTCTTTATGTAACATTATTTTTAGTAATAATTTTTGAGATGTTTCATGTGGTTTAATGTAAGTATTATAAATTCCATCCCCGTCCGATTATTCCATAAGGTACTGATGATTGCACCAGTGCATGGTATACCATTTTCATTATTTTGATATCAGTTTTCGGTGGCATTATATTACTATTTATTATGATTTAATTGTTTTTATAATCTATTTATGTACGGGGTGACATCTATCAACAAGATATTATCTCTAGATGGCAGTGCTCAGTGGGCGATTGCTAAAAGTTCTTGTGTTGGTCGATAGATGGGGTATTTATATACGCTAGACTTTATTATTTATTACGTTGTATTAATATTGTTATTATTTTTTAAATCTTTGTTGAACTAATCAGGCAATCATATAGAAATGACGATGTTTTTGATTGCTTTGGATATTACTAGTACCACTTTACACTTTGCGCTTTTGCTTTAAAGCAGAGATGGTATTGACAATTTCTTGTCCAGTAAAACAGTTAATAACATGAGATCCACTTGAGTCCTATCCTGGGATTTATCCACACTAACGTTTACTGTTGTATGTCACTTATAAATTGACAAAAATTCCAAAAAACGTCGGAGGTAATTTTGACATTCGTTTACTGCACTGCGAGTAGGTAGAATATTATTCATTCCTAATCTAATATATGTCTAAAAATTATTTTCCCTGGGGTTTCAGGTATGGAGTCGGACGTCACATGTTCAATGCGAACTGAATTTTCCATAATCTGTAAAAATGAAAACCAATAATTAATGTGTGTTTTAATAGCTTCATTTGTATTTTTATTACATACTATATAGGTACTTACGATATCTATTTCTGCATTTAATTTAAGTGCATTTTCTGACTGAGGCGGCGAGGTCCCATTTGGGGAGCTTGGTATTATATGAAAATATTATTCTTTATTAGTTTTGGCATAGACATTACATCAAAAATAGTAATTGATGTATTAAAAATAAATAAATGTTACATCTAATTTTTTTTATGGTAGTGCCAAGGCGGGTAATAAATGTGTTTATATTTTGATATACTTACAACATCTCTTTCTAAATTTAACGTAAGCGCCTGTTCTGACAAAGGCGGGGAGATTTCATTTGAGAAGTTTGGTATTATCTGAAAATATTACCCTTTACTAGTTTTATCACAGATTAGATAAATAAAAAGCACGCTGAAAAATATTTTTAGGAAAACATTTTTTAAGTTAATCTCTGGAGTCATATATGTAATCTACCCATGTTTTTAGATATAAACTTATACGTTCCTAGCAAATATACTCGTGGGATATCCAATGCACTATTTTATGCTCCGAAAGCGAGAACACGCCAATCAGCAGAGCGACTCAATTGCTTAAGTTGACATTTTCAATATCACTTACAGACAGTTTTGCGACTATCTTTTGAACCATGTTACAAAATAGTCGTAAAACTGGCCCCGTGTCTTTTTATACGTTTCCTACCAACTTTTCGCCTCTTACAGGTTTGATACAGATTCATCTTTAGTATCGTTTAAATCATTAATATACTAATTTTTACTTACTTGTTCTCTTTGTTAATCCTAAAACTTGTCCACGTATATTTTTTACCATTACTCATTTACTGTAATATATTCTACATCTCTAATATCGTTGTGTAACTGTTTATTTATTCATTTATATCTATATTATACAGTACCGTTTTATATAATATGTTTTTTTAAGTATCATCATGGTGCTTTGTGTGGTGGAGTGTATGGTAGGTTTGAACCGGTGATTCTGTGAATGGAGTTTTATGTGTCATGACCACCTCACTAGGAGGTTTAATGGAGACCATTAAAAATAAATAAATAATAAATTTACTTTGACTTATTGCCCCTACCTACCTCCAAAGCAAGGAAAAAAGAACCGAAAATAACAAAAACAAACATCTGTTTCATGAAATCTACTATTCCGTGCTTTGTTGTTAAAAAATCTTCATGTAGTTTTGCAGATACGGTCGCCTTGTAGATTTCGAAGGATTTCATGGTCGGCGCGGTTTCCCGCCGAAGAACGACAACGTGCGAAATATTTCTAAGAACATGAACGTTGAATTCAAAACACACATTCATAATCCATATCGGACTCGCTTTCGGGCAGAATTTCCTATACGCACCGGTGGATTTTTTAGAGTCGGGTTTGAATGGCGCGCTGTTTAAAATGTGGTAAAATTATGATAGATTTTTGTTTTATTTTATTTTTATGGAGTTTAGTGCACAAACGCTACTTACTGCTCACGTGAGTTAACTTTTGTTGATTTTTATAAAATGAAGGGTCGGTGAAATTATAATATTTATTGTAAAATAAATAACAGTACAAGTAAGTTTAAATACAATTTTCAAATGGAGAATCTGACAACAAAGAAACAAGTAGTCTCTTTAACTGAAGGTTGGAGATAAGCGACTTGTGGGATATTGCGGTCCCTTTTATAGGTGATCTCGTTGCTGGGGTCGTGTGCAGGAGGTGATGCGGTTCCACGTCCGGGTCCATTGTAGATGCTAAGGGAACTGCTAGATAAGGTGTCCAGGCTCATTGTATTGTTGTTGATACGACTAGATAAGGTGGAGAGCTGGCTGCATACTATCTTCGGGTCGGGGACATTCTACAGTAGGTAAAAGCGAACAGAGGTATTTATTAACAATCTGCTAAATCTCACCATAAGAAAGGTATTTATGGGATAATTGCACCACAAGTTCAGGTCAGGTAGGAATATTATGCTTGTTCTATCATTATTTCAATGGAAAGAGCACCGGTACCGGTCCACCATTTTGGATTTTATTGTAATGTGTGGCATAGATCATCATTTTATAGATTAGACAATTCTTATCCGTAGATGTGATCTCTAGGTACAGGTGCGCATACTCATACAGGAACACATGATTATTCTAGGTGATGATTGCATACTGAGTCTGACTGGGGAGCCCGGAGTGTGCGTTTTGTACTCTGACTGTAAAAGCGCCATACAAACTGCGGAGCATGGAATTCTTCCGCAGGTAAACATACACTTCCTCCCTTAACCAGCCCCTTAACATTACCCAACCGGATGGCGATATGTAAAGTAAAGACAAACATTCTTGGATTACCAATATTGCGACAGAATTTGTATTTTTCTTACTAAAATCAATATAGTGGAACAAAGTAGCTTTCGAAATGTGCATGATGTGGAGAATTTTCCAGGCTAGTAGAGGAATTGAAGACCGCGACATCTGGATAACGGTGAGTTAACTTAGGCTGGGGGGATCTTGCGCTACATCTCACTCCTCGTCCACCCTGCTCTAAACCTCTTCCTCGGTAGCTTCCACTGTACCCACGCAGGCGTGATAACGTTGTGTAAACTAAATGAGTGATAATCAATCCAAATGTTGATGTTTTCAGTTATGTTCGATGGTCGGAAGGAAAGCAATTGTGTGTTGCAAGCCCACCACCTGCTTACCCTTGCCGTCTACTGCCGTCAGCATACCGCTCTCCGGATATAAAGCCTGGGACTGTGAGTACGATATTTTTCCTTGTTCAATTGTTAAATAATACGAGTATGTACCTCATCTTGTACATATTTTATTTCGTCCTACTCTTCTATTAAAAGCCTTCGATTGCGTATAGAACAATCGAGTTTACTCGAATGCAAAAACCGGTGTTAAAGTGACAAGCCCCAAAAAAACTTAAAAACCAATTAATTATCAATTTAAGTAAAAAATAAAATCGATTTGTTGTTGTTGTTGATGTTATTGTATGAAGCGATCACTTTGTGGTTATCTTTGTTATCAAATAAAACACTCAACATTTGGTTTTAACCACATTTATTTTTCACGCCTACCGGTTTCAGAACAACCGTTACATCGTCAGGGCAAAGTATATACTAAACAATATTACAAAATCATGGCAGAACATACATCCCTCCCTCAATCTCTATCCCTTCCCCCACTCTTTACTAATCCCTAGTCACGCCCCCACCCCCACTGTGACACTTATTATGTATGTTCTGTGATAATTTTTTTTAATATTGTTTAGTATTGTTACCGATAAATAAAAGGCCGAATGTTTAAAATCCAATATATTCAGTTAGGGCGCTTGTAACAACAATGATCGGTAAGGTTATGTTTATCCAAATCCAATCCCGCCGTTTGAATGAGCCGTTGGTTAGAATGCCCGCCCTTCCCGGGTGATGAGTAGTTCTCCACACTGGCCGCCAGAGTGCCATATCCTTGCCTCTGGTGGGCAGATTGCGAACCAAACCTCTGTAGCGGGAATATTTAAATACGCACTTAACATTATATACTTTGCCCTGATGATGGAACGGTTGTTCCGAAACCGGTAGGCATAAAAAATAAATATGGTTAAAACAAAGTTTGATTGTTTCATTCAATTTATTTATGATTTACTTTATCCGATTAGCCACAATCATAGGGTAACCAGACTTAGGCTAACAAGAAGTAGTTAGTAATTAATAATAGATAAATAATGATTAGTAAATAACAATCAGCGAATAGTAATAAATAAATAAGATTACATAAATAAAATAAGTAAATATTTTAATAAATATATAATAATAAATAAATAATAAAGAATGAAATAATAATAAGTAAATAATAATCAGTAAATAGTAATTAGCATATAATAATACAAAAATAAAAATAAGTAAATATTAATAAGTCATTATTATTATGAATGCGAATACTCACTTTACGAAACCTTTACCAAAAATAATTTATTTTTGTACTATTCAATATTGGTATATAATTAAACGTTATGGTGGTTTTTTTTACCATAATAGTGGATCATTGTAAATATACCTCTATTTAATGGATAATGTTTGAACTGACGTCCTCAGAATATTAGTGGAAATATTCCGGACGTCTTCACCACTGGACCCAAGCCCTTCTTGTGAATTCGCTATAACAATCGACCAAACAATATCTAGACACTCTAGAGAGCAGTGGCGTGCATTGCTCTATGACTAGGCTGTGAGTGGTTTTTCAGGTTGGGGTATAATTTGTGCATTGAATAATTGAAAATAGCTATTTCGTTGTCATTTTCCAGAATTGTCGTAGTAACTGCATAAATGAGCATACTAGTTCTTTACCAAATACAAGGAAAAAGTATGTTTTCATCAGATATTTATCCTATTTTTATAATATATTTTTATTGTACGTTTTTCATAGTGTAGGCACAGCTTTTCAACATTATGGCCTGACACCACTGGTAAACAGATTGTCTATAATTAGTGATAAGTTAGAGCATTAGAGATTCACCTTGATGTATGGCAGTGAGGCATGGAACTGGCAGAGGAAGGATGAAAGCAGACTGAATGCTGTAGAAATGAGATCTCTGAGACGAATGTGTGGTAAAACCATGTATGATCGAGTGAAAAATGTTGAGATTCGTAAAGAATGCAAGGCTGATGTAAGCGTAGTGAGCAAGATTAAGAAAGGGACGCTTAGATGGTTTGGGCATGTAGAGCGAATGAACGAAGAAAGGAGTGTAAGGAGAATATATGACGCGAATGTGAATGGAAGAAGAGCCTGGGGACGCCCGAGGAAGACATGGCACGATCAAGTGAATCAAATACTCGAGTCGGGCCATGTCAGAAGTCGGAATAACAGAAGAGAATGTATGAGACGTTGTATGAATGTGAATGAAGCAAGAAGTGTATGCCAAGATCGAGTTGTTTGGCGGTCCGTCCTCTCTGCCTACCCCTGCGGGGAAACGGCGTGATGGTTAGTTAGTTAGTTAGTTAAGTTAGAGCATTGGAAAAAAAACGATTGTACAGTGCCCTCTAGTAGATTTTTCACAAAAAAGGCGGTATGCAAATCATCCAAATATTTTTATTATTATTTCATGAATCTTAAAAACGACGCCCGAACCGCGTAAATATTTTTCAAAAAGAAAGTGCATTATCTTGTAGTCAAAAAATCACAAGAAAAATTGCTTGTTACCCTTTGTTGGTCTACATGGAGCGAATTTGTTTTTTAGCAAGTTCCCATCAACGGAGTGGCTAACTTTGTCGAGATATTTTTTTCAAGCACAAATTTGTAACGGTAATACGTATTTTAGATAGGGACTCTGGCGGACTTTATTATTTATAATTTAATCAGCTACATGAATATTAAAAAATATATATACACGCCACAGATCGTTTCGAGCCAGCGTTTTCAAAAAACCACAAATGATAATAAATGTTCAATTTGTTCAAATTGTCATTGTATCGATATGCGTGCATTCATATTACAATAGTAGTTTAATCACAAAGTTCACGGTCAACAATGGCTTTGCATATGGCAAGGCGTTGAAGTTTTACATAAGGTGACGCGTGGTAACTTTTCTGTTTTTCTATTGGCGGATCAATTATGACCAAATTGATCGATAATAGGTACTTACTACGTATATTTTTTTAATGTCTTACTCTAAATAGCCTAATACGGGTACTAACCACAATAAATCCACTGGGAACTAACCACATTTCAATGCAGTACACAATTTTGTATTTGGGATTTGATTATTTATTTGTAGCCTAATATTTCCTTTCTGTCTTGTATGGTGTGTGTGGAGTCTTTATTGTAATGTAATTTGTCTCTAAAGTAAAGTGGAAGTTTATGTTTAATATTCAGGTTTTTTACAATGTTCTATAGGGGTACGGTATAAATAAAAAAAGGTTATAAATTAAGTGTTTTAGTAATTAAAACAATAAATTATTAAAATATCAAGTTAAGCATAAGAAAATTAATAAGTTTTTTTTTAAATTCTCATCTCTATTTGGTATTTATGTACCAATAAGGTACCTACTTATTAGTCTAAATTCTTCTCCATTCACCAGCGAATGCTTTTGAGAAGGGAGTAGAAAAAAAATTATAGGATTGTTTTAAGTAAGAAACACATTTTTCCTATAACTACGTAATTATATTTTTTAGTATTATTTTGGGTTAAACCATACGATATTTTTTCAATGCAAGAGAAAATATTACAATAATTCGTTCATTAGAAAATTGTCACTTTCACGTAAAAAAATATTTCATATCCCTATAAGACACAGTTTGAATTATATTTAAAACTATATTATTTCTAACCTAGCTCAATAAAAGAGATGTTTATTTATTTGATAACAAAGGTTCATATTATTCTTCCGTTCCGTGGTTTCCCGCAATCCATGTGTATATTTCTGGAAAGAAATTTTTCAAATTTGCAATATATAAGTTATATGTATGTAGGTACTATCTATCGTACGCCGCAATTACGAAATATTTTTTTTGTTTCATTTGAGAATTGTTAATATTTTCTTCTTCAACAAATAAATTAAATTAAGCTGCAAAGGAGATCAAATTAATTTGTCTCCTTAATGAAGTTAATTGTTCATCCTTGAACGGAATATTTATTCCTCTATTACCCATACGATTGTTAAAACAATTGTTTACATATTTTTCAACGGAATAATTGATGCAAAATAATACCACGTTATCATTTTGAATAAGAGAAATTGTTCTCAAATTAATTGGATTTTGTCAGCGCGCTAGAGGTGATATTTATAAAACAAAACGTCTCGCCGCTGAGAAACGCTGGCAGCTACTCTGTGGGACTGAGAGGTGGGATTCGTAGAAACTGAATACATATTCATTTATAGATCAACTTGTATCTAGAAACTGAGTATACATCAAACGGAGCAACGAAAGGAGAATAAAATAATAAAAAATATCCGATCAACTTGTATCTAGAAACTGAATACACATTAATTTCTAGATCAACTTGTAACTAGAAACTGAGAATACATCAAACGGAGCAACGAAAGGAGAATAATTGCATAAAAAATAACCGTTAAACTGGAGCAAATTTCTTATATTTTGATGACGAACATACCGACTGGGATCAGTTGCAAACTGACAACCTCGGTAATGATTAAGGCACTGTTGCCAACTCGTACAGATGTATTCCACCGGAGCCCAGATAAACGGTGTTAAAGGTAGATTAACAAAGGTCATTAAAATCTTACTAGATCAACATACTACGGGAAGAGGTGATTATATATATATTTTTTCTCCTTTCGTTGCTCCGTTTGATGTATACTCAGTTTCTAGATACAAGTTGATATAGAAATTAATGTGTATTCAGTTTCTAGATACAAGTTGACCGGATATTTTTTATTAATTTATTCTCCTTTCGTTGCTCCGTTTGATGTATACTCAGTTTCTAGATACAAGTTGATCTAGAAATTAATATGTATGTAGGTACAACGAAGATGGTAAACGTGGGTTTTGGCGTGCGGGGAGAGATAGGAGGGAGGGGGGGGGGGGTTCGTCACACGGAAAGAAAACGCTAACCTGCGAAGTCGCTCAGTCCCACAGTCCAGCCACCAGCGTTGTTCGCCGACGAGCCCGGCTTTTCGATGGGAAGACATGTTGCTTTTTAAATATCACCTCTAGCGCGCTGACAAAATGCAATTAATTTGAGAACAATTTCTCTTATTAAAAAATATCCTGTTAAAAATATGTGGTAATTGTTTTTAACAATCGTATAAGTAACAAAGGAATAAAAATATTCCGTTTAAAGATGAACAATTTACTTTATCAACGGAATAATAATATGAACCTTTCTAATCACAAACATCTCTTTTATTGAGCTAGGTTAGAAATAATACAGTTTTATTCAAACTGTGTTTTATCGGCGATATCAAAAATTATCATACGCGAAATCTTCTAATGAGCGATTAATTGTGCTATTTTCTCATATATTAAAAAAATATCTTATAGTTTAACCCAAGATAATACTAAAAAATATAATTATGTAGTTATAGGAAAAATGTGTTTCCTACTTGAAACAATCCCATAACCTTTTTTGTACTATTCTATCAAAAGCATTCGCTTGCAAATGGAGAGGAATTTAAACTTATTTGTATATAAATACCAAATAGAGATGAGAATTAGAAAAAAACTTTTTAATCATCTTACGCTGTCAACTTCGAATTATATTAATTATTATTATTTCTAATTATTAAGTGTTTTAAATAATAAAACACTTCATTTCTAATACCATCACCTTTATAGAATATAAAAAAATAGAATATTAACAGTTTACAACCACCTTACTTTAGAGACAAACTATATTACAATAAAAACTTCCACACACACCATACAAGAAAGACAAAGAAATAAGATATTAGACAAAAAAAAAAAATTCCAAACACAAAATTGTTAACTGTTACAGTACCTATAAAGGCATCAATTTGTATAAAGCTTAGTAAACACTGAATTAAAAAAAATATAGGTACCTACATTAAGAATATTGTGAGTAGGATATAAAAATTATGTATGCATTAAGTATTGGAAATAAGCAATATGTAAAAATATATAAGTTTATATTAGACCGCATGAAGTGGAACTATTTTAAGTTTAATAAATAAAATAAAATAAATGTAAAGAGATTTCATTGTCTGTTAGTTCAGCTGATTTGAATTTCTTCAAGATAATCTTGCAGTCCGACGACTTGAGCATGCGTTCAATATGATATCTCTTTCTTACGATGTTTCTCACTGGTGGAAAAGGAAAGAGATGTAACATAAAACGTATATATTTATTTTGAATCTATATACTGTTTCGTTGGTCAAGTTGACATGAATGTGCATGTTTTTTTTTCTCTTTCTAACACATTGACAAGTTATTTGAAAGAAGAAAGACATTATCTAGACTCTCTATCTCGCTCATTACAAGCTGTGGAATATAGGATTCCCCTAATTAGACATAACAACAATTTTCAAAAATGCCCAGATATGTGATAAACTCAGAGAATTCAGTAGTTTTGTCGAACTTTATGAGTTTTTTTTAAATATTTGAATAAATCAACAAAATAACACGATTTTTTTTCACATTTTTATGCATTCCTAGAGATTTTCAGTGACTTTTCTAGCGAGTTTTTATTTTTTGATCTGTCGAGACTTTTGCTTTTTCTTCCTCGAGAAATGGATGAAAATGGTATTTAATAATGTGTAGATTATAATCGATCGTGCATTCTTCAATTCGCGGCAATAAGATGAATAATTTAAATGAGTATGGTGATGTTTACTTCTATATTGGAAACTAAATTGAATTGGAATAAGCCGGTTTTTTAAGTTTCATCACATTTTGACTTGAATCGTTTACGTGAACAATCATTTAAACGATTTAGAGAAAGCTGCCAAAAATAGTTTTTCTCCATGAAACGGCAATCAAAGTTAATTTTTCAAGTATAGTGGAATGTTGCATGTTTGCGAATATTGCCCTCAATTGAGCTAGATTGGATATTTTATATTTTTTGATAATGTTCATAAAACTATCAAATAAGTTGTCATCAACGACATCAAACATATCTACGTGAAAGAAACAATGTTCTAACGAATGACCTAATAATTATAGTACTTTCTCTTAGATTCTCTTACAGCGCCCTTGAGGTGATTTTTCACAAAAACGGCGCTATATAAATCATCCAATTATTATTATTATTATTACTATTATTATCTTATACCCCAGAGATAATACTAAAAATTATAATTACGTAGGTATATGTAAATTATGTTTCTTAAACTAACTTAATATATAAGACTGTGTTAAAAAATGTGGAGGTCTGGAAATATTGAAAGGCTGATGAAAGCGTACGCTTTTGGGTATTTATTTAAATTATGTTGTTTTTAGGCTGTTATCAACTTGTAATTCTAATCATTACGATTATTCCTGCATTGGAGTTTCCCTCTTTTAATATTTTTTATAACTTTTCTGTAGCCCTACAATCAAAATTGTGTACAAGATAAAAATAAAATTAGGTAAAGTTAGTTAAACGATACTTAACTAAAATTATATTCATGTGAGCAGCGCACTAGGGTCCGCACAACTGCTCCTAACCTTCTGGAGCAAGTGAGACTATGTCATGCCAAATTGGGGTATGTTGTGAGGCTGATGGCAGAGGGGATGAGAAGGAGATGGGTTAGAGGAAGGTGGGGAAGTGCCTGACTATTCAGATCTGGTCACCAAATACGGCATAAGCCATTTCAAGCAATTTTTATACAAAAAATCATATATCGTACAGCGCTCATTCAATATATTTATAATAAACGATTTTTAACAAAAATAACAATTAATTAATATAAATAGCTAAAATCAGCAATTTTCGCCGACAGACAATTGGATGAGCGGTTAAGTCGGTCGCCAAAATTATTGTTTAGTTACGGTGGTTACAGTTCAAATCCAACTTGTGCCGATTTTATTAATTTATTTATTTATTTATTTATTTATTTACGCCCTTAGGGCTTTTACATAAAACAAGTTAAAACAGTGCAATACAATTATGAACATAGAAATAATAACAATGTGCAATGGCGCAAACTGTGTGTTGAGGAGTGAATACAATCAATAGTAAGTTTAATTGTGATCGAATATTTGTACGTTGATATCCTTTCAATATTTATAGCATCGTCTAAAACATATTTATTACCAAGTACATGCAGACGATTCATTATGGAATTGAGTTCAGCGTTTGATCCTATATTGTTACAATGATACGGTAATTTGTGGCGTACTGTTCGACCCGGTACATGGAAACATATTAATGAGAGAAGTTCAGGGGAGTTCAACAAGTTGTTAACAATTTTAAATAAATAAAATAGGACTGAACAATGTTTTCTTTTTAAATATTTTTCCACGGTTTTAATTCTATTATAAAATTCAGTAAAACGGTTTATCGCCAACATTATTTAATAATAATTTTTTTAAATACATTTTTTTTAAATGAATTTTGCACGGTTTTATTTTTATTGTAAATTTTAGTAAACCTGTTTCATCGTTTGAACATTAAATAATGAAAACAAATAATAGTATAACTAACTAACTTTTATTCATGTGAGCACCGCTCAAGCAAGTAACACTATTGTACCCCAAAATTGGGTATTTTGTGAGGCTGATGGTAGAGGGAATGGAAAGAAGATAGATAGAGGAAGGTGAGGAAGTACCTGGCTATTCAGATATGGTCACAAAACATGGCAAAAGCCATTTAAGCAATTTTATTTGATTAATTTGTGTTATTTCACAATTTAGTCAATTAACACAACATATGCCGTGGTTCCACTGGCTCCAGATTTTTTTTATACATTAGTCCACACATAGGCAAGGCCTATATCATCTTTGGGGATGCTGTGTGGAAGGTATTTTAGGGAAAGGAAGGAAGTTCAGTGCAAGAAAAAGGTATGAGGGGGGTCGAATCCGGGGGTCAGTGCATCCAGGAGTGACGTATGAATCCATCCAACCCACTGCGGTACAAGGCAGTGATGGGTCGAAAGAGTCTGGCTGGGGAGGCCAAACCTCACCCCATGAACTTGGGCACCCTTGCGAAGTCACCAAACGTAGTGAATCACTTGGGGTGACCTACGGCAGAGGTGTTGGTTATCCATTAAATGATTCCCGGGGCGGCGGTACCTACACCCGCCTCCCAAATTCAATTTCCTAAGTTGTAAGTAGTTGGGATTCTTGTGCAGTATACGCATAGAAAAATCATACAGCATTTCATACATACTTAATTGTTAAGAGGAACAGCTGCGCGGCCTGTTTCATACAAAATTTAATTTTGAATTTTTTTCATCAAAAAGTACAGTAAATATCTAGTACGTATTAGAAATAATTTATTTATTTTTGTTTTACGTTAGGAAATAGGGGCCATTAAAGGAAATGATTTTTGCGATTTTACAGGCACTTTAACAATTATTTGGGGTCGAGCGGTGATTAAAAAAAAAAGTTTTTCCCCATGTTCTTAAAATACACTGAAATAAGCATTATGGTGGACATTAAATTAAATTAAATTAAAACCGACCAATTTACGTTGGAACACAAATTTTCCGTACATGATTTAAAATATCGACCCGAAAAAAACGTTTTTTTACGTAATCATATTTACATAGCAAATATAATAATAATAAAAAAAATACCATAAAACCGCAAATAATTTTCTAAGTTGCCACTAAAATTGATTTTTTCTCATGGTATATTCTTCATAATTTAAAACAAAAATAAATAAAATACTTCTCATCCATACTAGATATTCACTAAACGTTTAATTAAAAAAAATACATAATTCAGTTTGGATGGTTATTTTGGCCTAAAATCCAAAATTAAGTTATGTATGAAACAGGCAGCGCAGCCGTTCCTCTTAAAACCTGGAAAAACCTCACCCCCATAAACCTGGACACCCTTGTTAAGTCACCAAACGTAGCGAACCACTTGGGGTGACCTATGGTAGGGGGGTTGCTTATCCATTAAATCCGGGACGGCGGTATCTATACCCGCCTCCCAAATTAAATCTCCCCGGTTGAAGGCAGTTGGGACTCTTGTGTGGTTGGAACTCTTGTGGGTTATTCACATACAAAAATCATTTATCATTTCATACATAATCTATTGTTAACACCTGGACAAATCCTACCCCCATGAACCCAGGCACCCCTGCTAATTCACCAAACGAATCTAACCACTTGTTGAGACCTATGTCAGAGGTGTTGGTTATTCATTAAATGGTTCCCGGGGCAGCGGAACCTACACCTGCCTCCTAGATCGAATCTACCAGGTTGAAAGCAGTTGGGACTCTTGTGCAGTTGGAATTCTTGTGCAGTTGGGACTCTTGTGCAGTTGGGACTTTTGTGTGAAATTCTAAATAGAAAAATCATATATCATTTCATACAAACTTTACTGTTAACGCCTGCACAAACTTAACTCCCAAGAACCCGGGCACCCCTTCTAAGTCACCAAACCACTTGAGGTAACTTGCTTCCCAAATTGAATCTCCCAGGTAAGAAGCAGTTGGGACTCTTATGCGGTATTCACAAAAAATC
Source organism: Halesus radiatus (assembly GCA_022606495.2). NCBI lineage: Eukaryota > Metazoa > Arthropoda > Insecta > Trichoptera > Limnephilidae > Halesus > Halesus radiatus. Next base: position 21,473 of record JAHDVE020009520.1, on the reverse strand, counting down.
ATCTAGACAGTTTTTATCCGATGAATCGTTCCGGGGGCGGCCGTACCTATACTCGCTAAAAACCAGATATACCATTTGATAAGCAACGCACTCTGATTGGTTCATTTAAATCGTACCAACAAATGAGCAAAGTGAAGAACCAGGTACACGCCTTTGTTAAATAAAGCGCCCTGATTGGTTCATTCAAATCGGATCAACAAAGGGAAAAAGTGTAAAATGTATATTTGATGGAAAAATGGGCGTGGTGTACAGCAAAACCTATATGACGAAAGTTGATCTTTTGGATCAACGTTTATATGTCTGCTTCGGTAATGGATCAATAAATTAGGGTGGATCAACAAAAACCTGGCGTACCGTCGCGTCAACATAGTACGAGAGTATATATATATATATATTTATATGAACGTGAAAGTAATATGTGTTGGTGTTGGTGAATAATTCCAGATTGCATATCGCTGGCGGATAAGGCCTTCCCATGCCCGGCCCGAGGGTGGAAGAGGGGGAACATCTGTTCCCCTGAACTTCACCCTAACCAAGAAGATGGACCAGTCAAAAGGGGACAACTGCCCCATCTGGTATGCTTACAATCTTCCTACTTATTGCTAAATGTATGATTCATTTTAAAGCCATTTTTAGCGGTCAGTGTAAATTTTGCATAACATGTCGATTTCCGACCACTATAGATTGCCCAAAGCTTTTAATTCCTCATATGGTGGAGAAGAGGTGGTTATGTAACAATGACCTGAAGTTATTTAGCCAGTCAACGACATTAAAGGTCACTCGATTCAGCGCATCTATGTTTACAGGAAACTGATGGTGTGGACATTCTTCTCTTATGGGTACATTCTGTCCACATTCACCCAATTTAGAATCCTTTAATCTTTAGGCGACATTAAGTTCTCAACCGCACAGTGGCTGAGTTGGCATCGCGTCTGGGTCCCGTTTAGGCATCGTCAGTTCAATTCCATGACTGACTATCCACCCATCACGATACAACCAGCATCTTCCACTTACTGTGATAGTAGATTTTCAAATTTTGTCAGGTTATTCGTAACTGGGAAATATTTGTCTTTCTTCTTCAAAAATTACTATTCTCAGAGCGACTAGTGTGACTACATAGGATATAGTTAAGAGAGGTTCACGTCAAAGAGATAGAATCCTTACAGTAAGGTCCGCGCTACACAACTGGTTTGCCCAGTTGGGCGACCGGCAGAAATTGCGTATTACCTCCACACGATAGGCTTTACCAATGGTCATATGAATGTAGCCGATAGCGCATGCATGATTAATCCATAGTTCACATAAAAGCAAAAACTGTGCATGGCGCTGACATCTACAATGTCTATTAAAATTTTAATAAGCCCAGAAAAGTAACATCTGGCTCAGGTATCATTTGCTTAGTTGGGGGTTTTAAATCTTAGACCTACTTGTTTCAAAACGAATTTCTTTGGCGAGTTGGCTGCAATCACCCAAAAATAATATAAAACTTTTTTTATATTTATTTTGTTGCATAATTATGTTTTTTCCTTATTTTATAAGTTAGATTTTATATTATTAGTGTTGAAATTCTTTAAAACGCATTGTTATTATTAATTTTACGTCTTCTACAGTACTAAATTAATTTTCCCCTGAATAATGTTCCCCACAACACAGGTGAACTCCTAACGAAGAGGACAATATACATATTCCCCTGTAACAATAAATCTTTAATAATAAATGAATAAAGAAAACGTAAAAAAATTAAACCGAAGTTTGGAAAGAAGTGATTAATTTTTTTTACTTAATACATAAATAAATATGTATGCACTTACTGATTGTATTGAACACAGGTATGTATTGATGTACAATTTTAAAACTGGCATTTTATTGAACACAGGTATGTATTGATGTACAATTTTAAAACAATGGCATTTTTTTAGGTATTAAATTAGGACTGTATAGGTACTGTTTTGAAATCATACAAATAAATGCATTTAAGTGACTGTGTAGTTAAAACCGCTGTAAGCAATTTGTAGTGTGGTGACGCGTTTGGCGGCGTGGCACGTGCGCCTTTGGCATTGCGTCGTTGAGTAACAGACACAGATTTAAAACCGCTACTGTCAATCTGATGTAATACGAAGAGAATCCCCCATAAAAATGCATAACCCGAAAACTTCGTGCCCATGCATGAAGGGCTGTGGGGACTTGAGGTTCTGGAGTAACGGCACATCCATGCCCATCCAATACTATATCCGATCTAACAATCTCAGTAACGTACTTCTTCGAAAAATCTATATCTTATTTTAAAATCTGCTTCACGGAAATCGAATGGATTCAGACCTCTTAAAGATATATATTTTCACTAACGAGGAGATAATTTCAATGATACTACAATATATCATCAACGTCCATATTGTAAAAAAAACTCGTCCATTTTCTGAAAGTTAATGTGGAATTATCGTTAAGAACAATTATATGGCTAAAATCTGTTTGTGGATTGAAATAATATATTATGCTAGAAATATGCACTTACTTAAGTATTCACAACTTTTAATAACCAGGACGAAAATGCATCAATCCCAAAAATTATTTTATCCTGACCGCTGTCAACGCTAAAACACAGATAAAAAAAGCCTATTCCACTATACAAGAAGTGTGTAACTATTCGTGTACCGCTAACGTCAGTTTAGTATATGTAACGTTTTTCATAAACGGTTTATCAGCTGTGTAAAATTTATAGCACGTTCATTAGTAAATACATAAAGGATATTCCAAAGAGATAAATAAAGTTCCCCGACGACTTCGCTCAGCGGACTGACTGGTCGTGTTGCCGAGTCAACAACCAGAAACTCGATTTATATATTTTCGCCGTCAGTTGCATTACTGGCCCAGTAGCCGGCTGCCTCCACACTCTTAGTTTTGATCAGGAATACTAGGGCTAGTAAGCATAATGGGTGACTCGGCGATCTGTTCTCCTTTCCTGTGGCTATACCTTTACTGGGCAAGGAAAATGACAGTACACGTCTCATTTGGCCCAGATTTGGCAAAACCTACTGGGCAAACCAGTCGTATGGGGCGGGCTTATGTTCTTGTTTTTAATGTCCAAGGTCTTCCACTGAGTTCGCCACGACTCTTAAGGGGAGTGTCACGACTGAAAAGATTTTCTGGATATAAGGAAGCTGGCCGGGAGGATCGCTATGTTATCTTAAAGTGGATTTTAGCTCTACATAAAGCTATTCAGGATTCTATGTTATAACAATATATGAAACGTTTATTATTTTAGACACGGTCTGTGATAAAGCTAACATTATATTACCTGCCTGGAAAAAAATGGCATTTTATGCAATAACCATTCTTTGCGCTGGTTACGGTTCAACTTCAATAGCTTTATAGTTGATTTGCACATGCTTCCGAAAAAAAACCTACCCAATTCTACCTATACCTAGTCCATCGACTCAACTCGAACATTGTCCGCTGTGATTTCATCAAGTACGCATCAATCCGCACGATTTATAAATGTCCTGTTTGTGTCTCAAAGGAAGAAATAAATAAATAATGAATGCAATAATTGCAGTTTGGCACTGATTCAAAGGATGTCAGATTTAATGCCACGTCATTTCATGTAATTGAACCTAAGCACACCGTGTCGAGTGGTTTGTAAAGCATGCCTTTTTATATTGAGAGCGTTAAATTGATAGAAATGAGAGCTAAATATGAAATTGTTGGCAGGTAATGCTGGGATATGGAGAGGCTCCAAATATAGGCTGGCACGGATCTGGGGCTCTAATTAGCGAGGAGTGGGTGTTGACGGGAGGCTGGCTTTTGGACTATACTGGGTGAGTCGACATTCACTACTTACCTATGTATTAACTATCCTGAACGATGTTTTTTCACTTCCAACTGAGTTTTCTTCTTCCTCAATATATTCAATATTCAGTGGTAGAAAATAACCACTTACGTGACGATTTAAAAGTTTTTTTTTAAATTCAGGGACTATTTTTAAGGTAATTATCGACATTGCGTCACTTTGGTTGGATAGGGTTCTAACTGACATATTTTGCAAAAATGACTTTTGAATGCGAAACCATTTCTATTGCTCATTTCTATATCATAAATAATTTTCAAATCCGTCTGCGCAGTATTTTCGGAGATACTTGTATGACGAAGTTCTAATATTAAGCACTTTAAATATCCATTTATTTTACAGGGTTCTAACATCACTTAGAACCTTGTGCAATCATCATAGTGTATGTATCTGACAGTTTCTAGGTGGAGTCCAATTCGTCACTTTGGTTGGATAGGGTTCTAACTGACATATTTTACAAAAATGACTTTTGAATGCGAAACCATTACTTTTGCTCATTTCTGTATCATAAATAATTTTCAAATCTGTCTGCGCAGTATTTTCGGAGATACTTGTATGACGAAGTTCTAACATTAAGCACTTTAAATATCTATTTATTTTACAAGGTTCTAACATCACTTAGAACCTTGTGCAATCATCATGGTGTATGTATCTGACAGTTTCTAGGTGGAGTCCAATTCGTCACATTGGTTGAATAGGGTTCTAATTTCACCTTAGCCTGTTCTGAGATATGAGAGTTTGCAAAGACAATTTCTCATATTCTATTTAATAATATTTGAATTTGGGGATCAATCTTGTGTAAAGTATTTAAGATTGACATATTTAGAAAGAAAACAATTAATTAGGACGAGGCCATAATATATTCAAGTGGTATTTAAGGAAAACATGGCTTTTATGTCTGATTGGTCCAGAAGGGACGATACTCCCAGTATCGCCCTGGTGAAAGACCACCATTCAGAATTGAAACGTTGTTTGAAATGACTTTTAGCCGTGTTTGGTGACCAGATCTGAATAGCCAGGTATTTTCCCCACCTTCCTTTTCCCCTACGCAATACCTCCAGCCTCACAACATTCCCCAATTGAAGATGCGATAGTCTCACTGGCTCCAGACAGTTGGGAGCAGTTGGGACTCTTGTGCGGTATTCATATAAAAAAAATATAAAAAAATTTGAAATTTCGCTAACCTTTTAGATAATTTTAGGTTGCACTGAAAATAAATTAGTATATTCTGATTAACTGACTGACTTTGACTTTCGGCATACTCTTTCCTCGTTAAATTTGATGTTAACTTTTACATTTGGTTCACTCTTTTCGTATTGTGGATCGATTTTAGAAAACGGATTGTTTAATAATCAAAATACTTCGATGAATCTTTAAAATCAGGTTGCTTCATCCTATCAGGAAAAAATCTTATGTTTATAGAGACTATTTTGTTTGTTACTATTAATATTATCAATCTCTTGAGTGCCCCGCTACAGAATATTTCATAATATGTGCATAATAAGCGCACTTCAAGTGAAATAAAACAAAACGGCGCTATATAAATGCATTGTTATTATTATTATTATTATAAAATTTATATTTTCATGATTTTTTTTTTACTCCAAGATTTTTTAAATTTTTTTATTGTATAATATTAATTATATACAGTGGGAACTTATACCCGCTAAGCCACTGCAAGTAGCTTGTCAGCAGGAGTTTATTTCAACAATATAATATAATACAACAATAAATTACAATCATCATACAAATGTAGGGCAAAATTATTATATTTAGGCGCATGCATCTTGTGATGTACATAAGTTGAAAAAAAAAATTAAAGAGAAAAAATAATGGTAAAAGCATTACAGTTTTGTTATTGAGATACTAGAGTCCAATTTTATAAAACCGATTTAAATAATATTATAAAAATGTCAATATCATAAAAAATATCAAAATTATAGAAGTACCAATATTATAAAAGTATCAATATTATAAAAATATCAATATTATAAAAACATCAATACTTTTAAAAATATCAACATTATGAAAACATTAATATTACAAAAATATAACTATTACGTAAATATCAGAAATATCAAGCATCTGTAAGTATTAAATAAATTAAGAAATAAAAATTTAAGAAAAATATACATATATACATAAAACAGCAGTACAGGTTGGTTACAATGAGGATAGACTTAAATATAATAGTAACACCGTAACAGTAAATACACCAGATATCTAGGAGCTATACAACCAAGGAGACCGTCATATTTGTTACCATCAATACACAAGGTTACTTTCCAAAAGCCAACACTTTAACATCAGTGAGAATTTCATCATAGGACAATTGTTTTTAAATTCGTACGGCAATTTGTTAAATATAAATGGTACAATGTATTCAAGGGTTCGTTGACCATATTTGTTTTGAAATATTGGCACTATCATTCCTATATTTTGTGTGAAACGTGTATTGTGTACATGATCCACCACTGCCTTATACGGACTTTCAGATATATGTTGCAGTAGAATTTTATGCCACAAAAGCCCACGCACAGGTAATACATTAATTGATTTGTACATGATATCAATGTCTCGCCTTTGCTTAAAAACTGTTTTACTTACTAGCAATTTTACCATAGCATTTTGAATCAGCTGTAAATGTTTTATGTTGGTCTTACAGGAGTGTCCCCAAGAAGTTATACCATACCTTATAGTCGATTCTGCTAGAGACAAATAAATTAGTTTCATAGTTTTATAGGCACATATAATTTTACCTTGTGGAGTCTTCCTACAATGGCTCGAAGTCGCTTACAGAGGTTGGAAATTTGTACGTCCCATTTCATATTACAATCCACCGTAACACCTAGATACACGTACTGGTTGACTAATTCGATACGTGTACACGCGCAGTTCTGTTTGGTATTATTGTGAATGCAATTAAATGAATGTGATATGATTACAGGTGCCTCGCTGTACCTTGCATGCGGGGATCTTATATGCATCAATTTCGTTTTTTTAGCATTGATTATTAGACCAGAGTCATGTGACCATTTTAATAAAGAAATAAAGTCTAGCTGTAACAATTTTATTGCAGTATCCAAATTTTCATGGGATATTATAAGTGCTGTATCATCAGCGTATACATAATGTTTAACAAACGAGAATATTTTGTTCATAAGTGATACAAAGATAATATAGAGCGTTGGACCTAAAATTGACCATTGTGGTACTCCTGTTTTGACATTTCTTCTTTTACTAAATTTGTCTGATATTTTTACCTGGATTTAGCGGTTGGTTAGGAAGTTTTTGAATAGTTTGAGAAAGTTTCCTCTTACCTCTATTGCCTGAAAAATATTTAACAATTTCATCGGGTCTATAGTATCAAATGCCTTTGAATTATCTATGACAGTACCAAAACATGTCTTTTATTATTCAGTTCATTATTTATATAGTTAGAGAAATCCTGAAGTAACATTTCAGTACTTTTTTTTTTTGAAAACCAAATTGATTGGGATCTATTAAAAAAAAGCACTCCAAGTATTTGGTTAGTTTTACAGATATGTATTTTTCAAGAATCTTTTCTAGAGCGGGTAATATACTAATCGGTCTATAGTTTCCTATATCAGTATGTTTCCCATTTTTGTAAATAGGACTGATAATACTACATTTGAGTTCATTTGGTATTACAGCTTGTGTTAAAATTGTGTTGATCCTTGATTGTTGATAGGACCCAAAATATCTATGTGTCTTTTTATGTCAAACATTCGGATATTGTCTATGCCAGGGGACTTTGAATTTTTGAGAAGTTTGACTATACTCAATATGTCTGCGAGTGATGGTCGTGGTATATACAAACTTTGCGGTGACTCTATCGGGACAATATTTGACGCCTTAAAATAACATTTATGAACCATTGAGGCTATGTTATCTGAAAAATAATTAACAAATTGGTTTGTAATATTTTCCGCAGATTGATTTTTTAACATAAACCTACTAATTACATCGTCACAGTTACTCTTTGTCCTACGTCCTAGAATTTTGTTTATTTCATCCCATGTTTTTTGATATCTGAAAAATTATTCTTAAATTTATCATTGAAAAAGGTTGTTTTACTTTTTATTATTAATTTAGTAACAAAATTACGAAAAGATTTGTATTGTTTTTCATAAATTGTATTTGTTGGGGAGCTTTTCCACCGCTTAAATAAAGAATCTCGTTTTTTAACGTGTGATAGAATATCTTCTGTCATCCATTCTTTTATAATCCAAGGTCTTGCATTGGGTTTTACATCTATAAATATTTTACTATTTTCATATACTTCGTTAAACTTGCTTTTTATTTGACTATATAAATTATTGCAATCATTTGTCTGAAGCAAAGCATTCCAGTTATAATTTCTAATTGAAAAATCTATTCGTTTTTGAGACAAAATTGAGACTTTCCGCCCTTTATTTATAGGCCGTTTATTAGTTTTATAGTACGGAATGTTCACAGCTGTTGCAAAGTGGTCTGCAATGATGAAGTCACAAAAACATGGGTATAGTATGTCAGTTTATTTGTGTTTGCTATTATACCTAACAAAAATGTGATCCAGACAAGTTTGTGTCATTTTACCATTTGCTATAGCTTCCCTTGTAACGTCGTTTATACATTTTGTAAAATATTTATTTGAAAGAGCATTTTCATAGTGAATAATCACAGGATCTATATAATTTAACAATACAATATTTATGTCACCAAATATTAGTATATTTTCAGTAGGGTTTGAACATTTTGTTAATATTGATGAAAGTTCATTGATAAATGATTGTTTACTAAGATTTGGTGGTCTATATATTGCTAGTACATTGAGTATAGAATTATTTGGTAATGTTATTATACAGGAAATATTCTCGAACAACTTTGTTTCAAGTAAATTTTGGGTGAAAGGTAAAGTATCCCAAATATACAAGGTTATACCCCCTCCAGATTTGGATGTGCGACAGTAACTAATGCTACTGTAACCGGGAATTTCAAAAAGACAAGTATGTTCCCTTTTTATTAAAGTTTCACATAGCGTTAGGATATCTATATTATTCCATTAATTTTGGAGGTTAGCATGTAAAACATCCCAGTATTTAGACATGGATCGAATGTTTAGTTGAACACAAGTAAAATTACCTATATTATGGCCAATTTTATGTTCTTCCGTCCACTGTTTCAAGTCATTAGTCCTCGTGATCGTCATCAATGTATTTATACGCCATAATCGATAGTGGTAAAGTCCTTGGAAAGAGCAGCCTTATAAGCTGGGCAGGAGTCCTTGTCTCCAGTCGAATGTCTAGCGGGCTTGCCAAACCCGGTACAGGTGGCACATATTGGCTTGGCGGCAGCTTTTGGGCAATCTGTCCTGGCATGACCTTCACTTGCACAATGTTCACATCTTTGCTGGTCCTTGCAGAACTTGAAGGAATGTCCGATCATTTGGCACTTGGAACACACTGTAAGCCCAATAAAGTCACGAACGCGGCACACATTCCAGTCAACAAAGACTTTTCCTTGCTTCACCAGCACGTGACGTAGATGGGCAGGCACATCGTAGACCCGGTGGCATGTCGATGACTTAGCTTGCACGTTTTCACTGTGGGTTCTAAGTCTGCGTTTTCCTGGATTTCCGTTAAGGCACTCCTGAGAAAACACTCATCTGTAAGGTCCCGAGGAACATTAAAGAATATCACTCGTGGATGTCGTTTTGTGGGTAGTCGGGCACTTAGAGTAGCCGAGTTTGCTAGATATGGGGTTTTGAGTATTTTTTCCTGGTCTTCCCGAGTAGCAGTTTGGATAACTACGCCTTTGTTACGGATGTTCCTTATACCCGTAACGCGGATACCATGCTCAGATGGTCGTAAGACGTTCTTCAGGAGCTGCTTCGTTTCGTCGCTATCCTTAGCCGAATCCAGTTTCGGAAAGATGCATATGGCAGGCTTAGGGGTCCCAACAATAAGTCCTGTACAGGTGATTGGAGGTCGTAGCGTATTCTGAGGACCATTTTTGACCATGTCGGCAAACGATAGGCTTGCCTCCGTGGCATCAGCCACTCGACGCATCACTGGTCCCAGATCAGACTCTAGCTGCTGAATTTTGTCCAACAACTGCTTAATATGATTGTCCGCCATCGTTTTTTCGGCCTGCAAGACCTTGATGTTTGCAAGGGCTGAGTTTAGATCTCCTCTGAGTTCTTCCTTTTCAAGCAACAGCTGGGCCACTGATCCTAGAACACTCGTTACATTTCGGGACACCTTGAGCTCTTGTTATTTTGATACCTTTGACGGTTTTTCCGCCAATGTATCCTGTAAGGCTTTCAGGAAAAATTGTGTCCCGGAGAGTATTTTTTGTCCTGATGGATTACCGCGATTAGGGTCGATATCCATCTCTGTCTCTTGGGCATCAGAATCTGATTTGTCCGAGTGAGAGGTATAGGGAGAAGCAATAGTGGGGCTGTCATTATTTCGTGAATTCTTTTTTTTTCCCATATTCACATGAAAGTGAAAACTTTTTATTTGTTCGTAAGCCGAGAATTTATTTGTAAACAGGTGGTTTCACAATTTCACAGAAAATAAGCGGTGATTGGTTAAAGAGAGATAACTACACCAGTAGGAGCACTTAAAAGTGAGCTCATAAACAAGGTAGCCAATCAGCGCACTCTACCTCTGCAAACACTGCTCCACTGTCTGATAATTAAATAAAACGAAAAGTTTATTAAGACAAAAAACAGTTCAAAAATGCGAAAAAAACACAAGAGAGTAACACCACAGATCAAATCTTTAACTAACCTTTCCAGTTATCAAAAACAAACCACTGATCCAAAATGGTTGATAATGCTAACATATGATAAACATATGTGTACCAACATAACAAAACAAAACGATGATCGAATGTACACGGCCTGCGAAAATTCAAAATTCACCTTTTCTTTTGAACACACCTCGTATGAAGTTAGAACTCTGTCTAACCAAAGTGACAAATAAAATGTTAGATAGGTATTCCAGCGGCAACAGTTTAGTTAATCTAATGAATTTTGCATAATTGTCAATTTGGATGTTCTAGGTGTTGGGTTACCAGCAATGAAGAAAATATTATTAAGCTAATAATGTTTGTTTGATTACAGATGGGTGAAGATGATAAAACTGGGAGGGTGGACCGGGTCCACGGGCATTGATATCCCGGTGAAGAGGAACATCAGGCACCCGGAATATAAGCCGCCCATCTGGTACAACGATATAGGATTGATTCAACTGGAGAGACCGTGAGTAGTGATCAGAAGGCGAATAAATATAATTGGGACAACATTTGCTTTTATTACACTCAGTAGTCAGTACTCATTAATTCAGTATGTAATTGTCGAATGAAGAGGTGCATATTAAAAAAAAATCTTTTTTTAAATTTAAAGAACTTTTATAAAAACAGTAGCTGAAGTACCCGGTCTTTCCCGGGGATATGAATAATTTGAAGGAAAGTTTTGATGTTGTTATGGTTACTCCTACCCCTACCAATACCCCCACCCCTACCCTGACCCCTGCCCCCGTCCTCCCCTACCCCTACCCCTACCCCCAACCCTACCCCTACCCCTATAACTGCCCCTACCCCTACCACCACCACCACCCCCACCCCTACCCCTACCCCTACCCCTACCCCTACCCCTTACCCCCACCCTACCCCTCTTTTCACCCTGCTCATTACTAATTCCACCTAACCCCACCTACCTCTACTTACCCCTACCCCACCCCACCCCTACATCTGTTCTCTACCCCTACCCCCACCCTTACCCCTACCCCTACCACTACCCTCTATTCCTACCCCACCCCTCCTCTACCTCTACCCCTACCCCTACCTCTACCTCTACCCCTACCCATACCCCGACCCCTACCCCTACCCCCACCCCCACCTCTATCCTTACCCCTACCCATTTTCTCATTTATTAATTTTTTTTTTTTGTACGCGGTGCTAATTTTTCACTTGCCTTTTTTATTATTTGTGAGGTAAGGAGTTGTTTGATATTACAGGGTTACATTATCTAAGACGATCTTCCCCGCCTGTATCCACACCGGAGCCCCCATTCCAGACGATGGCCTGTTCTACGCCGGCTGGTTCACGGCACAAGATTACGCCAAGAACTATATAACGCCTCCAACGATGGTAACAGATTTTTCATACTTTATATAGAGGTATTTGTTTTTATTCTAGCTAAAAACTTTCATTGTTTTTAAGATCCCAAAACTACACAATACAAGAAGCCAAATTTGAGGAGGTTATTTGTAAATAACTCTATAGCGCACTGTGGTTGGAAGAGGTCAAAGCTTTTTTGATAAATATCCATAATATGTAAGGTTAAAGATCGAGAGATCTCTCGGGTTTGGAATGATTAAGTTATACTAATGGTCTGTAGCACCCACTATAAGAAAGAAGTAGAGGGTTATGAGTTATGACAAACCTCGCAGTCCAAGTTCTCCACATACACAGTGGGGATAGTGGGTGGGTGAGCACACAGCTGGGTGGCGTTCCTCATTCCATTGGGAAGTACTAGTTGTCTGCAAATACTCCGCTACATGCACTCCACGGCATTTGTTCCAATTCACTCTGAAATAACATATCGTTACTTTACTTATTACCTACTGATAGACATTTAAATGTTTGGATAAACAAACACCCTGCTTCAAACGATAGAGAAATACATAATATTTCATTGTTGGAGAAAAAAATTCTCGGTGATCCGAAATAAGATAAAAGAATATTTAAGGTATAAAACGAAAATTCATCCATGCCACCTTTACATCAGTACCGTCTTCTATCAATTTCCATTATATGTTAAATGGTATTCGATGATCATTAAATACCTAAATAATATGAAGAGACTATCTTTAATATCTGTGTATCTTCGCAGTGAACACCACTCTAAAATTTCAAATCAAGCTTTAGTTACCCGAGAGGCGAGAGTTCATGAGGTCATGGCAAGGCTGCAGCTGTCTGAAACATGGCTCGTTGGCTCACTGACGAGTAGGCGCAACACTAATTCAGATCACGACAAAAATTTAATCAGTTTAGAGTTGAGTTGGCTTAGGGATATTGGTAATGGATCCCAATAGCAAATTTAATTAAGAGCATATTGCTGAAATTATCCCAAAAACATATTAAACACTGGAAATAACAGACGGTATGGTTGCCAGAATGGCAACTCATGAGGGAGATTTAAATGTCTAAAAAAATAAACCACCATATCCTCAGTCTCTACCAAATGCCATCGCAGACGTCTCTGAAATTTCTGAAATAGAGGAATGGAAAATTCGATGTAAATATATTTTGTGGTTCAACGTACTGCAAAATTACATTAAGACTGTAACAATGAAGATTTAAATCGAGTTCCCAGTATACTCAAGAAAGTGGACAACGTCCACACCACCCATCAATTAATATGCAGATTAAAGTGCGGACAAAATTCGACCTATTAAGCTATTACTATCTGACTGGCATCAAGCTAAACTTGTGATGATGAGTAGAATTAGCCTAGGAGTCGGGGTAGTAAAAATAATCCTGAGCAATTATTGAAGAATAATTGATAAGGAATTTGTAACAAACTTGAATATTGGCCAAACTTGTGTTGATGGGTAGAATTAGTCTAGGAGTCGGGGTAGTAAAAATAATCCTAAATAATTATTGAAGAACAGTTGATAAGGGATTTGGGAGAAACGTGAAGATTGGTCAAACTTGTGAAGAAACCACTCTGATAGTAGTGCGCTGTGGGGGCATGTCCACATTCTCGAGGAAAGCTATTTTTTCCTTGTTTCTGGTACAAGAGACAAAATATTTTTACCTACCTGTCGAAATCTTCTTTGAACAGATAATCGCTTTCATTGATCTATCTGTAGACAATACTGTAAACTGGTGGTAGCAGTTTTATTTATAATCAGTAAGTACGTAAATATTATCATCTATTCAGTAGGCTCAACCGACAACTAACGATGTTTTTGTTATTGATGTATTGCAGAAGGCGATGAAGAAGATGTCCAACGCGGAGTGTAGAGAGAAGTATAATGCTCGCTCGGAGATTCCGCAGGGGGTTAAGGACTCAGAACACATCTGCAGTAGTGCCAAGGGACCCACCTACAGATGTGAGGTGGGTAGTTCATGACCATAGGTAGGACGTCACCTTATTCCTACTGCCCGTATCTAATTTACATACTTTATTTACTCTTTGTACATCTTATCCGAACGACCCAAGTGGCAGAGCATTCATATTCCTCGGTTACGGAACCTGGCACGCGCGAATAAATTTTATTCGTATACATTTCAAGAAACGTTTCGATTTTAACACCGCACAGGAGTACTAACTGCCCCAAGCCAGTGGAATCATAACATCCTCAACTGGGAGTAAAGTAGAAAGAAATAACAAAGATTTTATAGAAGTAATGTTTCAAGATATAGATCATTCAGCCATCATTTTACTTTTACATAAAAAGATAATTTATTTATGGATGATTGTGATAGCGAAAAGTAAATCATTTTCAACACATCAATATTGAAAACTTCCTTAAGTCTGTAGAAGATATATGAAAGGTATTTTAATTTTATAATTGTTTACCAATTCAGATTTGTGTCTACCCAAATAATTTATATTTTTAACTAGAATGAGTTCATTGCGCAGTGAGCATATTAAATGATTGCAATCGGGATTGCGTATTCTGATTTTTTGATTATTGGCAGCTTTGTTTTTCATTTTTTTATTAATATTTTTACTGTGATTTAAATAGAGTTTGTTTCATTTTAGCCATTTTGAGACAAATAAGATACGAGTATATTCAGTTGCCTTGGATAATGTTTCAAACCAAAAATTTCCATGAACTATTATTGCTGTATCATCGGCGTAAGAAATCATTTTTCCGGGGATTACAACCTTACATAAATCATTTACATAGATTAAAAACATAATCGGCCCAAGTAAAATATTGTACTTTCTTACTGTTAAAATAATTAATATTACAGTTCCCTTATTCACTTAAATTACTCATATTACCCACACACAGGCAGCGCCTATGTGGGTTCCCATTTATTATTATTTATAATCTCAACAATCCATGTAAAAATATTATATATAATGTTTGTTTTACTTTATTTTAAAAACTATGGGGAAAATATATATACCTATATATAAATATGTATGAAGTTAAGCAGAAAATATATATGTTATTTTGTGATTTTCCATTTTTCAGGGCGCCTTTGGTGGGTCACTCGCCCGATACAACAAGGAGCGCGTGTCTTGTACTTTCCAGGTGTTTGCCTTCCACGCCTTCGCCAACTGTGACGTCATGGTGACCACGCGCGTGGCACCCTATGTTCTGTGGATAGAAAGCATAGTCTGGCCATAGAAAATGAAATAATACTACAAGTCCACTGAACTGATAACCCCTAGAAGTGATCGATAGCGCTTTGAAAAAATACTGATTTACATAAAATCTATTAACCCCAGAGAGACCCATTAAATAAAAAAATTGATAATGATAAGAATTTCGACAGGTACTTAAAAAAGTTTAATCAATATCAGCAAATGTGTGGAATAATTAAGGTCACTCGATTTTTGAGCACACGGACACGCCAAAAATGCTCGTCTATCGGTTATCTATTCAGTGACCCAGTTGTTTGAATTCCCGCCACATAGAAGCGCTATTAAGAATTTTTCATATTTATACTGACTGCGTTTTTTTGTTGTTTTTGTTTATGTTATTGGCTTTCACCCATTAAGGGCGATCTCGGCCATGTATAATCAGTTAGATTTTAATTGTACAGATTGTTCTTAAAATTAGTTACTTTTAAACAAGATATAATATTTGGGCAAATAAAATTGAAGCAGATAAGTGAGATAAGTTAAAAAGTGTAAATTTATGTGTTTTTAATCCCCAATGACTTAAATTTTAATGCCATTTTTATAAATGTATTTTGCTAATAAATTGTTAATTTGGGGGGAGTTGAGACTTAGAAGGCAGGGAATACTGGTAGGGAGATTAATTTTAAGTTTTACCAATTCATGCATAAAATTTGGAAATTGGTCATTGATAGGACACTCAAAGAAATTATGGTCCAGAGTGTCCTCTGACCCACAATCACAGTAAGGCGAGCTGACTATATGGAATCTGGCGAGATGACTAAAACAAGAAGTGTGACCTAGTCTCATTCGAGTTATGGAGGAAATATATTTTTTTGGCATGCAAGTGTATTTATGAAACCAGGGCTTGACAGGAATAAACGGTTGTATTAATGAGTACTGATGACCTTTTGTTAGAGAAGCTATTTTCCATTCAGAGGACCATTGGAGTTTGTATTTACTTTTTAGAATAGGGAAATAATCTCTAACTGGAACAGGAATACCATTTAACGGGCCGTGAACAATGGCTTCCTTAGCAATGGAATCCGCTATTTCGTTTCCAGTAATACCTAGGTGTCCTGGAATCCAAGCCAGGACCACTGACGTATTTGATAGTGAAATGGAATACAGGAGGTCTCTGATAGAGCAGATTAGGGAATCGCTATTAGAATTGAGTGGGGATGAACATATTTTTTTGTAGTGAGCTAAGCGAATCTGAAAGAATGAGGGTGTTTCTAATATTGTGCGATTTTACAAGATGCAGTGCTTCTATGATAGCTATGCATTCAGCCGAGAAAATGGAGCATTCTTTGGGAAGTTTGTGTGGGAGACTCATCTTCTTGTGTGGAACATGCACACTGGCCCGCAATGGGAATTCTGACTGAGTTTGGAACCATCAGTGAATAATTTTATATAGTTTGGCCAATTTTTTTCAATAATTTGGTTAAATTCTACAATATTTGCTTGAGCTGAATTGTTTATATATTTTTTTGCTTATTCCTAAAAACTGGTGAACCTTGGGATAGAAAATAAGGCTTTCATAGGAACACGAGTATAAGGGAAGAGATTCGTTACGATAGATGTTGGTGGGTATATCTAGGAAAGAGTTATAGCAGTCATAGAAAAGGGGGGGGGAATGTTTTTTCCAAAATGGATTTGAAATAACATCATACTTTAAAGATTGAAGTTTAGGAATCAAGGGATGGGATGTTATCGAGCATGTTTTGAAAATATATTTTTCTGCTAAGCATCGCCTTCTTATATGCAAGGGGGGTTCGCAGCATTCTACTTGCATTGAGTTGATTGGGGAAGATTTCATGGCTCCTAGAATAAGACGAAGAGACTTTGACTGGATCTTATCTAATTTATGTGAATTTGAAGAAGATATTGAATCAAACAGGCAAGATCCGTAATCAAGATGACTTCGTATGAGGGCATTGTAAAGAAGTTTTAAAGATGCTGGGTGGGAACCCCACCACAATCCGGACAGAAATCTAAGTGGATTGATATTGCTTTCACATTTTGTGATAACATGATTTATATGGGTGTTCCAAGTAAGCTTGGAATCCAAAAACATTCCCAGGAACTTAACTTCCTTAGAGATAGGGATGACTTCATCGCCAAATCTCACCTGAATATCTAGGAGCTTTCGACGACGGGTGAAGATGACAACTTTGCTTTTGGAAGGAGAAAGTTCAAGGCCATTACTATTTAACCACGCCAAGAGTTTTCTGAGAGCGTTGTTAATTGCTGATGCTGCGATGAAAAGATTGGGGGATATTTTGTAGAACGTTAAGTCATCGGCGTATTGAAGTATATCGCACATGAAATGAATAGATTTTTCCAGATCGAAAGTATAAATATTGTACAGAATCGGGCTTACGACAGACCCTTGCGGGAGTCCTTTGAATATGTGTCTAACCTGGGGAGAGGATCCAGGCCCGTCTACAAAAATAGTTCTCTGGGAGAGCAAATTAATAATAAATTGGACCAATTTGGGTGGGACGCCAATCGCCAATAATTTTTCTTTTAGAATGGGGATGACAACATTGTCATATGCTCTGCAGATGTCTAAAAACACTGCTATGCAATATTCGTTTTTGGAAAGTGCTAATTTAACATCTGTTACAAGGGAGGAAAGGTTATCAAGGGTACTTTTACCTTTTCTAAATCCAAACTGCGAAGGGGATAGGATTTGATTTTTTTCTACGAACCAGTCTAATCTATTCTTAATCATCCTTTCAGCTACTTTGCAAAGAGTAGAAGAGAGAGCAATCGGTCTATAGCTTGAACCTAGACTTGGATCTTTATTACTCTTGCAAATGGGAATGATATTTTGGATTTTCCAGTCTGGGGGAATAATACCAGAATCCAGAAATATATTGATAAGAGAGAGAAAGTAGGAAAGGGAATTGTCATCATTGTGTCTGATGAATATGTTCAGAATTTCATCTCTGCCTGGAGCAGAGTCTTTGAGGTTTTCCGAAGCTCTCTTTAACTCCTCTATGGAAAATGGAGCATCTAACCATGAAGACGAATTTGGGGTAAAAGATGGAATAGGTACTTCATCAAGATTAGGGACATAAGGGGGAGCTATTTTGCTAAGAAAGTCAGAAATCCAAATTGCTGAATTGTGAGATGACTTCGGCAGTGAAAAGGAAGATCTAAATCTGCGAATCATCGACCACACCTCCCCCGCTGGAGTGGCAGGGGATATGTTAGTACAGAAGTTACGCCAGCTGTTTTTTTTTAAACGAAATGTGCGTTTAGCCAGAGCTTGGGCATTCTTGGCTGTTAAGTAATTTTCCATTGTCATCTGTTGGCAGTATGTCTTATTGGCCGCTTTTCTTTCTTTCAACACTTGAAGGCATTCCTCATCCCACAAAGGGGGAGGGCGAGCCTTCGTGCCTACAGGAGATGATTTAGGAATAGCCTTTTCAGCGGATTTAAGAATGGACTCGGACCAAGATTTATAAGTGGAGGTGCAATTTTCTGAATTAGGGGTAGGAAGGGAGAGGGTAAGAGCCTGAATAGATTCTCTGAATTGGGACCAGTTGGCTTTCTTTGTAATATATCTTGATTTACTTTTAAAGGGGTTAGTATGACCCGCTGACCCAGATACAGAATGATGGGATAGTGGTCACTGCCGCAGGGATCTGAGGTAGTTCTCCAGGAAATTAGTGGAGAGATACACGGGGAACAAAGAAATATGTCCACCGCACTAGGTCTCTGTCCAGGGTGACTTAACCTTGTTGGGGATCCGTCATTTAGAAGACACAGGTTTAAGGAGTCCATAAGGTCAATAATTTTGTTTCTTGAGAAATCCGTGGATGAAGAACCCCACAGTGGGGAGTGTGCATTGAAGTCACCCAGAATAACCAAAGGAGAAGATATTTTGCCAAGCATGTGGACCCATAAGGAAAGATCAAATGAGGTAGAAGGGGGAATGTAGAGGGATATAAATGTAATATTAGAGACAGTAGCTGCCACTAATTGGAAGGATGCATTTATGGGTTTAATGGAAAGAGGGGTAAAGGGTAGGGAGTTTTGAGTTTTTGATGAGCAGGGCTGCACCGCCCATCCCATCAATGCGGTCGTCCCGCAGACATTGGAAGCCACTCACCTTGAAGAGTTGAGCAGGCTTAAACCAAGTCTCAGAGACGGCAGCGATCGATATTGAGTGGAAATACAGAAGGCGGGTGAGGTCATCCTTATTGGAGATGCCGCTTCTGCTATTCCACTGAAGTATTCTAACGTCTTGTGGAGTCATTTTGAGAAAGTGATTTTAATGTGGTAATAACAGAAGCAGCGTTAGACGGTAGATTGGTTTGTGAAGAAATTAGGTCAATTAAAAGCATAATAAGGGTTTGAATAAATGAAGAATTGTATTGGGAGAGTTTTTCAGAAAGGAAGAGAGAGCTCGTTGAGGATGGATAAGAATTGTTTGCACAACCATTTACGGCAGTTTAAAGTGATGACCCATTGGGATTTAAAGGAAGTGAATTGTGTTGTTGTTGATCATATCCAGGAGCTGGTTTAGGGCTGGGGTTTTTGTATGAGAATTTAGTTGAGCGAGAAGAAATTGTTGTTGAGGATTGGTGAGAGTTGGATGTAGGGTTGCTGGATAAAGCCTCAGCAAATGATTTTTTAACGGGAGGGAATAATTTAGATGCCTGCAGAAAAGATAAGTTCTGAGAAGACATCAAAAAATGAATTTTTTTTTTGGCGGGATTGTTCTGGGCAAGAATAGTTGATGGCTGTATAAGAGCCTAAACAGAAGAAACATTTGGGTTGGGCTGAAGAAGGGTCAGCTGTATGGCTTTCACCACATTTGAAACATCTGGGCGGAGATCTGCATGCAGATTTGGTGTGACCAAAACGGCAGCAATTAAAACATTGTGTGGTAGGATAAGTATAAATTTCAACCGGTAATGAATTAAAAAAAATATATATATGCGAGGGAAGAGACTGCCCATCAAAGGTGATCACGACAGATTGGGAGGGTTTCCAGGTAATTGTGCCCTCAGAATGTAATTTAGTCTTCTGGCTTTTATGGGATTGCCGATGTGTTGAGGGGTTATAAGGGCGGATAAAATTTCTGAGATGGAAAGATCGGTCGAGATACCTCTGACCAAGCTCATACGGGTTACATTAAAAGTAGGAATGTATGCCTTGAATTTGGAATTTGATGAAATGTAAATATTTTTAATAAATGAATTGGCGGCTGACCCTGTGAGGAATTCAACAGAGATTCGAAAACGACCCTCGGCTTTTACACCTCCAGGCTTGATGGAAAGAATTTTTGTGTTTGTTAGAAATTTACCAAACTCAAGAGGATGAATAGTTTTTCCTTGCTCGGTTTTATGGGCGTACACAATATATGGGCCACGGTAATGAACATATTAGAAATTAGTTGGAGGCTGGGGCTGGGGTCTGCGAAGTTGAAGGAGTGTCGGATATATTTGGAGATGCACTAAACTTTCTATTTTGTAGGACTTTATTATGACAGATTCACTGTCTGAAATTTCTGACGTATTATCTGGAAGGTCAGGAGGGGGATCTGGAAGCTTTCTGGGGAGTCCTGAATGGACCTTCTCAGGAATATCCTCCATTGGCTCCTGGATGACCAGAGGGGAGAAGAATCCTAAAGGAACAATACACAACACTTTTCTTTAAGTAGATAACAGAAAATAATTGGTTTTTGATAAATATAATGAGCAACAAAACAGAACAACTGTTGACAGCTAAAATCAAAACCTTGTTATATAGTTCATCGATAAAATACAGTCTTAACTCCTCAGTCAAATCAGTTCCCGCGCAAGAACTGCAAATCCAATAGTGGAATCTGTTCCTTTTCCGGAACAAACTGTGAGGAATCATAAAAGTCATTCTATCTCCTGTCATATTACGGTTAGATGTATGATTTAAGCAGTGTTATAAAGAGAAAAAGTACGCTTTTCGAGAAATTTAAGATAGAGTGTTTCAAATATATTACTAAAACTGTCCAAAAAAAGTCGGCCGCCATTACTGGTTTTTAAACACGCAGCACAGCGAGCTGTCGAGACAACCATTGAATTGCGATACTCAACATTATATTATTTGTTTATCTCTTATTACATTTATCAATTGATCAATTTATCAAAATATTTGTGGTACTTGGGAAGGCCTTCCGAAAATTCGGTTAGGTTAGGTTAGGTTAGGTTAGGTTAGGTTAGGTTAGGTTAGGTTAGGTTAGGGTTAGGTTAGGTTAAG